>CM033693.1:29684806-30284806 GCA_019514585.1 Dendrobium officinale | reverse complement strand
AAGAAGAAGGCATCCCTAAGGGGAGAGTCTTCTTCCATTTGGAAGATCGAGCTGGATGGCTTTAGATATCCAAAGAGAAAAGGCAATACCCCTATACTGGGGGAATTGTCTCTTCGTTTGGATATTCAAGCCACGACGGATCCAAGGAGTCTAAGGAGGAGAGATCCAAGGAGTCCAAGGAGGAGAGATCCAAGAAGTCCAAGGAGAAGATATCCAGAAAGCTAAAGATTGAAGACCCAATATCCCACTCAGAGTTGTTGGCGTCTGTCATAGGCTTAGAAATCCGGGTTGTTGGCAGTGGTGCCCGGCCACTTTACTTTTCTGCATACCCTGGGTTGTAATTAAAGGGCAGTTGGCCTATGGATATTTACTTGATTAGTTTGATTTATATTGATGTGTTTACCTGATTGCGCAGTAGAAATTGCCTGCTTTTCTTAGGTTTCTTTCTTGCATGCCGTTTTTTTTGTTTTCGCCTGGATTTTCGTTAGGCTCTTTAAGGACTACAAAATTTTTCTACTCATAACTAATTCCTAAAATTTTAAGTTCTAAATAACATAGAAACTTAACGAACCTAGGGAATTGCCGGAGCCGTCCGGGGTCGCATGCATATTACTGCATCTTTCTTTCCTTGTTATAAGACATCTCCCTGCCTGCGGGTTGAGTCCGGATAATCTGGCCTATGAGGATGAAGTGCCGGACCTAGGGAGACCCAGTCTTTTCAAAAAAAAAATTATTTTCTATAAGCCTGTTTTTAAAGTTCTATAGCATTCATGAGCTGATATTTCAACTAGCATGCATTGCATTAGAAATCAATTTAATTAAAATTTAATTGCATTAGCTAGGAGCATCTGACCCACATAAGTCTAGGACCACTTAGGAAATTCTCTAGATGTCGGTCCTATTTCCAAAGAACTGTACCACCCACCCATCTATCATAAATGACTTGACAGCATGGTTTTAAAGCGATTAGGTGGTTAGCTGGCTCCCCCAATCCAGGCCGGGGTAAGTCCAGGTTTTGCATTGCATTAGCTAGGACACGGGTCTTAGTGTTTCGTAGAGCACTAAGCCCTACCTAGATTTAGGGTTCGAGGCTACTACACTCGGTCTCGTAGTATGCCTTAAATAGTAGGTAGGTCCCTTTCTTTTCAGGGACCCTAAATCCTATTTATCCGCGTCACAGGATGACGCCACCTCCATCTTTCTCTCACGCATGTGACTGATTGCTTGTCTTTCTTTCTCTAGTTTCTCTCTAGTACCCTAGAGCCTCCGAATGCTGGTATGAGCCATGCATGTTGATTGAGCCTCTTTGAGACATTTCTTTCCTTTGAGTAGGATTTCCTAGTCTATACCCTCGTGCTAATCCCAATTTAGAAAAGATAATGTATGATCCTTAATCGAGAGTTTTCTCGGGCTCCGGCCCGGGATGTAATTAACCACGGGGGCTTGCGCCCGTGGGAAACTTGGCCCCGCAATCTACTTTACCCCACTCGATCTCTCGTATCGAGTGGGGGAAACCCGTGACTAGGTCGTGTATATTGCTACCCATCGGGGTGTGCTGGCGACAGCATCTATCCCCAATGGTTAGTCATATGCGCGATCCAATCTGCCCTCCCATCGACCCGTTCGTGTCGAGTGTAGAGGCCTACGATCGTTTTGTCCCACGGGATAGTGCGGCCGTACCCTCTGCGTTCTTACCCCACGAGCGGTGCTCTTTCGGAGGTCCACATTCAACTAATGCAAATAAATTATTTTCTTATTCATGATATTCGGATAATCAATGATGTTGACCATAAATAGGATTCCTTTTCTAGTACAAGTTGACAATTTTGTAAATTGTACAGAGCCGTGGACTGTAGTTATGGTTTATTTAAATGAAATAATAATTCTTTAATCATGCAAAATCTCTCATTTAAATTTCTATTCTTTTATTACTAAAAGTTTCTTATCCTTATGAGGTCCAACTAAATTTATGTCATAGAAAAAATAATCAAACATGAAGTAAAATTTATAAAGCATTCAAACATACCAATAAAAAAAGAAAATGGAGAAATATCCTTATTGCCATCAAAGAAATTTAATCAAGTATGAATCATTTGCGTCATAGTTTATTAGAATAATGATGGAACAAATAAGGATAAATTGGAAAAAAAAAAGTCCAAGTTCTTAATTACGACATACCCAAATTTGCTTGCTAAGAATCCTCAAACTAAACATTCAATTAATTAAACTATTCTAGAAGGCTAATAGAGTTAGCTATTATTTGATTAGAAAACTAACTGTTATACTTTTAGACAGATTAATCAAGGAACTAATTAACAAAAACATAAGCAACTATATATGCTAAATAGTACTATAATCATGGGGGGGGGGGGGGGCACGTGCCCTTCAAAAAAAAATAAAATGATCAAAAAATATAGGGAATCTAGAGATAAAATTAAGTTGGAAACTTTAAAAACTAAATCAAAGATCATTTGAACTCTGATTTTAGTAAACTTACAATCGAACTGAACGTCTCAAAAATGTGAATCCAATGACACCAAATTTGACTCAATCTGAACTCAAATGACTCCAAATCAAAGACTCGAAGCATATTAGGAAGGTTTAAACCATAATTTGGATTACCAAATGGTTTATAAACATGACATGCTTATAGTCGAATTGAGAGGCTAGACGAGACGAATCCAACGAGCCCAAGATCGCCAAATTTTGATATCACCAAGACATTGAAATGCCCAATAAACGGTCAACGATCAAGAGATTTAACATCGACCATCCATTCAAATCACTCCCAAATTAATTTCCTATTCATTTACATTTTTTTCTTGGTTGATATTAGCTTAATCCTGTATTGATTCGATCTTAAAGAGATTTTATGATTTGTTTTTGTGCGATGAGATTTTTAATATCACGTATTTAGTTAATATATTGAACTCGTTCTAGCAGTAATCAAGTAATTTGATGATTGGAAGTCATTTTGTGAAGGAAAAAAAATAAACTAATTAACTATCAAAGTTTTATCATTTTTAAAACTGACTACTGTTTTGGTCCCAAGTCCGGATGTAAAAAGTTAAAGGGAAAAAAAAAAAAAAATTTAGGCCCCTCCTAAATACATTTTCTGACTCTGCCACTGACTATAATAAGCAAATTACATTTATGCTACATTTATCTATTAGATATTATATGTTTAATTTAATTCGATCTGATATTAAACTAAATCACAACGAAATTCTATTCTAAGATTGTCATTAATTTATGTTGCATGAAAAACTCTTTAAACTGAATCACAACAATGTGTTGCTTCACCTGCACATAGCTTTATATCCACGAAATAACAGATTGAAAAACGCCTACATCCAACATCAACTTCATAGAGAGAAGATTTCATCACTAACCCACTCTACAATAAAAAAAAAAAAAAAAAAAAAAAAATTAACATCAAACTATGGAAAACAACAAACCAAAAGCATAAATTTTCAGTATAAGAAAGTACAAAAAAAAAAAAAAAAAAAAAATTAAAACATCTTCGGCATCCAAACCTTTCGCTAAATAATTTTTCTTATTGATGGTTGTTTACAAATTGATGACAGTACATTTCCATAATCTTTCATTTTCTAACAGAAATATAATTTCATTGAATAATTTACAAAAGCTCAACTCAAACTCATGAAAAATAACAAGGTAATTATCGCAAATGAGAGTGTAATTGCATAAATCAAAATCTGGTCTTTCATAATTCTTATTCTAGTCAACATAATTAGAATCGTTTTCATTCTACATGCACATATTGGCTTACAACCTTAGTTGTAACTTAATATAAATGTGACAGTGTTCTGGAAAATATAGCTGAGAAAAAACTATCTCAATACTCTTAGAATAAAAAAAAAATCATAGTAAAAAATAAGCTCTTTAAAAATTTTGCATGTTTCGATAGTCGTGAAAATTGAATATGATGATACCATTGTAGTCTCCATTATAGATGAGTAGATACTTGCTAAGCAAAATAATAATACACATTTTACACAGGTATGATGCCCACAACCTGAAAAACTATTTGAAAATAATTAATTATCATGGAGTATATATGAGTAAGAGAATAATATATTATATATTTTATATAAAAAAATTAATTGATAAAAATAATGAAAATATGGTGGAAAAGGAAACATATAACAATAAAATTGTACTTAAGGAGATACAGATTATGTCCTTGTTCTAAATATGTATAAAGAAAAATAAGCAATGTATATAAAGTATCCGTAAGAAAATATATATGTCAAACATGAATAATTAAGCATATTTAAATTTTCTCTAATTTGATTCTTTTAGGTTCTATTTTGATAACTTCGTCAGAATATTTCTTTATAGATTGAACTGTAATTGAACGAAATATTCATTTGCCATATATTTTATCATGAGCCTTTATAGAGAATATCAGCTATATTTTTAATGAGTGACATTAGTATTTTGATTTTGAATTATAATGGTCTGTTTAATGTTTTTAATGATTACATATGAATATTATGGTTCTCTTTAAATAAAACATAAGATTTCCAGTTTCTCATGTGATATGAAATGTTTCAATTATTTCATTGAAGATGATGACATATATTTAATTTTGAACCCTAAAAAAAAAAGAAAAAAAATGTCAATGCATCATATTATTTCTTAAAACAAAATAAAAATACATAAAAAATAGTTTATGTTCAAAACTATATTAGTAATATTAATTGAAATAAATATTATAAAAAATAATTACATCATTAACAATTAAAGCAAGTTTCTGAGTATTTCCTTATCTTATTTAAAAACCCTAACAATGTCAGTTTGAGTTAGTTCAATAATAATACTTTAATAATATTGATATAGATAAATTCTTGATAAGACTTGATTCATCCATTAAACTTTATCTAATATTAATAGAATTATTTATTTAATTAATAAAATTTATTAAATAATATTTAAATAAATTTATTTATTAAATAAAAATAATATAATAATTAATTTAAATATATGTCATCCATACTTGTTGATTATTCAAATAATGTGAAAAATCTCTTTATACACAATATTTTATGTGTATGAACCTTGAATAGAAGTATATTTAATTGATATAATAAGTAATTCTATTAGATTCATTGATATACCTCTTGATAAGACTATATATAATTGTCTATGTAAGAAAACATTATTATTATTATTATTTTGGAATATAATTTTATTCCATCAAAAGCCAATAACACAATGAAAGTGAACAAGAAAGACGTACTGGAACAAATAACCTTGAAGATAAAGAAGGCAAAAGGGCCAATCGAGCTCAATTTTTGGCATAAGCTCCAACCACACAAATGCCAGGCACGAACCGTCCAGAGGGGGAAAAGAGCAAAAGTCCACCAAAAAGCCAAACATTCTATTTAAGAAAACATTATGTTGAAGGTAAATCTCAATATTAGGAATTTTTTGAACTTGTGTTTTATTGATAGTTATTGTAAAGCACAAATGTATTGAAAATTATTTTCTCTAAAATTTGAATGGAATAGCTTCATCATCACTTGTACATAATTGAATATAAGATATTATAATTATTTTCCTTGAGAATTGTCACATTAAAATTTTTGCAATAATAATATTATTTTTAAATGATTCACATATTATTCATGTCCATTGTACAATCATTTGAATGGTCTAAATTTTTTAATAACATTATCATGTAATTTCTCTTCAGAAGAAGAAGATAATGAGGAAGTCCATTTGGTGTCAATGAATTTAGAAATTCAATTTGATAAAGATTACAATTATTATTAGTAACACTATTAAAGCTGAAATAAGTTATGTCATCCCATGAAAAAATATTAATAAGATTTTGATTGAGCTTATCAACATACTCTTTTTAGTATATATGATAGATATTTTCATAATATATTCTAATGATGTAGAATTTTCATGTAAAGAAGGAAAATAATATTTACCAATGAATCTTCTATATTCTCATTATTTGAAAATTCTATTATCATCTCATCTAGAATATGCACCAATCCATATTTGCTTTCTTCTTCATCTCCATTTCCAATTCTAAAAATAAAATCACAAAATAAATGATCTATTCTTGCACGCATGTTTTCTTTTAACTTGAAAACTTCTTTTATCTAGCCATAAGTATGACTTAACCATACTGTAGTTACTAGTTTCTAATCTTGATGCACATCTAATTACGCTTGGTAATACTTATCAAAAGTCACCTCCAAATTGTTTTGATTAAAAAAAATATATTTAAGTGTATATAAGTTTTGAAAAAGAATTAATTTTCTTTGGGAATATTTAATTTTAAATTTTGAAATAGAGCACGTCGTTATGAACAATATATCGCCTCGAAAGACGAACATATCATTCCCTAATGGGTTCAAATTTCAAAATTCTAATCTTATCTGAATTATCGTAGTCAAACTCAAAGGGAAAATTACATTCGACCCCGGAGGATCAAAATGGAATTTAACCAATTGTTTGATTATTCCAATTCGGATAAAAGATCGTTAATTTCATAATCGAAGCCACAATAATAATTGATATATCTCTCCGAAGAAAGAAGATATCAATTATTATGGATTGTTCGAAAATGACGATAATGATCGTCGGGTTTGATTTTTCCAAAGAAAATTAATTAGAGGTTTTAAAAAATTATTGGTTTTGAAAACAAGTTCTGGGTTTCTAAATCCCCTACGAGCGCAAGCCCTCGTAGTTAATTACATCGTAGGAAATTAAAATTTCCTACGAAAACTCTCGATTAAAATAGCGATATTAATTTCATTTATGATTTTCAAAGTTTGATATCAAAGGAAGAAAATGGTAAGAATTTCAAGTGGGATTGGTTCAAGTTTGAGCAGTTATTTCTGGAGTCAAAGGAAGAAAGGTAGGAGGTGTTTTGGGATTCTGAATTACTTCAGAAGCACCCCAATCTATCCTAATTGTTAGGCTTGTATTTGATTGAAAGAAATTTTTAGTTTGAGTGGTCGATTTTATTAGAAATTTGGGATTCAATTCCTGAAAATTGAGGTCTTATGGCCCGAGCCAGCCTCAGAACCTAAGTCTAAATTGGGCATTAAAAGTTAGTGCCCCGAACCTAGCTAGTGCAATGCGGATCTGGTCGATCTTACCCCGGCCTGGATTGGGGAGCCAGCTAAACCACCTAAACGATTTTAAAATATGAGTCCGGTCTTTTTGTAAAGTGGTAGGGACATTAATTAGAAAAGTATAAAGAAATGGGGTCGACATCTAGAGCAGATCCTTAATTGACCCCTTAGACTTATGTTGGGTATTATGTCTAAATAATGCAATTAAATATTAGACTCGATTTAATTTGTTACTAATGCGATGCATGCTAATTGACTCGATTGAATGCAAAATTTGTATGTAGCAGTTTAAAAATTTTGGCTTAGAAAATAGGGTTTTCCCTAGAGATTGCATAACATCCCCTTGACAGATCGGCACCCTCATAGGCCAGGTGGTCTGCCAGAACCTGCAGGCGGGGAGATGCCTAACAA
This sequence comes from Dendrobium officinale, assembly GCA_019514585.1. Classification (NCBI taxonomy): domain Eukaryota; kingdom Viridiplantae; phylum Streptophyta; class Magnoliopsida; order Asparagales; family Orchidaceae; genus Dendrobium; species Dendrobium officinale. The sequence continues at coordinate 30,277,271 of CM033693.1, read as the reverse complement.
GGTTGAAAAAGTATAATATGAATGCATGAAAAACCCTCGGCGAGTCCGAGCTTACTTCTTAGGACCGTTTAGAGTTTCTATCTTATCTTAAAATTTTTATTTAATTAAAGTAGAAAAATTTTGACAAACCCCTAAGAGCCTAAATTCAAATTCCAGGCTAAATCAAATGTGGCATGCAAATAAAAAGACTAGAAAAGCAGGAGTTCTAAAGCGCAATCAAATTAAACAAATCAATCAAATTAAATTTATCTAATTGAATGTTCATAGGCAAGTGCCCTTATTATTACATCACAGAATTTTGCAGAAAATTAAAGTGGCCGGGCACCACTGACTACAACCCGGATTTCTAATCCTAAATCAAATGACTTTGAGATTTGGGATTCTTCTCGTTGTCCACTTCTTCGTCTTCTCACGAACATCTTGATTCGTCGGTTCCGGATATCCAAATGGAAAGAAACTCCCCCTTGATCGGGGTGTTATCTTCCCTCTTTGGATATTTGAAAAGTATCCTAATTTGACTTCCAAATGGAAGAAGACTCTCCCCTTTAGGGATGTCTTCACCTCTTTGGAATTCAAATTGGATATTTATATCCCAATCTCAAATCATTTTAAATAAATACAACCTTTTTCAATTGAATTTACATTTGAATTAAAAATAAGAATCTAGACTCAATCCTGCAATGTTATCCTAATAATCAACAATTATATATTCCATCCCAAGCAGTTATAATATGAAAATTGAAATGCAATTTTTTTTAGCCACACTTGGCCATGCTCTTATTATTTAAAGGGGGCCTGAAGCGTCTTCTGAAACACCTATGCAAAGAGTTTATATATATACTTTTTATTAACTGTCCCCTTTAATTTTAGCTCCTTGTATGAGCATGACCACCTGCATAAGATTGCACAAGTATAATTCGTCTCTAACCTAGGGGTAAATCTAACGCACAATCAAACCACAGTGCAAAGTACAGTAAGCGAGTAAGTAAATAAACACATTAAGTCTAAACTAGCAAACAACATGCAATGAAATCCCGAAAACTCGGCACACAACTGCAGAAAGTAAAATACCGGCCTATCCTAAAGCTAGAGTCGGTGATCCTAGCAAACCATCTAAAGTGTGTGGGGTAGGTCGTGCGGTTTTGATATGTCCTAAATGGGATACTTGATTGGAATTGCTTAAGGTTTGATTGTTGATTTTAAAGGTTGGAAAGTTAATGTATTTTATTAAAAAGAAGTTTGATAACTAATTTTTAAAGTTGATTAATTTAAGTTTGCCATTAATTGATTCGTGGCATTGTGCCACCAGGCTCGAGGAACCAGCCTCCTTAGGACACTTAGCCCCGCAGCCCGGAGTAGTCCAGCCGATAAACCAAATTAATGTAATTGAATTAAAGATTTTAAAAAGTTAAATAATTAATGATTAACCTATTTTAAGGTTTAACACCCTTAGAATCCATTCGTGGCGTTGTGCCACCAGGCTCGAGGAACCAGCCTCCTTAGGACACTTAGCCCCGCAGCCCGGAGTAGTCCAGCAAATAAACTTCATCTTTAGGATGGTTGTTGTGTTTTAAAAGGTTTGTTGAATGTTTTAAACATTAAGCTAATGTTTTCTGGAGTTTTAAAACAATTTTGAGTTTTTAAGAATTTTTATGAATATTTTAATCATCTAATTAAAGGGTCAAAAGTTGACTTTTTGATTAAGGGTGTTTTCTAGAATTTTTATATTTTATTAAAATACTAGACCTTACTATGATCAGTTAGACAGTAAGTACGTTGAAATCGGATTTTTCTAGATTTTATTACGAAGGTTTGAAGTTTTGAACTAGTTTCTAACTATGGTTGACCAATTTGTTGACTTTTTGAATTTGATGTTTTTCTGGAATTTTAATATTTTTAGTAAATATTAGGCATTATTATGAGTTGAATGCAAGTGAGTTTGTTCAATTTGGATTTTTCTTGAATTAGTTATGAAGGTTTGAATTTTGATGTATTTAATGAATTTTTAAATATCTTTAATTAAAAGCCCTTTTTGTGATTTTGCTCCAAATGAGATCCCAACTCTTTGAAATCAGCTCCAAAGGTCAGGAATGACCTAAGGAGAGATTCCCAAGTGTTTGGAAAATTTTTGGAATTTTTAATAATTATTAAATAATTATATTAATTAAATATTCAATTTTGCTTAAAATTAACTTAAGGTTTAATTTGCTGTCAAATAATTTTTGTTTTATTTTTCATTGGTTGAGGATTCAAAACTGGTCAGTTAGAGGGGTTATACATATTTTTTGGGTTTAAATTGGATTTATTATATTTTTTAGAAGTTTTGAGGGTTAATTAAGGCTTAAACTTAGGAAATTCGATTAAAGGGCTTAATGATTTCTAAAGCTAATGAAATTTCTCCTAGTGACTGTACATGTCCCTAAGTTCAAGCGTTTGAAGTTTCAACTCAAGGGGAAGTGAGTCCTAATTATAGGAAATATTCTAAGTTCTCTAAAAATATGTCCTTAATTATTGTCCTTAATGTCACTAAGTTATAGGTTTGCAATCAATGTCATTCTAACCCTTGAACATAACATATATATATAAACATGCATAGCCACAATCAATTCCTAAATCTAAGAGAGCCTTAGACTAGGTGCACGTGTGTGTATCCTACACAAAATCAAAGTACATTTTGAATATTTGAAAATAAAGCTCAAATAATGAGTAATTAACAAGTTAATTACTCATTAGCTAATCCCCATTAAATCAATTCGATCAAATCTAATTACTGATAAAAATTTCAAGTCAAATTCAAAATGCTTAAAAGGAATTTAAATATGCATATAATTTTAAAAAAAATCTGATTTTAAAACTATATATATAATATAGACGATGTCTTTAATAAATCAAAATAAAATAAAAATTTATACAAATAATTTTAGAAAAGCTCTCTGAAATTTTAAAATAGATTTAAATAATTTTTCCTTAAATTTTAGAAATATTTAGATTTATTTTGATTAAATATTAATCAAAATAATCATATAATTAAGATTTAAACTTACTTAAAATATATACGACATTATAAAGTGATTTTATTTTTAAATTAAAGGCCTTGAAAATCTGAGCAGTTTGATATATTATATGGATTTTTTGGATTTGTATTTTATTTACTATGATTTTTTAAAGATTTCTGTTAATTAAATTGTCTTAAAGTTAATTTAAAACCTTTTAATTAAAACGGCAGCTGTCATTGGGACAGATGGCACACTCTGGTTCGCGGGATCAAAACGCGCGGCAGCGACGAGACTGGCGGCGGTCAGACACGTGGCAGCTGCTGGTTAATCGACGCAGTTTCACTTAAACCAGTCAGCATAATGCGGTGACCGTCCGATCTCCCGTGGAAACGAAACCACGGCTCAGATGAGACCACGCGGTCTGATCTCGCGTGTAGAGATTAAACGGTGGGATTTCGATCCCGCGATTTCTGATCGACGGTTTGGATGGCGCCGGACCAGAAAATCAGCCGTTTGATCAAAGACCGGTTTGAGAATGCTGCGGTATGGCTGAATCCGAACCGTTGATCCTTAGATCAACGGTTCTGGTTCAGACTCGTTGGGAGTCGCACGAACCGAGCCCTATAGACGTTTTTGGGTTCGTTCTTTTGATACAGTTGATGAAAATCGATAAAATTTAAAACATATATTCCTTGGATGAACAGAATTCTTGGGGAGTATTTTATTTAGCTTAAAATGAGCTTTATACAAAGTTATTTAAACTAGTGTGATCTAAGCTAGGGTTTGAGTTTTTCACGTTGATTTTGGACGGATTAAACCGTTTATGAATTTGTTGCATTTGTTGGCTGTCCACGCTCCTATTTGTATAAGACACCACGGTCGGAGAAGCTATGGATCGAGCTGGAGAAGACCTGGATGTGGTTAGCTTTCGGTTTGACCGAGAACTCATCTCCGGCAGCCTCCAAACGCTTGATTTTGGTTGTAAGGTGTTGGGGGATGTCTGGGAAGCTCAGAGGAACTGAGGGCTGGGTTTGAGAGAGCTTGAGTGGAGAGAGAGGCTAGGGTTGAGAATGTCGGCTCCAAATGAGGTTCTACCCTATTCAAGCAACCCTAGATCTATTGGACGGCTAGGATCACTTGAGTGCACCTCTGGATGGCTGCCACCTGCCCATGGGGTGGTTGGAAAGCTGGATGCAAGGACTAGCCAAGGACATCTATGTGGAAAGCTCTCTTGGTCCCCACTTGGGCATGGGAATAATGAGAACCATTTGATTTCAATCCAAAGGCTATGGGGAATCCCAGAAAGGTTCTAGAGTCCATCTAAGCTGTTGGAGAGGTTTTAATTAGAGTGGGTCAAGTTTAAGAGGTCATTTGACCATCTTTGACCCCTCTAAACATTGATTTGACAATTTGACCAGTCAAACAGTCAATAAGACTGTTGAGGTGGCACCTAGGTGGCCCATGGCTGCTGGTTAGATTCAATAAACCTAAGGTCCTAAGAGGGATTAGGTGTTTAAAGATATTTCCCATATGAAAGCATTTTGAGGACTTATTGACTGAGTTGACTGGTCAACAAATTCTCATGGCTGAACGAGGTGGCACACTAAGAGTACCTAAACATCCACATAATAGGTTGCAAAGGGTCCTAATGGGTAAAGCCATTGGATAGTGCATATATGTGAGAGGTTTGAACATGAATTCAAGTTTGACCAAGTCAAACTTTGTGTGATTTGACTTCAAATAAATTTGAATGTATTTGAAATATGTTTAGAGATTTGTTTGAGAGTTTGAATGATTTGGTATGATTTGAATGTGTTGATTTGATGAATGTATTGAATTGGGTCATATGGATCAAATTTGACCAACCATGGCTTAGTTGATTTGGTCAACTATTGGTTGGGTCAAGGGTTCAATTTTGGGCTCAACAAGTTTGGAATATGGTTTCGAGTTTGTTGAATGTGTTTTGAAGGTTCAAAGAAATCAATTAGGCCAAAACACACATTTGGGCCCCCATAGGGGTATTTTGGTCATTTTGACCCCTATCAACTAGGGGTCAAAGTGGCTCAACCAAAATATAGTTTAATGTTCAATAGGTTTGGATTAATATTCTGGAAGTGACTAGAGGCTTTGGTGAAGGCTCTAAGGTCAGAATCTTCTATGTGACATGTCCAATGGCATAGGCTGTAAATATTTGAAGGTTTTACAGCCTTTGGATTTTGATTTAGTTTTTGGGGTTAGAGACCTCAGAATGGGCTCAAATTTGGAGGGTTGCCTCCAAAGACATGTCCCGTCAGTATGCAACTGACAGACTCTGAATCGGAGGTCATTTGATTGGTTTTTGAAGTGTTTGAAAATTTGCTAAAAAAAAGGCCTTTAGGACTTGGCCTTTTAGCATTGGATTTTGGTTTGAAATTTTGGATTTGGATTGGGTTTTGGATTTGATTGATTATATGTCTGGATTGACTTATGATCTAGGTAGATCCTAAAGTCTGACTCCTAGAAGGGTCTTAAGGTCTAGAATAGATCTTAAGGTCTGAAGTCAAGAAGAATCCTAAGATCTAGAATGGACCCTAAGGTCAGGATTCTAGGAGGATCCTAGAGTTTGAATTGATTTGGAGATCAGATTGATTTAGGGTCAGGATCGGTCCAAGTGACCTCATACAAAAATGAGGTCAACACAAATACAATCACTTTATCACAAAAAAATAGAATTATTTATAATGTCTTTCATAGTTCTATCTAAAGATTCAATAGCTATATGTTTTACCATAGTAGCTTCATTCCAAATTATTATATTTAATTATCTAAGTAGCTGAGCAAGTTCACTTTGCTTGGTTATTGCATACATAGTTGTTTCTATTAAATTTATAGGTGTTTTAAACATTGAATATGTTGTTCGAACTCCAAGCAATATTGATGCAGCTACGCCTGATGTAGCTGTTGCAATTCCAATGTAATAATTATTTCTTAAAGTTGTAATGAGAGCATGATACAAAAATGCTTTTCCTGTCCTCCATGATCGTCTATAAAAAACATGCTATTGCTTTTCTGATTAACATGTTTGATAATTTCTTTGTACGCGTTCTTATAATTTGTATTGAGAATATGTCTTTTATTTATATCTTTAACTAGACTAATAACATTTCTCTCTTCAAATATTTCTCTGATATGAAGCTCATCATTATAATCAAGAAAGTCCTGTTGCACATATGACAATTTTGGTAGGTTAAAATCATTTATAGGCTTTCCTACTCTCTCAAGAAATGAATTAATATTCAATAATATTTTTGACATGCAATTATGATAAGAAATATCCTTATTGGTTTGATAATCATGGAATAAATCTATGTAGTAATCATTTCATAATTGAAGAACATTAGTTGGCTCGCAGTAGACAAGAAAAATAATAAATAAACGTCTGAGTGCATTTGGCATTTGATAATTTGATGCATCATTTAAACAATTTGATATATCATTATCTGTTTCTAGTAGATCATGCATTTCCATTGCTTCTTTAAAGTAGAGCATTGGATTGCACTAACTTGTAATAAATCAAAATATGATATTAGTCTATATACATGATTTTGGTAATGATTTAATAAAATTCTGAGAAAACAACTTTCACCATCTGATGGATTTGTTGTATTTATATGATCTATTTGCTCATATTTTTGTTTTCTCTTTCATAGTTTTTTTTTCTTTTAACCTAAACATATTTTTTAGGAATTTCTCTACATAGGTAGTTCTTTGCCTCTGAATTAATTTTATTAAGATTAAAAAACTCAGCCAAAATAGTTTTTTTTTTTCATTATTGATTTTTAATATATCAAGTAAATTCTAATTATCTTTTTAGTAAACTGATCGTTGCTCTTCTAAATGTAAATATGAATTACACACTAACGGATACATCTCATATAAATTAAATTCAAATATTCTCTATAGTGCTTATAATGTTGATACCCATCTTTAATCTTGATATTGTTAAATCTCATTAAGACTTTGTTCTTTATTTTCATGTGAAAATGCCACTAAATTTTTATCATGTCATTTATAAATATATTTCACCTTTGATACTTGAACTTATCTCAACATTTATGTAACAATTATATCTAGATAAGAGATATGAATTACAAGGAAAAACCCAATGATTATTTAAGAAATTATTTTGTACTTTTACTTGTTGACCATCATGTCTTCTCTAATAAATTAAATATGATTAATCTCCAATTATAGTTTGGTTTGAGAAAAATCTGGGATATTTATTCTTACATAATATTTTTTTCATGCAAGCATTATTTTTGTTTAAAGTCCTATATAGATCAAGCATTATATATTTTACAAACAATTCATGTAGCCTCTTATATTTTGAAAGATCTGATAATTCTACATATACAATTCTATCAGACTATAATGAAATTGTTATCTTAAAGAAGTCTCTAATATAATTAGAAAATCAAAATGTGGAAGTACTCTTTTTTTGAAATTTAATAACATATACATAACCATTTACTACTCCAACAATAGACTTCTTGAATAATTGATCCTTTTAATCTCATAATTTATCACTAAAAATATGTGTTGTTAGGTTAGGTCTATCTTGTGCTATTTGAGTTAGTTTTAACTCATTTTGAATTTCTTGATAAATAGGATTGCATGTTTAAGTCATGTTTTCTAAAACCATGACAAAGAGTCATTGTATATAAATATTTTTATTGCATATCATGATGTCTGCTAATAAATGAAGGTGGAAGTATAACTTTTTCCTAGTATTATTACTTAGTATTTTCTCAGTGGCTACACTATCAATAATTTTTAAATACAAATTAGATAATATTGTATGTTGATTTTGTTTGTAGAAGTTTAATCGATGTGCTTCAATCTTTACTTACATGGTAATAATATAATTATGTAGTAATTGACCAGCATACAAAATAATTGATTTCTCAGTTTTCTCAAATTTGAAGCTTATAACTATAATATTCCCATAAAGAAACTCTTTGTTTTGATGACTTCTTGATGCCTACAATTTCAAAATAAAAAATCTTAATTAATAATTAATAGTTTTAAATATTATATATTAATATTAAATATTTAATAACATATCATTTTCTTCTTGGTTAAATAACTCATCCTCTAATCGAGATAACCTAATTATCGGTATTAGTATTTTATTCATTCCTTATTTCAAATTTGGAAATTCTATTTATAATTTGAAGCCACCCAACTTCTCCATTTGGTAAAAGAATAGGATATTACAAAGGGTCATAACATCCAAAATAATGATTGATCTTTCTATATGTCCTAGAATTTGAAATCAATATGATATCATGTTTAATGAAACATGTACTTTGTCATTCAATCCATATTGCTGCTACTTGTGACATTGTAGTAGTATTATAAACTCTTTGATCTACTCTTACATCAGATAAAATGCGTATTTGCAAGTTTTCTAACATATCTTTATTACTCAAAGATCTGAAGTTCTGTGCATATGGATTTATAGAAAGTATATCCATCAATTTTTTTACTAATTCATCTGAAAGATCTAAATCTTCAATAACATTAATTAGATTATTTTTTTCAGCATCAATGTAATCAATATATAATTGAAAGTATTATTGACCATTTGAACCTTTTGTAATAGGAGAAAGGCTATTATAAATTTGTTATTAAGCTCTAAATGTGCAAATTCCATGTCTTGCATTTGCAAAATTTTTATCTATATGGGCTCCGAAAGATGTGAATGCAAATATAATATTATATGCTATTATCTTACTTCTAAATTCTTTCAAATTAGATGAATATGAGGTGAATAATTCATAGAGTTGATCATGAACATTTGTTGGAGCAAGCATGACTTCTCCAAACAATAAAATATTGGAGGCTCAAATTGAAATAGCTTTGCATTACAATAACAACATGAATATTGTTATTTAAGAACATATAATTCAAACAAACTTGATTCATATTCATGTGCATCTCACAGTTAAGTCAGGATGGGCAAATGCCCACCCTAAAAAAAGTATTAAGAGGGATATTTTTGGTATTTTACCACCCCTCAAAAAATAAAATTTTCTTAATTTTATCAATCATGTCTAAGTACCCATCCAGTTCGCTATTCCAGCCGCTTTTGCCATCTTGCAAAATCCCATTTACGACATTCCACATTCGATCGCAACTTGGCAAGCTTTCTCTTCGCAGCATACCTAGCAACTCCTCTTCTTCAGTTCTTCCCATTCAAGTCAACATTGAATGGTTGAATAGATCTCTCAGTTTGCACTTCAGTCTGCTCTTCGCACTTCATAGCCACAAGCTCCGTTGCTCTTCACAGTTCGCAGTGTCAAGCTCCACTGCTCTTCATCAAGGTAACTTTAATCTAGAAAATAATCTCTGTTGTCTGTTCACCGTTGATTTTCGCTGTTGAGATGCAAATTTGGTAATATTATTTGGGTTAAGTATTTTGTTTAAAACAAATATAAGAGTTTTAATCTTTTATGTGTTTTCTTTGATGTAAAACAAAAGTAATGTTAACATTTAATGTATTATGAATGCATGTAATTAGCTTTTTTACCTACAAAACAAATATCTTAGGTTCATACTAGTTCTTTTTCATTTGCTTGTGATTGTCATAGAGCCCCAACATAGCCACTGTGGAGTGCGAATTGCGGTTTATAACGGTTTTAGAAGACTATGTTCTATAATCGAATCTATAAACTTAAAATCAATCATTGAGAAAAATACAAGTTTTTTTTTTTTATGAAAATGCAATGCTATGTATGTTTTCATCTCTTGCATGTTTACATGTACTTCAGTTTCTTACTTTATGTGCATGATGCATATAGGTTGCAGCCCACAAGAAATATCTATGATAGATTATCTTTTGCCTTGAGAATTTATATTTTTGTTAAGGATTCATTTAATTGCTTAAGATGAAAGATATATTCAAAAACCAATGAAATTTAATTAAACTTTATGTGCAATTCGTGTTTAACATTGATTTTGAATTGCAAAACTTCTAAAATGTATTGATTTGAATTTCTTCCAAAATTTGTGGTGTTAATTGAATGGATATGCATTTTTATTTGCTAGAATGCATTTTCATAATTTATGAAGCATATTCAAATTATATATATATATATATATATATATATATATATATATATATATATATATATATATATATATATATATATATATATATATATATATATATATATATATATATATATATATATATATATATATATATTGTTGTATGATTATACATATTCAAGTATAAGGTGTATTGGCTACTCCTATGGAATGAACATGCCAAATGTCAAAATTTAGATATGAAAAGCTGAAATTTTTGTCATGCCGCTCTTTATTAAAGGGTTTATTTCTAACATGATTTAAGAAAAATTTCTTTATTACTTGGTGATTTACTTAATTATGTTGTTAAGCTTTTAAGAAATGGAGCGATTGATATAGACTCACTAGATAGTATATATATATATATATATATATATATATATATATATATATATATATATATATATATATATATATATCATTATGAGATCTGAGTTTGATAGTTATTTCTTGATGTTTTAGTTTTTTCTTTTTATACAATTGCTTTACTGATTGACAATGTTGAGCTTTACAAATCTGACACCGTACTGTTTTACTGAATTTCCCAACAGTGCTGATTTACTAGCTTTTGTACCATACTATTTTACTGTTTTACCATTAATTCTATTGTTGTTACATATAAATTTTACTATTTTTACACTGATTCTTGATCATATGATCATTATTAATATGAAATGACTAATGACATGCATATTAGTTATCTACCGTGTTTTGAATTCAGTTATAGTATCTTAGTGTGACTTGCTGGGCTATTTAACTAATTATATATATTTTAAATCAAGGCAATGAGCAGGAGTGAGAAATTGATCATGATCCTTCATATTCAAATATTTTTGTTAATGGCTTTTTTACTCCAAATTTGGATTGACATGATATGATTGAATGATTCATGAGTATTATATATAATTTTTAAAGTAATGAATATAGATGTACATTGATATTTTGCATCATATAATTTACTTCTACTTTTTATTAATGATAAATGATATTAGATAACTCTGATATTGTTATTAAAAGATAAAAAAAAAAATAATTCTTCCAAATTAGATTCTGAAGCATGCCTAGTTGTCACCATCTTTAAACTTTACACTACATTCATTTTACTTTAAATCAAACAAAAAAATAATTCAACTGAATTTACTTTATACTCATCTCTAAAATATTTCTTTTATATTGTATTCTTTTTATATTATATTCTTTTTACATTACCTAACATAATAAATTTGCATCTAACTAAACAACATTGGGCAACCAAAAAATTACATTGAAGTGATTCTTGAAACATGCAAAATGAATCCAAAACATGAGCGGCAGCCAAACCTTCCATCTTACAAAATGTTGACAGCAAACATAAACGACAGGACCCTAATCAACTTAGAAAAGCAGTCATCGCTTCCTCTTCAGCGACGTCAAATACTTCATCACAAACTCGATAGCCTCTTTCAGAGTTGCTCTCCGTCCCTCTCTGTAGCTTCAGAGTTCATTGATGACGTATCTGCCGCTTGGATTATGCTCATTAATCTCCAACAAAGCCGATTTCACAGCCCTATAGACCTCATCGCCCAGCTCGCATCTTAAAGCGACCAATTTCTCATCATCTTCCTGTACAACCTCCTGCATGATGAATCAATTGTCAAATCATGAAGCATCTTCAAAATTAAATTAATAAACTTTGAGAGAGATTTGCGACATTAGATGCGGAATATGTTGAAGTTAGAAGATTAAAATGGGTGAATTTTGATAAGCAATCAATGACTATCAAAATAGCAGTATAGCCATTAGAATTAGGCAGACTAATAGTGATGCCTATAAACAAATCTTTCCAAATTTGCAAGGATATTGATAGAGGAGAAAGGAGTCCAACAAGAGGAAGGGTAGATGATTTGATTTTCTAACAAGACAAACATTTGCTAACAAAATCGGCAATGTCTTGATGAAGGTCAAGCCAATAAAAATTAGTTGAGGTTCATTTAATGGGTTTAAGAACACCTTGATGACCTGCAAGAGGTGTAGAATAGAATTTTGTGAGGATTTGTTGTTTGAGAGAAGAATCCTTACTGAGATAAATATGACCTTTATATTAAAGAAATTAATCAGAAATTGATAATCTGTATGAGAGAGTTTGTCATTAGAAAGCTAAGAAGTTATATGAAGAATATCTTGAGAATGAATATTGCTTACATGAAACAGACTAGATAAAGGGAATTTTGGATAAATGTGAGAGAGGGTCCACACACAAACATAACCGAATTCCAATTACAATATCAGCCTTCTGATGGAATTCTGCCATAGTATGCATCTTTTCATAATTAAGAGAATCTTTAAATTATTTTCTTATATTATCTACTATTAAGTAAGTTATTTCCTTAAATTAAGTACTATTATTTACTTGATTACAAGTACAGTAAATTTTTATTAAGCTTTTAAAATAAGATTGACGATATAATTACTTAAAATTTTTACATACCTGAAAATTTGGATCTTATACTAACCCTCATGCCCTCTCTCTCTCTCTCTCTCTCTCTCTCACTTTCTCACTCTAACTTTCTCCCTTATCCACCTCATTTTCTCTCTAACCATCATCTCTATACATCTCTTTCCAAATTGATATGAGTTATTTTAGGAAGGTAATTAAGGGGGATTTGAATATTGAAATTCAAAATTCATGGGGCATTTGGAGGGGCAACAGGCGGCATGGGAGCCAAGGGGAGGCTGGCGGCTATGGGATTTGGACGGGCGGCCGGCGGCTAGGGGAGCCGAAGGGAGGCTGACAACTATGGGGTTGGAAGGGGCTCGATTAGGGAAGAGGAGGAGGAGGGAAAGACAAGGGGAGAGCAGGTCGATAGGTTTTGGGAAAAGGGGAGGTGGCTGGATGTAAGGGGGAGAAGGAAAAAAGATGAGCCGCGAGTCTCAGACTCTTCCAAAGACTGACGGGTATTGCAATCACCCTCACCTAGGATTTTCTTTCTTCTCTCAAAGCTCACAACAATGAAGAAGACAAAAACTCAAAATTTTGTTCATCAAATCATCATCTCAAATATAATAGAAGGGGTCTTATATATAGGCCTCAACTTGACAAAAGAAAAAGGACTAAAAGGCTCACATGGCTACAATAACAAGCTAAATACCCATAGGGTAAAATAGAGAAAACTGAAATATAAAAGAAACAATACATAAAATGCATAAAAAATAAAGGCTCCTGATCGTAGCCGTCGATCTCTGATCCCTCCTCTTATAAACGCGCCAAAATCTTCTGTTGATGTCCTCATCATTTTCCCTGGGTGGGAGAAAACTCGACCACGTCGAGTGAACATCTCGAGAACTCTTGTATAACTCTAAAAGATCTGGATCCAATCTCTGCAACTCATCCTGTTCGATCTACATGTCCTCTATCACCGATTTTCCTTTCCAATGAACTAGATACCTTTAGCGACCACCTTCTTTAGTGGAAATAATTTCATCGTCAAGTATTGCTTCAATCTTCTGTGCATTAGGTAGATGAGGCAGATTGGGGTGTGGAGGTATGCTAGGATTCTCACTAGATAGGTTCACACAAGCCTCATCATATAGAGGATTAGTAGGGTTAAACTCTGGTCCCTTAAACGCTACTAGATCTTCAATATTAAACGTATGATTTATATTAAAACCTTTAGGAGGTCTAACATATAAGCATTACTGTTTATTTTTGAAATTATTTTAAAAGGTCCTCCACTCCTAGTATGCAACTTTTTAACAAACCTTGAGGGAACCGCTCCGAATTAATCTGTACCATTACAAAATTTTCAACTTCAAATTCTTTAAATCTTTTCTTGTGATCAACATTAAGCTTATAGTTGGCATTGTTTTGTTCAATTTTTTTATTAATTTTCTTATGCAATTCCTAGAGATGAGATGCAAATGCAGATGCAGACTCAGATGTTCTAACCTTAGGACACATAGGGATTAAATTTATAAGCTGTCTAGGCTGGTACCTGTACACAATTTCAGCAAGACTTAAACATGTGGCTCGATTAACATAATTGTTATAAACGACTCAGCTACTGGAAGTTTGGAATCCCACTCTCGAATGTGTTCTCATACCAAAGTCCTTAAAAGATTATCCAGACTTTTATTAGCAACTTTGGTTTGCCCATCAGTTTGGGGATAAAAAGCAGTGGAAAATTGGAGTTTTGTACCCATCTTGAGCCATAAGATTTTCTAGAAATAATTAGTGAACATAACGTCTCGATCGAAAATTATGGTTTTGGGTAATCCATGCAGTCTAAAAATTTCATTGAAATATAATTCCGTAATCCAAGAAACATCAAAAGTTTTGGAGCACGGGAGGAAATGGGTCATCTTAAAAAATTGGTCAATGACCACACAAACTGAATCATACTTTCTAAGGGTCTTGGGTAGGCCTAGGATGAAATCAATGCTCAAGTCCTATCAAGGGCAATTGGGTACTGGAAGTGGTATGTAGAGTCTCGTATTATGTTTTCGCTGCTTGGCTAGCTAACAAATGGGCATCTACTCACTAGCTTACTAACGTCGTGTTTTAGGCTAGGCTAATAGAATCAGTGTTCTATCGACACAATGGTTTTGGTTTGCCGAAATGACCAGCTAATCCTCCAGCGTGTATTTCACTTACGAGGAATTCTCTAAGAGATGTGTTGGGAATGTAGAGTTTTTGGCTTGAATAGATATCCGCCTTCCAAAAAGAAATCATCAACTCTTCGTTCACATCTAGTTATCAGTAAGGAGTATGTTTTCTTAAAATCAGGGTAGTCTTTATAATCTTCCTTAATTCATTCAAATCCAATCACTTCAGCCCTCATTTCTTTAGTTATCATTATCCGATGGCTTAAAGCATCTGTTGCCTTATTTTCAGATCCGGGCTTGTGTCTGATCGTATATGTATATTCTTGAAGGAATTTGACCCAACGACCATGTCGTGCATTGAGTTTCTTTTAGGAATTTATATAACGCAAGGATTCGTGGTTAGAAAAGATGACAAATTTTTGGGGGAGCGGGTAATATCTCCAATACCTAAGGGATTGAATGATAGCGTAAAATTCCTTATCATAGGTATAATATCGCTGCCTGATGTCATTCAACTTTTCACTAAAGTAAGCTACGGGATGAACTTCTTGGGACAGGACGCCACTAATGCCAATGCCTGAGGAATCACAGGTGATTTCAAAGACTTTAGAAAAAATTAGGTAGGCGCATGACCGGGGCTTCTACCATTTTCTTCATGATTTCATCAAAAGCTCTACAGGCAGCTAGGGTTCATAAAAATTCTCCCTTTTTGAGACAGACCGTTATAGGGGCTAGTATGGTGCTGAAGTTCCGAATAAACCTCCGATAAAATGTGGCCAGTCCATGAAAACTCTGAACATCTCTAATATTTTTAGGTTCTGGCTACTCATTAATTGTTCGCACTTTTCAATATCAACAGAAATTACTTTAGAAGATATAATAAATACGAGAAAAGTAACACTATCTGTGATGAACATACATTTCTTATGATTGGCATATAATTGTTCATTCCTCAAAACCTCACAGACTTATTTTAAATGATTTAAATGTTGGTCCACCGAATTACTATAGTTCAAAATGTCATCAAAGTAGACTACTATGAATTTTCCTAGGAATGGTCTGAGGACCTATGTCATAACTCTCATAAACATACTTTATGCATTACTCAGACCAAAAGGCATAAAATGTCCACTCGTATAACCCATCCTTAGTTTTAAAAGTAGTTTTCATTCATCTCTAGGACAAATCCTAATTTGGTTATAACCGCTCTTGAGGCCAATTTTAGAAAATAGGGTGGCTCCGGTCATCATATCCTAACATGTCATCTAGACGAGGAATAGGGAAATGATATTTGACCGTGATTTTATTGATAGCATAGCTATCAACACACATCCTCAACGAGCCATACTTCTTGGGGGTCAAGAGGGTGGGGATAACGAATGGGCTAAGGCTTTCCTTAATAAAACCACATTGCAGTAACTCATCTACCTGTCTCTTAAGTTCAGCATGCTCTGTAGGATTCATGCAATAATGTGGTAGGTTGGGAAGGGAAGCTCCAGGTACTAAGTCGATGACATATTGGATGTCCCTTAGAGGTGGGAGTTGGTTGGGTAAATGTTCAGGGAAGACGTTACCAAAGGTTACAAGGAGGGGCTTAACCTCTTATGGGATAGGTTCTTGAAGATATGGACTCACTTCCCGAGCTACTAAGGCGTAAAAGGTTTAAACCTAACACTAGTTTAATATCCAGGTCTTTCGTAGTTAATAGGTTTAGGCATGTATTGGGTTTAAGGGGAGTGGATTTTACGTCCTCCTTGGTAGACTTAGGTTGGAAGGGTAAGAACTTAATCTTCTTTCCATTATGCTTGAACATGCAGGTGTTAGACCTCCCATAGATATGAACGTCATTATCGAAAAGCCATAGACAACCAAGGATGATCTGACCAACATCCATGGTTAAAACATCGCACCAGACCTTTTCCTTGTATCCCACAAATTCGACGGGGATAAGACTCCTTTCTTTTACTTCCAAGGCGGTCAAGTTGATCCAAGTGACCTTGTATGAGTTTGGGTGTGGAGTGGTTTTCAGGTGAAGCTTAGAGATCATAGTAGACAAAACAACGTTAATACAACTTCGACTATCAATGATAACCTTATAATTATTATCACCGATTTTGGTGAAAGTATGGAAGATGGAAGTTCTACGCTAATTGTCACTTAGTTTAGGTTGGGATAAGGCACACCTAACAATTTGTATATCTAAGTGATCAATCTTTTGCAGGCAGTTGATCACAACAGTGTCTTCATCACAAAAAAAGTCTTCTTCGTCATTGATGTGATGAACTAGCTTGGTGTTAGGTTCATCCTCTTCATTGATAACTTCTTTGATTATGGTTACCTTATAGGGGCTGAAACATTGAGAGGCAATGTGTCCATACCCATGAAACTTGAAGCATTTGGTTCCCACAGATTTTGAGTGTCTCACATTCAGGGGTTTTGTTCTTAAAATTCAGACGGGGTTGGAATTGTCCAGTAGTGGGTCAACCAGTCATGGGACCAGGTGATTTGTTTTGGGGTCGATTGGAGGAGGGTTTAAAAGGGTTAGGATGGAAGTCTTGGCTTTTCAGGTGGATATGGTTCTTAGATTCTTCTAGGTCTAGCACATGATTACAAACAGCCTCTAAGATAGTGATTCCTCTAGCAAAGAGTTCATTTCAAAGGTCTTCTATAAGTCTAACTCTAAACATTGATAGAAGTTGGGTAGGGGTGGTGGTCTCCTTGCCACTACAGCATATTATGAAGTCATCAAAAGTAGATAAGTAATACTTCACATGTTTACTACCCTGGGCCAACCTATTCCAACGATTTAAAAGTTTGGGGTAGTAGGAAGGGGGAAGATACTTTTTCTTGAGATCTTGTTCCATTATTCTCCAATCAGTGATAGGGTATTCTCCTTAAGTTTCACGCATATGTTCAAGGTTAGTCCAGTAATGACTAGCCCTACCGTTCAACTTCATTTCAGCAAATCTAATTTTTTTGCCTCTAAAATGTTGTACCACCTAAAGTAACTATCCATTCCTTTACGCCAATCCAGGAAAAAATGGGGGTCAAGGGTACCATCAAAGGAAGGGGCATCAATTCGGATTTTCTTGAGTAACTGAGCATCATTATCTCTCCAAATCGGATCATGACCTACGGGTTCCTAATTGGTCTATGGTTTTGATAGTAATGGTCTCGAGGTGGTCCGTAGTCGGCTCATGGTTCTTCGACGTACAGAAACAAAGGTATAGAATGAGTATACATCGTATGGTTTCCTAACCTTTCAATGTGGTCTAGACGTTCTCCAGCTTGTCGTCTAAAGTAAGCTAACTCACCTTAGGTTTCTCTAATTTATTGGGTCACGATGCCTAACTTTCCTACAATCAAGTTTAAAGTACATTGAATTTATTCCGGGATATACTAGGTGACACTTAGGGATGTTAAGGAATAGGGGCATCACTTAATCATATAAGCCAACACACCTAAAGCTCACTAAATGATATAGAGATGTAGTGGACAACAAACAATAATGTTGTAAAAGTTTTTATACGGAAGTGAATGCAACCTAAGACGTCTATTGAATGTGTATGAAGGGATACTGAAATGAACTAGCATGCGACCATGCTCTGATACCAAGATAATGTGATACAAACAAGAATTGCAAAGAATTATTAAAATTATTGTAAAGCTTGTTACTTTAAGATTAATGAGCCACAATAATTAATTTTAATAACTCTCGATTGACATCTTTCTTTAGCATGCAGTCACAATTTAGAAAAACAAAACAACTTAAAATAATATCAAAAAAATTATAGTAAAACTAAATATGTCGTAATAAGAATCCATGGGTTAATATTTAGAACTTTCACCTAGAGTTTCCACTCACTCAAACTATATGAAAGGCTTTTAGCGGAGAGAGACTTTCAGCAATCCAAATGATGCCACTAAGATGGTTAGGACGCTAACGATCTTGATCCACGGGAAGGTAGCCGAAGAAGGAAACGTAGGTGGATCTCCAACGAGTTTCCATTGTTTAGAGGGTCGTTGTTCGTCGATAGTCTCAGCTAGGTGGAATAGTATGCATTCAACGTAATCGTCAACAAAATCTTCAAATTCCTAATCGGGGTCGAATAACGGCGACTGAAGAATATCGGGTTATTCTTGCGAATCGTACGCGAAACCGTGGTCAACTTCAGGATCGGTCATTCATGAATACGACAGAATCCTTTCTTGGGGGATCCTTAGAGGGGGGGGGGGTTGAGAAGGACGAAGGGAGGTGAGGAACCGACAGTTTGGGGGCTCGGGTAGAGGGAGAAAGGGAGGGGGATGGTTAGGGTTATAGGTGGGGATTCCTTGGGTTTATGGTTAGAGAGGTATAGGTGAAAACTTTGAAAATTTGAATTTAATATCAGATTTTTCAAAGAGAGGGAAAGTGAATAATTTGAATTCCAAATTATCCCAAATAAGGCTATAGAAGCCGGCGGCTTAGGAGGGATTTATGGGAGAGTTAATTGGTGATTAGGAATTATATTGGGGAGTGAAAATGGCAAGGGGAAGGGTTGACCATATGAGGAGGGAGAGAGGGTGTTTAGGTTCAATGTATGTGTATGCATTAATTGGATATTAGAATTAAATCTGAATTTAGTTTCATATTTAATGTAATTGGAAAGACTTCTAAATTAAGGATTATCAAAGAGAAAATTATTTGAAATTCTAATATAGAATTAATTTCAAATAAAGACACTTTTCAAATTGATATGAATTATTTTAGGAAGGTAATTAAGGAGGATTTGAATTTTGAAATTCAAAATTTATGGAGCATTTGGAGGGGCAGTCAGTGGCAAGAGAGCCAAGGGGAGGCCGGCGGCTATGAGATTTAGAGGGTCGGCCGACGGCTGTGAGGTGGGAAGGGGCTCAGTTAGGGAAGAAGAGGAGGAGTAGACAGGGGAGAGCAGGCCGACGGGTTTTGGGGAAAGGGAAGGTGGTCGGATGTAAGGTGGGGAAAGAAAAAGATGAGCTGCCAGTCTCGGACTCTTCCAAAGACTAACTGATGTGAAACTAAATGCGATAGACAATAATTGCAATTAAGATATTAATAGAAGAGGTAAACTTTGCTTTATTATCAATAAACCATTGTTTACTCAAATAAAAGTTTAAGAATATGACATGAGTGATTAAGCAATAACAATGGGTTACACTTAGAGATTAGTAGGACTTGCAAAATACAACAAATGATTAATAAGCAATGCAAATAGAAAGTATAACAAAAGCCTCAAGTTTAAAATCTAGATCGTTCACCTAGAGATCCTTCACTCAACTCTTGAAAGTGGAAGCTAGCAGAGGAGGATTGCAAGCACACTTAAGGATGCCACTATCACATAAGTGATGCCGAGAGGACTAGTCACCGGGGAAGAAGTCGGAGGTGGAGGAACGAGTTGTCGTCCAGTGATTGCCCACTCTTCAAGAGACCTTCCTTCGTTGATGAACTCTGCTAAGTGGGGAAGGATGCGGTCCACGTACTCCTTGACGGTGTCTTCGGTTCCGAATCCGGGATCAAAGAAGGAGGATCGGATGATATCAATCTCCCACGAGAATTGAGAACGAGTCCGTGATCAACTTCTGGATCCGCCGTGCATCCTTGCCGGGAGATGAAGGAGTCTCAATGGAAAGAAGAGGGAGAGGAGTTGGCGGCTTGGAAGGAGGAGGGTGTTGGGCCGGCGTGAGGACTTGGGGGGGATCGGCTAGGGTGGGAGGCCAAGAGGTAAATGCAGAAAATCTGAAGTTGTTTAAGATTTTAGAGGTTTGGGAGGGATTTAATTTGAAAATTCAAATTAATCCAAAAGGGGAGAGGGGCGAAAATGGGGAGGGAATTGGGGCTGATTTAGTGGGGGAATTGGAGTTAATTTGGGAGAGAGAGAGGCCCATAGAGGGGGCCAGCCAAATAAGAGAAGAGGGAAGGAGATATGTGTTAATTAGGTGGGACCTACACACTTAATCAAAGATTTGGAGAAAATCTGAATTAAATTTCAGATTTTATAAAAAAGGGAAGTTTCCTAATTTAAATGCAAGTAATTGGCAATCGTTTGAATTGAAATTCAATTATGAAGATTGCCTAAAATCTTGGACTTATTTTAGGAAAGTTATCAATGCCTCTTGGGAAATTTGAATTTTTAATTTATGAGCCCAAGAGGGGGGCCGGCGGGTAGAGGTGTGGAGAGGGGGGAATGGGGGAGGGAGGCCGGCAGCTGGGGGGTCGATGGGCGGTGGCCTGTGGCTTGGGCGGCCCAAGGAGGCCGGTGGCAAGGGGGATATTGGGGAGGGGAAAACTAATGCTAGGAGAAATAAGAGAAAGACTTGAAAAAAATCAAGGAAGCTACAAACCTCAAATATCTACTCAAGAACTCACAAAGAGATCTTGGGAATCTCGGAACTCACAAAGATATCATTCTCCTCTCATGAACTCACTAAGAGATCAAACAAGTAGAATAAACTTTCATTAACAATTCATCAATCAATGCAATGCATGAGGCCTCCTTTAAATAGGCCAAGATAAAACAAAACTAAAACGACACAAATGCCCTCAGGGCTACATAAGTGACTCAATGCCCACAAGGGCAAACTAGGAAAATAAAAATGCTAGAATAAATAAAATACAAATACATCAGAAATAAAGGCTCTGGATCGTAGCCGTCGATCTGTGTCTCCGGCGATGGTACACGTGTCGAAATCTGATGTCCTCATTACTGACGGGTATTGCAATCACCCTCACATAGGATTCTCTTTCTTCTCTCAAAGCTCACAACAATGAAGAAGACTAAAGCTCAAAATTTTATTCATCAAATTATCATCTCAAATATAATAGAAGGGACCTTATATATAGGCTTCAACATGATTAAAAAAAAAAGGAATAGAATGCTCATAGGGCTACAATAATAAGCTAACTACCTATAGGGGTAAAATAGGAAAAAATGAAATATAAAAATAAATAATACATAAAATGCATCAAAAATAAAGGATCTTGATCGTGGCCATCAATCTGCGATGTGATGTGAAACTACTAGGAGTTACGATCGAAATTAAATAGAGAATTGTTAAAGTTTGCTTTTATAAGTTTATGTGGATCATGCAAAATAGATTAAAGAATTAGAAACGTGAACTTTGCTTAGGCCAAAGAGATGCACTTTGAGATTAACCAAAATAGTTCATTCAAAATCCAAGGAAATTAAATGCGAAGTACAAACAACAAAACCCAACGTTTAACAACGAGAATTTCACCTTGGGGCGTATCACTCAAGAGGTGGTGGACTTTTGGCGGAGATAGAAGATCCAAGAGATGAACGAAGTTACCACTAGGGAGAGGGCGCCGAAGAACTTCGTCGGAGGAAAAGTTGCCGGTTGGGATGGAAGTCGTAGACGTAGACGACCGTCGAGGCTCCAAGCGTGCTTTTTAAACTTTCGGTCGTAGATACTTGCGAGGATTGGCACGACTCGCTCCAAGTACTCTTCTACGGTTGTCTCGTCTTCAAATCCTACGTCAAAACAAGGTGAACGTAGAATGTTGATGCTCCCGTCGGCGTTGAACACAAGACCCCACTCAAGCTCCGGGTCCGCCATACATGCTTGACGTGGAGGGCTTACCAAGGTGAGAAGGAAGAGCCGGCGGGATTTCCACGGGGAAGAGAGAAGGATTTCGGCCAAGGAGGGGAGAGGGGGCGGGTGTGGTGAGAGAGAGATGCTAGGTTAGAAGAGGTAGTAGGAATATTACCCAAAATCTGAAGTTGATCTCAGATTTTAGTAATATTGGAGGGAATAATTTGAAAATGATTTCAAATTTCCAAAGGAATTAAGCAAGCATTGAATGAGCCATTAAGACGGGCTCATATGGTGATGGCCGGCGGCATGCATAGGTGGAGGGATGGATTGGAAAAACTAAAACTGAATTTTAATTTCAGCTTAAGTAAATTAGGAGGGAAAATTGAAATCAATTTGAAATTCCAAAACGGTCAAGTCATTAATTGAGCAATTAATGGCTAATTGCTCTATGGAGGGGGCGGCGGGTTCTAGAGAGAGGGGAGAGAGGGGTTTCAAAACCTGAAATTAAATCTCAGGTTTTGAATGAAAATATGGGGGGGAATTAATTTGAAATTGATTTCAAATTAGTGGATAATCAATGCCTTAATTAATGCATTGAATGGGGCTTCACCTAGGGTGAGGCCGGCGGCTTCATGGGGGAGAAAAATGATATGGGAGCACTTGAATACTTCCAAATCAGCACAAGAAGATTCAAGAAGTTTTAGGGAGGAATCCGTTGGAATTGAAATCCATCATGAAACGGATTAAAGTTTCCTAATTTGGAAATTCCAAAATTGGAAAGTTTTAGAAATCCAAATTTTGAAATTTCAAAATTGGGAGTTGGGGAAGTGGGAAGGAGGCCGATGGTTGGAGCTTGCCGGTGGGTGGGGGACGGTGGGGTGGCCGGCGGCTAAGAAGAGCCTGGGGCCGACGGGTTTGGGGGGAAAAGGAAAAGAACGGAGTGAAGGGGATAAGCCACGAGTCACGGACTCTTCCAATGACTGGTGGGTAATGCTTTTGCCCTCACTTGGGCTTTCTCTCTCACTTCTCTCTAGCTCTCATGCAAGACGAGTAAGAAGAAACACAAAAATCAAATTCTCATTCAATTAATCATTAAGCTCAAAATGATACAAGAGACCACTATATATAGGTCTTGACTCATAAAAGTGAAAAAAAGACTAAATTGCCCTCTGGGCTACAAAGAAACATAACTCCCCACAGGGGTAAAATGGGAAACAGTAAATCAAAATAGACAATAATAAAATACATCATGTCATCTCAATCAAAAGTAGAGGCGCTGAATCGTGGCCGTCGATCTGCGGTTTCGCCGGCGATAAACATGTCGGTAGCGTCTGTCGATGTCCTCATCATTCTCCCCAGGTGGGAGAAAACTCGACCCTGTCGAGTGAGTGTCTCTAGAGCTCTCGTACCACTCTAGAAGGTCTGGGTCTAAAAACTGCTGCAGCTCCTCTCGGTCAACCCACGTATCCTCCGTGGCCGGGGTCCCTTTCCAGTGGACTAAGTACCTTCGACGTCCGCCTCCTTTCGTAGTAATGATCTCATCATCTAATATGGATTCAACTATCTCCGCATTGGGTAAGGGGGGTAATTTTGGGAGTGGAGGAAGGTTGGGGATCTCACCAGGTATGGTCTCACAAGGCTCATTTGTAAGTGGATTGCATGGGTTAAATTCTGGTCCCTCGAAGGTTACTAAATCTTCTATGTTAAAGGTGGGGTTAATGTTGAAACCTTCGGGAAGGTCTAGTACGTAAGCATTGTCATTCACCTTTGAAATTATCTTGAACGGTCCAGCGCTTCTCGCATGCAGCTTCTTTGCAGATCCAGGAGGAAAACGCTCCGGACGGATCCGAACCATCACAAAGTCTCCAATTTCGAATCCTTTAGCTCTTCTTTTATGATCAGCCATAAATTTATAAGTGGCATTACTTTGCTCAATTTTCTTTTTAATTTCTTTATGTAACTCCTGTAGATGCGATGCATATGATGATGCAGACTCAGATGTTCTAACTCTAGTGCTCATGGGAATCAGGTCAATGGGTTGGTTGGGGAGGTAACCGTACACTATTTCAGCAGGGCTAAGACCCGTAGTTCGATTCACAGAGTTATTGTAGGCAAATTCAGCTATAGGCAACTTAGAGTCCCAGTCCTTAATGTTTTCTCCAACTAAGGTCCTTAACAGATTTCCTAGACTCCTATTCACTACTTCCGTTTGACCGTCTGTTTGGGGGTGAAAGGCGGTAGAGAATTGCAGTTTGGTCCCCATCTTATGCCATAAAGTCTTCCAAAAATAACTAGTAAATTTCACATCTCGGTCCGAAACTATGGTTTTAGGCAGCCCGTGAAGTCTTACAATTTCGTCAAAGTACAGTTTGGCTACTCTAGAGGCGTCGAAAGTCTTGGAGCAAGGGAGAAAATGGGCCATCTTAGAAAACCTATCGACAACTACACAGACTGAGTCATGTTTCCTAACGGTCTTGGGTAGCCCTAAAACAAAGTCCATGCTGACGTCCTGCCAAGGTTGGTTAGGTACGGGGAGGGGTGTGTAAAGGCCGGTGTTTTGTTTCCGTTGTTTGGCCAGCTGACAGGTGTGACACCGCCTTACTAATCTGCTAACATCCTTCTTAAGACTTGGCCAGTAAAAACGATTTTCCACAGCTGCAATTGTTTTGGCCTGACCAAAGTGACCCGCTAAACCTCCAGCATGCAATTCCCACACAAGAAATTCTCGCAGTGAAGTTGTGGGAATGCAAAGTTTTTGAGCCCTAAACAAGTACCCATCTTCCAGTAAAAAATCTCCTATGATACGCTCGTCTCCAGTTGTTAGTTTGGCATAGGTTTCTCCAAAATCGGGGCAGTCCAAATAGTTTTCTTTAATTTGCTCAAAACCAATCACTTCAGTCCTCATCTCACGCGTAACCATCATCCTACGACTTAGTGCATCCGCAGCCTTGTTTTCAGAACCAGCTTTGTGCCTAATGGTGTAAGTGTATTCTTGAAGGAATTCAACCCATCTTCCGTGTCGGGCATTCAGTTTCTTCTGGGAATTGATATATCGTAAAGCTTCGTGGTCAGAGAAGATAACGAATTCTTGGGGAAGCAGGTAATGTCTCCAATACCTGAGGGATTGAATTATGGCGTAGAATTCCTTATCGTAGGTGGAGTATCGTTGCCGGATATCATTTAATTTCTCACTGAAGTAGGCAACCGGGTGTCCTTCTTGGGCTAATACTCCTCCTATTCCTATACCAGATGCGTCGCAGGTCACTTCAAAAACTTTCGAAAAGTCGGGTAAACGCATGACTGGTGCTTCAACCATTTTCCTTTTTATTTCTTCAAAAGCCTTGGTGGCGGATGTCGTCCAGACAAAATCTCCTTTCTTTAAACAATCAGTTATGGGACCCACGATGGTGCTAAAGTTTCTGATAAATCTCCTATAAAACGTGGCCAGTCCGTGAAAACTCCTGACATCTCTAATATTCTTTGGTATAGGCCACTCGTTGATTGCTCGCACCTTTTCGGGGTCGGCAGAAATGCCGTGGGAAGAAATTATAAACCCAAGAAAAGTTACTTGAGTTGTGAGGAAAGTGCATTTCTTAGGGTTGGCATACATTTGTTCTTTCTTCAAAATCTTGCAGACTTGTTTTAGGTGATTCAAGTGTTGCTCCACCGAACGACTATAGATCAGAATGTCATCAAAGTAAACTACAACAAATTTTCCAAGTAACGGCTTAAGGATTTGAGTCATTACTCTCATGAAAGTGCTGGGCGCGTTACTCAATCCAAAAGGCATTACTGTCCATTCGTACAACCCATCTTTGGTTTTGAAAGCTGTTTTCCACTCATCCCCCGGACGGATCCTAATTTGGTGATAGCCACTCTTAAGATCGATCTTAGAGAAGAGTGTGGCTCCGGTCATCATGTCCAACATGTCATCTAACCGAGGGATTGGGAAACGGTACTTGACGGTAATTTTGTTGATTGCACGGCTATCAACGCACATTCTCCACGTCCCATCCTTCTTAGGGGTAAGAAGGGCAGGCACCGCACATGGACTAAGGCTCTCCTTAATGAACCCTTGCTGTAACAATTCATCCACTTGTCTTTTGAGCTCCTCGTGTTCAGTGGGGTTCATCCGGTAATGGGGTAGGTTTGGTAGGGACGCTCCGGGCACTAGGTCTATAGCATGTTGAATGTCCCTTAGAGGTGGCAGTTGGTTGGGTAAGTCGTCGGGAAAGACATCAGAAAAAGTTTCTAACAGGGGTTTAACCTCTTCGGGAATCGGTTCTTCTTGGTCTACACTTATTTCTCGGCCGACTAGCGCGTAAAAGAGGGGCTCCTGACTCCAGTTCCACACCTAGGTCCTTAGCAGTTATCAAGTTTTTACACCCGTGTTGGGTTTCAGGGAGTTGGGCTTAACTTCATCTTTAGTAGACTTAGGTTGAGTGGGTAACAGTTTAATCTTCTTGCCCTCGTGTTCAAACACACAGGTGTTTGATCGTCCATAAATGTGTACATCGTTGTCGAACAGCCAAGGGCGGCCAAGGATGATTTGACCCACATCCATCGTCAAAACATCACACCAGATTTTCTCCTTGTATCCCACGAACTCAATAGGAACCAGACTCCTATCTTTAACTTCCAAGGTAGTCGAGTTTATCCAAGAAACTTTGTAGGGGTTCGGGTGTGGGGTGGTTCTTAATTGCAGTTTTGAAATCATGGCTGAAGATACAGCGTTAATGCAACTTCCACTGTCTATTATGACCTTGCAGTTTTTGTCTCCAATCTTAGTGAAAGTGTAGAAGATCGAGGTTCTTCGCCAGTCGTCGCTAGGTTTTTAGGTTGGGAAAAGGCACACCTAACAACCTGAAGGTCTAAGTAGTTCATCTTTTGAAGGCAGTGAACAACTGCAGTATCTTCTTCGTCAAAAAAAACTCCTCATCGTCGTCCATATGGTGGACCAAGTCAGTCTCTGGTTCATTCTCTTCCTCCGTCACTTCCTCAATTATTGTGACCTTAAATGGGCTGGAGCACTGAGAAGCAATGTGTCCGTACCCATGGCATCTAAAGCATTTAGTGCCGGCAGTGGTTTTGGGTGTCTCACGTTCTGGTGTTTTCCCTTTATAGTCTGATCGGGGTTGGGCTTGGTTAGGAGCAGGTCGACTACTAGAGGGTCCAGTGGGTTTGTTGTACGGTTGGCTAGAGGAAGGCTTAAAAAGGTTTGGTCTAGAGTCTTGGGTCCTGGTGGTGTGGCTTCTAGATTCTTCCAAGTCTAGTACAAGACTACAGGCAGCTTCGTACGTGGTTATTCCTCGAGCAAAGAGCTCATTCCTAAGGTCTTCTCTCAATCCGGCTCTAAACATGGACAGAAGTTGTGTGGGAGTGGTGGTCTCCTCCCCGTTACAACGGATTAAGAAATCATCGAACATGGAGATGTATTCCTTCACGGGTTTACTTCCTTGGGTTAGCCTATTCCAACGATCTAGGAGTCTTGGGTAGTACGAAGGAGGAAGGTATTTCCTTTTCAGTTCTTGTTTCATCGCTCCCCAGTCAGCTATGGGGTATTCTCCTCGCGTCTCTCTCATGTGCTCCACGTTAGTCCAGTATTGGTTGGCTCTACCCGTCAATTTCATCTCAGCGAACCTAACTTTCTTTTCTTTCTGAAATGTTATACCATTTAAAGTAGCTATCCATCCCTTTAATCCAATCGAGGAAAACCTGTGGCTCTAATGTTCCGTCAAAAGTTGGGGCATCTATTTTAATGCTCTTAAGGAGCTGGGTGTCACTATCTCTCCAAGGCGCGTCACGACCTACCGGTTCTAGATGGGGTCGGTGGTTGGGTCGGTAGTAATCCCTAGGAGGTCCATACTCGGTTCGGGCATCTTCGCCATAGGGTGATTGAGGTCTCGATGGCGTGTAGATAGCCGGGTGTCCGATTCGTTCAATGTTGTCAAGTCTCTCTCCAGTATGACGCTTAAGGTCCGCTACACTCGTTTGGGTGTCTCTAATTTGCTGCGACATTGTGCCCAACTGGCCTACAATCATGTCTAAGGTTGCTTGAATGTGAGTGGGATCCATGGTTGGGTTCTAGGGATCACTAGGAAGGTTTCTAGGTCCAAGGCAGCAGCTAAACTCCCTAAAATGCTTGCTGGAATTGCACTTACAGCAGCTGTAAAGTGCTGGACAGCAAACACTAGGAGGGGTGAAGTCACCTAAATGTCTAGGCAATGATTTTGGGTGAAGGCAGCACCTAGACAATGAATTTAGGGTCACTAACGGGCGCTTAACCGCTGCAGGAAATGGTGGACAGCAACCTAACACAACCTGAAATTCACTCTAAGGGTGAAAACAAGTGCAGAAAACAGTGGACAGCAAAGTGTAAGTGGCCTAGACTATTATGAATGTGAATGTAATGATGGCAGCACTTAAACACTTGGTTACAAACATGAAATATGAAAATTCTAATGCAGGAATTTCATGACAGCAAAAGAAAACAGTAAGTTAAACTAGTTTAGATGATGTTATGCATGTGACAATTAATGACAATCTTAAAGGATATACCTAGGATGCATCTAGCATGATCAAAGCATGCTAGCCATGCTCTGATACCAAATATGATGTGAAACTACTAGGAGTTACGATCGAAATTAAATAGAGAATTGTTAAAGTTTGCTTTTATAAGTTTATGTGGATCATGCAAAAATAGATTAAAGAATTAGAAACGTGAACTTTGCTTAGGCCAAAGAGATGCACTTTGAGATTAACCAAAATAGTTCATTCAAAATCCAAGGGAATTAAATGCGAAGTACAAACAACAAAACCCAACGTTTAACAACAACGAGAATTTCACCTTGGGGCGTATCACTCAAGAGGTGGTGGACTTTTGGCGGAGATAGAAGATCCAAGAGATGAACGAAGTTACCACTAGGGAGAGGGCGCCGAAGAACTTCGTCGGAGGAAAAGTTGCCGGTTGGGATGGAAGTCGTAGACGACCGTCGAGGCTCCAAGCGTGCTTTTTTAAACTTTCGGTCGTAGATACTTGCGAGGATTGGCACGACTCGCTCCAAGTACTCTTCTACGGTTGTCTCGTCTTCAAATCCTACGTCAAAACAAGGTGAACGTAGAATGTTGATGCTCCCGTCGGCGTTGAACACAAGACCCCACTCAAGCTCCGAGTCCGCCATACATGCTTGACGTGGAGGGCTTACCAAGGTGAGAAGGAAGAGCCGGCGGGATTTCCACGGGGAAGAGAGAAGGATTTCGGCCAAGGAGGGGAGAGGGGGCGGGTGTGGTGAGAGAGAGATGCTAGGTTAGAAGAGGTAGTAGGAATATTACCCAAAATCTGAAGTTGATCTCAGATTTTAGTAATATTGGAGGGAATAATTTGAAAATGATTTCAAATTTCCAAAGGAATTAAGCAAGCATTGAATGAGCCATTAAGACGGGCTCATATGGTGATGGCCGGCGGCATGCATAGGTGGAGGGATGGATTGGAAAAACTAAAACTGAATTTTAATTTCAGCTTAAGTAAATTGGGAGGGAAAATTGAAATCAATTTGAAATTCCAAAACGGTCAAGTCATTAATTGAGCAATTAATGGCTAATTGCTCTATGGAGGGGGCGGCGGGTTCTAGAGAGAGGGGAAGAGAGGGGTTTCAAAACCTGAAATTAAATCTCAGGTTTTGAATGAAAATATGGGGGGAATTAATTTGAAATTGATTTCAAATTAGTGGATAATCAATGCCTTAATTAATGCATTGAATGGGGCTTCACCTAGGGTGAGGCCGGCGGCTTCATGGGGGAGAAAAATGATATGGGAGCACTTGAATACTTCCAAATCAGCACAAGAAGATTCAAGAAGTTTTAGGGAGGAATCCGTTGGAATTGAAATCCATCATGAAACGGATTAAAGTTTCCTAATTTGGAAATTCCAAAATTGGAAAGTTTTAGAAATCCAAATTTTGAAATTTCAAAATTGGGAGTTGGGGAAGTGGGAAGGAGGCCGATGGTTGGAGCTTGCCGGTGGGTGGGGGACGGTGGGGTGGCCGGCGGCTAAGAAGAGCCTGGGGCCGACGGGTTTGGGGAAAAGGAAAAGAACGGAGTGAAGGGGATAAGCCACGAGTCACGGACTCTTCCAATGACTGGTGGGTAATGCTTTTGCCCTCACTTGGGCTTTCTCTCTCACTTCTCTCTAGCTCTCATGCAAGACGAGTAAGAAGAAACACAAAAATCAAATTCTCATTCAATTAATCATTAAGCTCAAAATGATACAAGAGACCACTATATATAGGTCTTGACTCATAAAAGTGAAAAAAAGACTAAATTGCCCTCTGGGCTACAAAGAAACATAACTCCCCACAGGGGTAAAATGGGAAACAGTAAATCAAAATAGACAATAATAAAATACATCATGTCATCTCAATCAAAAGTAGAGGCGCTGAATCGTGGCCGTCGATCTGCGGTTTCGCCGGCGATAAACATGTCGGTAGCGTCTGTCGATGTCCTCATCACGATGCCTCCTTTGTAAATGCGTCAAAATCTCCTACTAATGTCCTCATCAATAATGGAGCTGCATATGTAATAAATTGTATCATTTAATAACTCATGAAATTTTGGCCGACGAATAAATCTCTAAAAATATGTTTGAGGATCCTTCATATAGGGCATTTCCTCACATTCTTCAGTGTTTGTGATATGCAAACCAGCAGATATTACTTGATAATTCATCTCAATCAAATGACTCAAGGTATACCTACCAAGTATAGCCTTGGCAAACTTCAGTATATCAACGACATTTTTCATCAAAACATATTTAGGCTTCAAAAATTGTACGGTAACCATGAAGTTAACAATTTGGTGGTTTCGTTCATCATCTAATGGTGCATCAACATTTCTAGGTGTTAGCAGCTTCAAACGTTTTAGAAATGTTGATGCACCATTAGATGATGAACGAAACCACCAAATTGTTGTCTTCATGGTTACCGTGCAATTTTTGAAGCCTAAATATGTTTTGATGGAAAATGTCATTGATATACTAAAGTTTGCCAAGGCAGGTCAGGGTGGGCAAATGCCAAGTCAAGTATAACATGTCAAGGCCATGGGAGGATCCCAAGTTAGGTCAGGGTGGGCAAAAAAAAAATGTATTAGAAGGGTGTTTTTGGAATCCCCCCCCCCTCAAAAATAAATTTTGCCCTAATCTTATCATTGGCACGCATACCTGCCCATCCTGAACATTCTAGCAACGCGTTTCCATCTGCGCTGCCCTCGACGGCTTGCCTCGTCTTCGCACTTCGTAGTCACAGCAACAACATTTATCTTCTTCTTCGAAGTAGCAGACGTAACCTTTGTCTTCATCTTCGAAGCAGCAACCGCAGCCTTTGACTTCCTATCCTTCACACTTTGAAGCCCTCATCTTCCCAGTTCTTCCTCGGCTCCTTGGTTTGAAGGTTTTTTTTTTTTTTTTGAATCAACCAAATTGCTTTTTTTTTTTTTTTGCTAAACCATTGTCTGCGTGATTGTGTTACTGTGTTAGTTTTATTCCTGAAACTAGACGAATATTATCAGTGGATAGTCTCATGTAATGTTTATAGGAATTGATTAAGAATATTGTAATAAAGTTTTTGACGATTAATTGGGTTGTCATTGAACATTCCTTGTCTTTGTCATTAGTTTAGTAAATAATTCCCGGTAGCTTGCCTCTTCCCGTTTCTTTTAATGAATTTGGATATATTCCTAGTTTATCTTTTTTTTTTACCTTTTATTTTGATCTTCTTTTATTTTTTGGAGCTTCCTTATTGAATGCCTTCAACCCATAAAAAATATTTCTTATCCTTGGCAAACCCTTTCATATCCTCTTGTTTATCCCCAACCTTTATACATATGATCGCCACTTAACAATCACAAGTCTTTATTCCCGTCTTCTCAAAGCATCCTAAACTCATCATAGCTAAACCATCATCTCATCCTAAGCCACATACATCAAACTATATGCTCTAGCCCCATCTTCTCAAAGCATCCTAAACTCATCATAGCTAAATCATCATCATCATCATCCCCTCTACACCTCTTTGCCAACAATGGAAGTGTGATTTTCCAAAAATTTTTGAACTCCAAATCATATTCAATAGCTTATTTTTCATTTCCCTACACCTAAAAAAATAGTCAACCCAATTCATCATAAAAATTTATCCACCAACATATCAATTGTTCTAAGAGTTTAGCCGTGGATTAAATATGTTTCTTAATTCACTACAAAAAGATGTTGTTTTTTGTCTTTATTGTTATGCATTTAAGCCTCAAGAGCAAGTTAGCACTAGGGGTGTCAATTCGGATCAACGGGTCGGGTTCGGGTAGAACTTGGAACTAACCCGGCACTGTTCGGGTCAACCCGAACCCGACCCGTTTTTAAAAACGGGTGAGGTTTCCGGACCCGAACCCGGCATGATTCGGGTCCGGGTCAACCCAACCCGACACCAATGACCTGAAGTTGATCTAAAATTGCTAGTTTTTTGGTCAAAATCGGGTAAAAAACGGGTCAATGTTGGGTTTCTGAGTCAAATAGGAATTTTCGTGTCATTTTTCGGGTTGCTAGGTCAACCCGAACCTGACCCGATTTTTAAAACAGGTTGATTTGTTGAACCCGAACCCGACCCGTTTCGGGTCCGGGTTGACCCTAACCCAGATTTTTTTGGGTCGGGTTCAGGTCGTGTTTCGGGTCGTGTCAAAAATTGACACCCCTAGTTAGCACTAGCAAAGGTGGTGGAAACACATTTGTTGGTGAGGGATTTAAGAATTGGAAGAGAAAATAGTAGCTTCTTAGTCATGTCAGAGAACACAACAGTGCACACAAGGCAAGACATAAATATGAGGCTTTAATGAAGAGTCAAGAACAGAGTATTCCTGCTTTATGGTCGACCAAGGATGAGAAGCATAAAAAATAATATCGCATCATGTTAACTACAACTGTTGATTACGTTCGATTTCTTATTCGACAAGGGTTATCATTCCATGGGCTTGATGAATCATCTAGTTCCGATAATCAAAGGAATTACATAGAACTATCTCAGTTTCTTGCAAATCATAATGAAGAGGTAAAAAAAGCTATATTTGAAAATGCAAGTGCAAAGTTAAAATTGATTGTACCAAAGGTCCAAAAAGATATTTGTAGTTCTATTGTTGTTGAGACCTTGACTATAATCATGAATGATATTTGTTATTCTTACTTCACCATTCTAGTTGATGAATCCTGTGATGTTTCAGTTATGTTCGGTGGCTATTGCAAAAAATTATTGGCAAATAAAGCATTTTTTTTAGATCATTTCAAGAATTGTAAATATTGTTGGAGTTTCATGCAAGAAAAATGATACTCTAAAATCTATTCAACGTGATAATATAGTTTTTCATTTAAGAAGTGGAGAGTTAAATGATGGCCTAGGTTTGAAACAAGAAAGTAATTTGCATCGTGCTGGTGATATCCGTTAGAGTTTGCATTTTCAAATATTAATCAGTCTAACAAAAATGTATGCTTATGTACTTGAAGTGCTCAAAATTATCAAAGAAAATGGGATACATGATCAATAATCAGTTGAAGCTGATGTTTTAATAAATGCTATGGAATCTTTTGACTTTGTCTTGACAATGCATTTAATGATTGATATTTTAGGGATTACAAATGAATTATCGCAAGCATTACAAAGAAAGAATCAAGATATTATAAAGCAATAAATTAGTATAAGTGTCCAAACAACGATTGCAAATGATGAGGGAAAATGGATGTGTGCCTTTACTTAAAGAAGTGTCACATTTTTGTAATGTTTTTTAAACTGAAGTTTCAAATATGGATTTCAAATTCAAGGCTCATGGACGGTTAGTACAAAAATGTGCATAAATTATAAACTTTCATCATTATCGAGTTGATTTATTCTACATAGTTATTGATATGCAACTTCAGGAATTGGATAACTGATTCTCTGAAGCTAGTACCGAGTTACTTCTTTGTGTGATATGTCTAAATCCGAGTAATATGTTCTCTGTTTATGTTAAGGAAAATTAATTCGTCTTGCATAGTTATATCCAGCATATTTTTCTATAGTTGATCTTATATCTCTTAAGCATCAGTTATCTACTTATATTATTGATATGCGTACTAGCAATGAGTTTACATCTTTGACTAGCATTGTAGCTCTTGAAAAAAAGATAGTAAAGGATAAAAAAATATTGTGTATCTCCTGGTTTATAGAATTATTATTTTGGCACTGATTTTACCAGTTGTTATTGCTATGGTGGAGAGAGCATTTTCTGCAACGAAGATCATAAAACATCGGTTGCATAGCAAAATGGGTGATATTTAGCTTAATGATTGTCTAGTGTCATATATTGAGAAAGAAGTATTTGATTCTGTTCCGAATGAAGACATTATATAACATTATCAGAAAATACAAAGTATAATGCAAAGTTGATAATTTTCTTTTTAATTTCATAAATTATAATGAAATACAAAGCTTTGTTTTGAATAATTTTTGGTATTGACTTTTTTTAATATTGAGTTTGCCTATCCTAAAAAAAGGCTGGATCCGCCACTACTTGTGTTGCTCAAAGAGGTTAATGTAGTCATAAAAAAGCAATGTTGAATAGGGGCATGGATTCTGTACAGTCACCAAACGATAGAACCGTCCGGTTAAGCGTTGGGTTCCCAGCAGTATCGAGCGGTACCGAGTTTGGGTACCGAGCTCGGTACCGAGCAATGGGGTGACGTGACGCATTTTTATTGGTCTTCGGACGCCCTTCGGACTCCGCACAGAATAACAAAACGTTGAATAGAGCCATAGTGAGAAATGATTTTGCAAAATTAAAATTCTAAATGACTTGCAATTAAGCATGCTATAAGAATCCACATGAAATGTACAGTTTTATCTAGTGGTACCTTCACCAAGGAGTTAACAGGTTAAAAGCTATCTTGCAAATTAAACAAAAATATATTGTACCTTCTTTTCATCTTCAAGTTTCCTTATCTCAGACTCACTTTGAGCTGCTAATGTGTTCAGTTGCTTGGATCTGAATGCATGTTCTCTTCTCTTAGAATCCAGCTCAGTCCTTAAGTTCTCATTCTAAAAATAAATTCTACAAGAACGATCTCGGGCGAGTTGCTGCATTCTTTGAATTTCTAAGGAAGAACACAAAATTCCAGAGTGTAATTGTCCTCAAGCTCCTCAATGTGCTTCTTCTTGACTGCAATCAGAGTTGCTAAATCTTGAATAAGTTTGCTCATTTTATTAGACTCCTCATTAGTTATATATCATCAACAGTTTTCAAATATCCATGTTTTCGTAGATGATCCCCAATAGGACCTCCTGAATAATAGTCATCAGCACGAGCCACTCATCCATATATTCCTGGAATAGAATTCCTTTTTTCAACCCAATTCATCTTACCAAAGTGATCAGCATAAAAATAGTTCACAACCACATTTCCTGTATGGCCCCTGAAATTCCATAAAGAGTGGAATTTTATGGGATTGAATTTAGAGAGCAACTCCTTAAGCCTATTGCCACTTTCACCAACATACTTTCCATTCTTGAATTCTGTTCTAAAATGTAGCAGAAGAACCATCAGCTCCGTGCAGGTGAAAACAACCTGTTTAGAAGCTAAGAACGCCGAATGAAACAGCTAAATCCTGCTCACAACGGCCGAGGGTCCTATCTAGGGCATGCGAGATGTACCTTTGTGCCGTTGAAGTTGAAGCAATCGACGGCCGGGAGAGGCGCAACGGAGAAGAGAAGAAGCTGGAAGAAACTCCAAGCCGTAAGGATGGAGGGAATTTGCGAAATCGCGAAGGAATCAGTTGGAGATGAAGCTTTTTCACCGCCCCTACAGCATGATTGATACAATCGCGCATGATTGATACAATCGCGAATAAATTAAAAATGAATCTTAAATAATTAATTAGTAGTATAATTAAGTTATCTAATTGTATTTAATTAATTAATTAACAGTGTAATTATCATGAAATTAGTTTAATTAAAATTTTTAATTGGTTTATTATTATATGCATTAATTGTATAATTGTCATTAAATTAATTTAATATTTAAATATTTAATTAAAGCATTAATATGAGTTATAATTAAATAATTTAAAATTTAAAATATAATTAACGAATTAATTAGGATTTAAGAAAATAATTAGATAATTAGTAATATAATAAGTAATTTATCATTATAACTTATTAACTTTATTTTAATTATATTTAATAAGTTATAATGATAAATAATACAATTAGAAGTTAGCTCAATTATTACTAATTATCAAATTATTGATTATATTACTAATTATCTAATTATCAAATAGTCTTATAATGAACACGCAAATTTAATTTAATTTCTAAATAAATCAACCACATTAAATCCTACATTACATTGCCAAACAGTTTCTTAGAATTTAGCAGTATTTAACTTATGTCATAATAAATAGTTTTCGAGATTTAGCATCCTCGGGATTTACTAAATCCCAATACATTTAAATACTACTTGTTGCCAAAGAGCCCCGAAAAGCTTCAATCCATTATGTCGTCAAAATATAAATGAAGCAAAAATACTACTCCATTCCTTAGTCGAAATATAAAGCAAGCACAAAATTGGGGTTTTAAGAGAGCATTATACCAGAGCGTGAGGAGCTGTTTGGTGGCGAGATTAAGGAAGACTTACGTTGGATTTTATCATAAGCCAAATAGTTTGACAGCGCTCAATGAATTCAAATCGATTGCAAATCCCGGATTTATGGATTTACTAAATCCCGTCGTTCGACGAATTTAAGGGATTTATAGACTACATATCTATGGACTTGCAAGCGTTGTGGAGAAAATGATTACCTTCGCAGCGACCGAGCTTCTATTATGACTTCCAATCCAACATCATCGAACGAGGTGAAACGCTACTTCACGCGAAGCAGGCGAAGCTAAGCATCATGGAAGAAATGGCCGTGGGAGAAGCACAACAATGATGAAATGGAGAAGCTTAAAAGCAAACCCTACATTTAAATTATAAGTTAATTTAATTTAGCTTATAATTAAATTAAAGGAGACATTTTGCATGTCCATGCTTCCCACTCTATATCACGATAGATATACCCATTCTTCCGAATGGTTCCTGCCTGTTGCAGATAAGTCTTTGAAGCTCCAGCATCCGCCTTCGACTCAAAGTGATGCTCCTCGTCAGGCATATTTACGAATGGTTCCTTTTTTGTTTGCTTGTGCTTAGGTTGGTCTTTTTTTACTTTCTTGAATTTTTATTTTTAGGTGAATTCGGAGGCTCTTAGGTTTTTATGTTTCAAATGTTGTATTTTAGCGAGCTTTGGAGTCATTCTGGACTTGTCCTTTTTTCTCTTCATTAACGCTTATGCCTCTTCCATGAGGTTTTATATATAAAAAAAAAAAAGCTTAATTAAACCTTCACCGGTACTCTCCTCAACATGAAATATGTCTGACAAGGAGCATCACTTTGAGTCGAAGGCGGATGCTGGAGCTTCACGGTTCTCTCCGCAATGGCGAATTATTGCGTCCGGACATCCAATCCCGTGATGCCACGTCACTCAAATACACTGGGTCGCAATGTATTTTGGTGACGTGGCGACACCGGACGCAACAATTTGCCCTCCTCCACAACAGGCAGGAACCATTGGGAAGAATGGGTATATCGTGATTAATTAATATAATATAAAATAGTAATAATCTAATTAATTATATAAATAAAAATAAAATTTATATTTAAAATACTTAAATAGTTACTTAAATAATTAGCATTATAATTAATAATCAAATAATTAGTTATGTAAAATAATAATTAAATAATTAGGTAGAACTGTAGAAGTAATTAAATAATTAATATTGTAATTAACAAGATATATGTAAAATAATAATTAATTAGAAGTAATAGAATTCTTAAATAATTAATAGTATGCTTATTATTTTTAAAATTATTTATGTACTTAAGCTAACTCTAATTATATTATTTATGATAGAATCTTCTCGGATGGAAGAGAGCATGAAGACAACGGTCTAAAGAAAAACCCTGAAAATTTACAAGAAGATAATTCCTAGTAATGCCTCGCCAAATTTTTTATTTACTTGAGTTGTCAAAACTGAATTGGACAATGAATGGAGGTCGAATCATATGACTTAATAAATAATAATATTATTATAAATAAATTAATAAAATTAACAAAATAATAAAAAATAATAATCATATAATTTAATATAAATTATTACTAATTTATATTATATATTTAGATATAATTTTATAAATATAAATTATATAAAAATCTCACTATATAAAATTATATATATAAATCATTCATATGTACAATATATATATATATATATATATATATATATATATATATATATATATATTGTTTATAATATATAGTTTATATATAAAAATTAAATATCATTAAATAAAAAAATTCCACAAAAAAACTAAAAAATAAATATTATTGATATTACAAAAATTAATTGTTAATAATATATAATCAAATATATAAAAATTAAATTATTAAAAATTAAATATTATAAACTAAAAAATAAATATTATAAAAATTAATTAAAAAATATTTAAAAAAAGATGTGTTGTATAGTGTATACATGAAATTAAAGATAGCTTTTTGCTTTGTATGGTACGTTTAGTTCCATATCACACATCACTTGTGATATTTTACTTTGTATAGTTTAAATAACTTTTTGCTTATTCTAATGATTAAAAATCCTATGAATCGGTTGAACTGGCGATTCTTGTTGATTCTGGCCGGTTTGATGCACAACTAATTTTCAAGTTGAATCGGATCAGTCTTGTTTTTAAAACCCGGCTTTAAGTCAAAATTTTAAAAATATTTTAATAAATTAACAATATTATTATTATATTAATAAAAATTTTAACCAACATAATAAATACAAATATGTTATTTATCTATTTAATATCTACATTTTTAACTTATTGAACTGCAATAGAGAAGAGCATTGATAGAGAAGAAAGATAGTTTGAAATAAAATGATAGCCTTTTTACCCTATAAAAGTTTTAAAAAGTTAGTAGAGCAAGTATAAAATTTAGAAATTAATTATTTAAATAAAAAAAATTTATGTTACATGTATAAATCCTTCTGAAAAAATCAATAATTATATTAATAAAATATATCAATATATAAATTATTATAATAATCAAATTATATTAGCATAACTATTAAAATTAACCACGTAGCTCACCTTGATTTGTTTAGCTTATAATCAAGAGATTTTGAATTTGAAGCTTACGATATGATGATGAGTTTGCCTCTTATAGACTTAATATGTCACCAAAAATCACTTGATTAAACACGAACTTGAAGCATATATGAATTAGCAACTTCAAAAAAAAAAAAAAAAATTTTGGGACCATCCTTTTACATATGAGGTTCGGAGATTGCTCCAACAGACCATACCTTTTCTAGTGTCGACGACCTCCAAAATTTTGCAAGTCCGCTTACATTAGACAGGCTCAAGAGAACCGTGCTCTTTACCCCTCTTCCAAAGGGTGAATTATTGCATCTGGTCACCTGACATCCGGACAACCAATCGGGATGCGCCACGTCACTCAAATACATTTGGCCCGGTGTATTTTGCTGATGTGGCGCGTCTGGATTGATGTCTGGACGAATCCGGACACCGGACGCAATAATTTGCCCTTCCAAAGAGTGTATTTATAGAAACATGAGGGGGCAAAGTTTGGTTTTTTTTTCTCTAGATTTTTTTAGAGTTTTTTTTTTTTTTGGAAATTTTTAAAATCATAAATAATATTTTCCTTTTAAAAAAATAAATAAAAATGGAAAATATTTAATTAAAAATAAATAAATATACATTAATTTAATCATTTCCTTTCTAAAGAATGCTCTGAATTTTTTGTAATAAATTTTAAATTTTTTACTATTTTTGAAGAATTTTAAAATGTAAATAATTTAGCTAAAAATAAATAAATAAATAAATGCATGGGTGCCAATACACGCCCCTTGAGCTTGCAAGTGGCGCACGAGGACCCGTATGTGGGTGGCCTGCCAGAGCATTGATGGTGGCTGGTCCGCTAAATTGCGTTCAGGCCCGATTTTGGCTTGGACAGCTCCATTCAGATATATTTTTGGTGTTTGGGGCAATATTATTTTAGTTTATACTCAATTTTGATACTTTCAGAGACCAACATAGCCTCTACAATCAAATTAGAGTTATTTTGGGAGTTCTTTGGCTTAATGTTTTGATAATTTTTGCTCCAATCAATACAAAAACTTTGAGAAATGCTAAAATTATGACCAATGATATTTTACTTTTAATTTTAAAATCTTGTGAATGATTGTTGTTTATGTGAAAAGTTTTAAATTTTCATAATTTTATATCTTAATTTTATAGAAATCATATAATTGAATAATTTTAAAAAATTTATGAAAACTTGTCTAATTGAATTCATTATATATTTGATGGTAACTAACTAATTTTTTCAGACTCTACATGCTTCTACGTCCAAAAATAGATGACAGCTGATATGTCATAAAAAAATTTGCTTAATTAAGCACGAATCTCGAAGCATAATGAATTAGAAACATCTAAAAATGAAATTTGGGACCATCCAAACTCCGATTTTAGTAAACTTATAATCAAATTGAACGCCTCAAGGAAATGA
Organism: Dendrobium officinale; assembly: GCA_019514585.1. NCBI lineage: Eukaryota > Viridiplantae > Streptophyta > Magnoliopsida > Asparagales > Orchidaceae > Dendrobium > Dendrobium officinale. Next base: position 30,236,303 of record CM033693.1, on the reverse strand, counting down.
ACCCAATAACACTAAAATTGGTCCATTCTAAGCCCATATGGGTCCAAATAAAGGGATCGAAGTATGTTTGAAAGTTTCAAATCATTAATTAGATAAATAAATATACTCTAAATGTGGCATGCTTATATTCAAATCTGGCGACTCGACGAGACAAATCCAACAAGCCTAAGATATCTTAATTCTGACATCATTAAAATAGATAAAATCTTGACAAACAATCCATGATCAAGGGATCATTTTGGACCGTTCGATGGAGCACTATGAATTTTCCTTGAATCTTCTTCATATTTATGGAGCATGTCACTCTCAAAATCTTTAAATAGACCTCATCTTCCCAAAGCAAAGGGGCTTGAAATTTATGAGTCTTAGAGTCTTAGACCCTATGCTAGAGACTCAAAAGAGCTTTGAGGCTTGAAGTGTCCTGAAGCTCCACCACAACACAATTACCAACGAATTTCTTGCACTAGAGCACCACTGTTTGACCTTTGTCCGACCATTGACGTTTGACCTCCAGTTGGCAAGCATTACCGGCCTTCTTTAGACCTTTGTTGCCCGCCAACTACAATCCCTTCGACCAACGTCACCCGCCGACTATGATCCCTTTGACTACTACCGCTTGTCAACTATGATCTATACAACCTCCATCACCCATGGACTACGATCCCTTTGACCTCCGCTCCAGTCGACTATGTTTCCTCTGACCTCCGTCGTGTAACAACCTAAAAACATCTAGATTAAAATAAATACAAAAAACCAACAAAAACAAATCTACAAAAGATAAATTACATCATCTTTAATTAAAATGGGCACACATTTGATTTCTTGATTTTAGGGGTCAAATTAAACAAGATATTAGTTAGGGCGTAAAGTACGAACCAAATTGTTAGGTATGATCAAAACAAAATTAATATCTTTTTTGACCTTCGGCAACTAGGGTTTTGACAGAACAAAATAGATTGTTTAGTAAGATCAAAGGCGTATAGTACAAAATAAAGATGTACAGTACAAATCAAAGTCGTACAATACGATTTGCTTAAAAAAATCTATCAACAAAATTAATATCTTTTTTGACCTTCGGCGACTAAGGTTTTGACAGAACAAAGCAGATCGTTTAGTACGATCAAAGGCGTATAGTACAAAATAAAGATGTAATCAAAGTTGTACAGTACGATATGCTTTAAAAAATCTAATCGCAAATTATTCTTTGCGATTAGAACAAAATTAATATCTTTTTTGACCTTCGGCAACTAAGGTTTTGACATAACAAAACAGATCGTTTAGTACGATCAAAGGCGTATAGTACAAAATAAAGATGTAATCAAAGTTGTACAGTACGATATGCTTTAAAAAATCTATCAAAACATTTCTTTCTCTCCCCCTGTGTGTGTGCAAAGTTAATCAGCAATGATATCCACTAAATTACATGATACAACTCAAGAAAGAAAAAAATACCTAACAAGTTGAAAATACCGACCGTAACCCTTGTCTATCCAGTCTCAAGATGATCAAAATTGCAAGTGAACGATGGACTATTTTTCTGAAACATTAGTGCACACAAAATAAAATGGAATATCATAGAATCAAGAGAAAGTAGTAATATACACAATAATATTTGTTATTATTAAAATCATAATGGTTGGATCATATTTGCAACACGAGCGCCATCCTGTATTCTAGCGTGAGGGAGTGGCTTTGAGCGAGCGTGAGAATAAGAAAAAACAAGTTCTCTGTTACTTATCCTTTTTTTTTAATATAAGCAAAGAGTTTTGGACCGTTCGATTTTTGATTGGATGTAATAATTTCTCCGTTTTAAGGGCAAAGGCTTACGACTGGACGAGTGACTGAACCATCTCTATTTCTTGAATCGGCCCTGCCTCTATTCAATCTAAAATCTAAACCCTTCATCAAACGGTTGATTCTATTAAATATTGTCTTTAATTGATGTCAAATCTCAGCCACTTCATAAGACATTGTTTAATTTAAGAAGATAAGAAAAGTGAAATTAAAACAATTTTGTATTCAAACTTAATAAAAAAATAATTTGAATGAGACATGTCTTTTTTAACTTAATAAAAAAAAAAAACTTTATCAATTTTATATTTTATATTCTCTTTTTTTAAATTGATTTATTATATATTTATGTATATAAAAAAATTCATGTTTATTTAATATTATTATTTTGAATAATGCATTTATAATTTATTTTTTTATCATTATTTTTTATCATTATTTTTTACCATTAAATTTGTTAAAGGAAAGCACTCATATGTCTCTCTCCTCGATTCACATCAAATGACGCAAAATTTGAGTGCAAATGGACATGTTTGGAATATTTTGGCGACCAGGACAAACTTTTTTTTTGGACATTTAGGTCATTTAAGGCAAACTCACACACACAACGCATACACAGAGACTCGAACCTTGGACCTCTTAGTTGGAAGCCTAAGCTCTCAACCAATAGGCCAAGGAGAGTTGTGTACCAGGACAAACTCAATCGACTTATTTCTGAAAATGAGGCCTGGATCAAAAGATATTATGTAAGGAATGAATGATGTGATAAATGCTCAAATGCACGTAAAATGCCCATCAAATTAGCATCGACCCAATCATAATTTTTTTAAAGCATGATAAACGATGATATGTGATCAAAAGAAACAAATTGCTAAAGTTGACAGCAAATTAATGTAAAATGCATGATTTGATCCTTTATCAGAAATAACAGTGTGACATACAAAAATATGGATAAACCTACAAAATGCACTAATACCATGCGAGTGATTAGACTGTGCAAATGATCGATTCCAAAAAAAAAAATGTCAACACTTTCGTTGCTATAAAATGGTCGTTCCGACCTCCGTCACCCGCTGACTATGGTCCTTCTGACATTCGTCGCCCACCGACTACGATCCTTTCGACCTCAGTCAGAAGACAACAGTCTTTTCGACCTCTGTCGCCCGCCAACTACGGTCCTTCCAACCTTCTTCACCCGCTGACTACAATATTTCCGACATCCATTTCTCACCAATTAAAGTCCTTCCGATCTCTATTGCAGGAGAATGGTCTTTCCGACCTCCATCATTCGCCGACTACGGTCCATCCAACCTTTATCCCTCGTCGTCGATTATGGTTCTTCCGACCTCTGTCACCCGACAATGATCTTCCCGACTTCTGTCGCCCGCCAACTACGGTTCTTCCGAGCTTTGTTTCCCACCAACTATGATCCCTCCGACCAAACAAACATATCAATATTTGTTCTTTCAAATTCCACCATGTAATGCACTCTATATGATGTATATTTGCTACATAGGGGTGCAAACAAGTCAAGCCGACTTGCGACCCGGCTCGATCTCGACTCGGTAACTGGCTCGACGAGTCGAGCTTATCGAGCTCACGAGTCGAGCTCGAACACCATTTTGAGCTCGATGGCTTATCGAGCTCGAGCTCGACCAGACCTCCGACTCGGCTCGTTGGCTCGACTAGTAGCTCGACAATTCGACAGACGAATGATGGACGAATGGCGTCAAGTCTCGAGTTTGGATCTCGAAAGAGGACGCGACGACGAGCTTGGGAGTTGGGACTTGACGGAGGCCGCAATGGAATCGACGACAGAAGGATCAGATCCAGTTGGAGTTGGGACTCGACCGCGACGACGAGCTCTGGATCTAGACTGCGGACGCAATGACGAGGTCGGGAATCGACCGCGACGACGAGCTCTGGATCTCAACGGCGGAAGGATCATATCCAGTGGGAGTTGGGACTCGACCGCGATGACGAGCTCTGGATCTCGATAACGAACGCGAGCTTGACGTCGCGGAAGGATCAGATCCAGTGGATCTTGACTTCGAACGTGACTGCAAACTCGACGACGGATAAGCGGAGCCAATGGCGAGCTCGTGACGACGAAGGAGTTCGCAATGGAGCTCGACTGAGCTCGAAAAGCCTACTCGAGACGGAGTTCGCAGCGAAGCTCGACGAGCCGCTCAAAATATGAGATGAGTCGAGCTCGAGCTCGGATTTTGAGCTCGACTTGAGCTCGAGCTCGAGCTCGGTATTTGAAAGTCGAGCTCGAATCGAACACTGCATGGCTCGTGCTTGACTCGACTCGTTTGCACCCATATTGCTACATCAAACCAAAGCCTTCCTCCTAAGGAAGGGTCTCATTTGTAATTGACTGCAAAAATTAGTGGATTCATTCAAATTAGGCCAAACCTCGTGTTTTTCCTCCTATTTAGGGGTTTTCCACATTTAAAAAAAGAACTCTAGTGTCTCTAATGAACACTACACTCTATTTTTTTCCTGATTGTGTGTTGTATCTTCGTACAAAACTAAGACGTTAAACTTTATATTTTTCCTCCGCTGTGAATATTCTAGTCCGCAATAGAAATGTTCTAGTGAAAAATCCTGAGACTTGATTATTAAATTTATAATCTTAAAAAAAAAAAAAATCTTCTCTTTTAATCATTAGTTCATTAGTCATTCTATACCTCTCAAAATTTAAAAATTAAAATAAATACAAAACAACCAACAAAAACAAATCTATAAAAGATAAAAATACATCATCTTTCATGAAAATGGGCGCAAATTTCACCAATGTAAATGAATTGGAAATTTAAATTCTGCCTATCAAAGAATTTCTTGAGGGACTTTTGAGCAAATTTAATTGAAAACTCATGCACAGTAATATTGGTTAAACTTCAAATCCAAAATCATGTAAGTGAAACTAAAATATTCAACCACTAGAACGAGATAAGCCGCCATCAAAGAATTCCGTAGCAATTTCTTTGTTATTACTGTAAACTGCTGCATTATTTGCAAGAACTTGAAAGAACAATGAAGGAGAAACCTCAAAAAGCGTGCACCCTCAAAAATTGTCACAGGGATATTTAATCTACTGGAGATATAATTCGTGCACCTCTGGGAAGTCAAGAATATAAGATTTGCAGGGTCGATGCTACATCTGAACTTTTGCTCTTGAAAGAACTCAAGAAGAACTCCTCGGACCTCCGGTATGTTACTGGAAGCACCGGCGAGCACGACCTCATCTACGTCTTCTTTCCTGACTCTGGCTTCCGTCAAGCACCTCGTGATTCCGCTGCGAAGATGGTCGAGATTCATCTGCACTAACCATTCCCGATCGATCAATTTTCTCATCTCCACGCTTAGTATATCAATCTTAACCTCCACGTTAGCCGAGCCCAAACATAGGGCCTTAGGGCGTCCTTGGCGCGCTCGCATTCCGTTCGCATGTAACTGAGAAAGACGGCGTCGCGTTCGGAGTCGAAGTTGTAAATCCAAGGAACACCTGAAACCATGTGGCTCAAGAATGGGCAGCCCAAATCAGAAACAGCGGCCTTTATATTTAGATCCCGACGCCGATCTTCAGTGAGCAGAGAGATTTCAAGGAATCGACCTCCGAGTTCGAATACGAGGACGTTTCTGCGTTCGGGGGTACTGGGAGGTCTGTAAGCAGAGGCGGCGAGAAACGACCTATGGATGGAATAGACAATGCGAACTCCTGCGGCGGCGGCTATGGTGGAGAGATTTGATTGATACTGGCGGGGGTTGGTGCAGGCGGGGATTAAGGCGACAATGTTTTGGACTCGTTGTCCGTGTTGGCTTTCGAAGTCGGCTATCTGGCTCTGTAACTGAGATGTGAAGATTTCTTGGGCGGAAAGGAATGTTGCATCGTTATTGCCTGTGGGGACCCGGAATCGGGTAATGCCGTCGGGGCCGACATGTTGCTTGAAAGGGTAGGAGTGGCAATGCAACCAGGCTTCGCCGGCAGCTGAGTGGAGATGGACGAGGCAGTTGCCGGAACAAGAGATTGGAGCAGGAGGTTCCATGGCTGATTTCTTCTTGTCTTCTTGGCTTCTGAGCTTCTTGGCTGCAGGAGAAGCGGATTTGCTTGTTTATTTAAATAAAAAAAAAAAATAAACCATGATCCCACACTTAACTGAATCTTAGAAAGCTGAATATATTCTGTTTAAGAATTTTAATTATTGAATAATTTTTATATAAATTTATCAGACTTTAATATATAATTTATATATATATCTATCTATATCTATACTACTATTATAAAAGGGGCTTGAGTTTCCACCCATAACAAATCTTGGTCATTCATTTCATTTTTTTTTTAATTATCTTGTCCCTTCATTGTATTATAAATAATTAATAAATTTAAAAAATAATACTTATGTAATTTAATGCCCCTTAAATACACCTCATCAAAATTAAGTATAAATCTACATTTATTTTATAAAATAGACCTCCTAAGCTACACGCGTATTTTATTAGTATTATAGTATAAAACAGATGACCAATAAAATTTGAAATTAACATAATACATAATACTTCTATTATAAAAGCCATTTGAATTTCCTTTCAAATGAAATCTTGATCGTCTATTTTATTTTTTCTAAAATTATCTTGTCTCTTCATAAGTGTAACCCTTTATATTTTTAGTTATTATTATACATGAAATTGTGAAACTCCTCATATCAACTATCTGAAATTAAAATTGATAAAACTCACATTAATTAATTATGAGTAATTAAAACTCATATCAAATATGACCATCCATCTAGCATTATTATATGAATGCTTCGTATTCCATTTTAGAAATTAAAATCTCGAGGAAACCCTTTGTATTCTCAATCATTATTATGCTTTAAATTGTGAAACTTCTCACATTAAAAATTTGAAATACGTTGCGGAACTCATAAAGTTGAAACCGGAGAAGGGATCATCGGAACTTGTCTATAGTGGTGGAGAAAGAAAAAGCTTCCCTAGCGTGGTGATCAGAGTTTATCTTTGACATTAGAGATGAGTTAAGTAGTTAACAACTTCCATTGATCTTCCATTTTTCAGGTATGCATATGAGTTTAACTCATATGTTATGAAGTAATACAACTTATGTTCATTATATATAAACAAACAATAGTAATGGGAATATCCATCAATAAAATAAAAGATAAAAGAAACAATTGAGCGTGAGAGCCAAATGAATCAAAAGATTCATGTTTGGTTCGGGAAGAGATATTCTAGTTGTGAAATGAATGGAAAGATAACCTTCTTTCATTAAATGATTTATTAGATAAGCGAAAAAGAGGATCTTGAGTATTATTCAAAATTCATAAGAATTACGTAGAGGAGCCATTGAACAGCTCAAAAGAGCTCGGGTTAGATTACGGAAAGTGGAAATCGAAGCAGATGAGTATCAAACAAATGGATACTCTGAGATAGAACGAGAAAAAGTAAATTTGATTAATGCTACTTGCAATAGTTTGGAACGATTAGAAAATTACAAAAATGAAACTCTTTTTTTTTTTAAAACAAAGTGCAATTAATCAGGTCCGACAACAAGTTTTGCAACAAGCCTTACAAAGAGCTCTAGGAACTTTGAATAGTTGTTTGAATAGCAAATTACATTTTCGTACCATCAGTGCTAATATTGGTATCCTCGGGTCTGTGGAAGAAATAACTGAGATTCTTTTTCGGGAGCGATTTATCCTTCCCGAACGCAGCATACAACTCTCCATTGTACTGCGCTCTTTAACTGTGCTTGTTCCCCCTTCTCCCTTACCATGGCAAGTCTTTGTGAAATCACTCCGATGGGAAGAAAAAAGAAAGCGTTAAGAGACCCTCCTGGCCCAACCCTAGACACTCTAAGATCTTTTTTCAAACCTGCTCCTCCCATTTCGAGTCAAGAGATAAATAAATAGACACATCCCATTGCACTGATCGAGGAGCGCTCGTAGTGACTGAGGGGGTCGAAAACAAAGAAGTGAGTTATTTATACCAAGCATTCTTCTTATGTTATGGCTAGATCCAATCTCCTGGTCCCTGCGGAAAGAAAAAAGAATTTCACGTCTTCTTTTCGGGAAGGGAGGATTCGGGAAATCCTATTGATTGCTGCTTTCTTCAGACCTCCGGCATGAAAAAAAGGCTCGAATGGTACGATCCCTCCGTCACCCCAAAATGAAAGGGGTGATCTCGTAGTTCTTGGTCTGTGAAGATGCGTTGTTAGGTGCTCCATTTTCCCATTGAGGCCGAACCTCAACCTGTGCTCAAGAGATAGCTGTCCATACACTGATAAGGGGTGTATGGATTCTCAAGAAGAGAGGAGCCGTGGGGGGCCCCCCCCCCCCCCCCCCCCCCCCCCCCCCCCCTCCCGGACCGCCCGGATCCCACGAGTGAATAGAAAGTTTGATCTCCATTGGATCTCACCTGAATCGCCTCCAAACTACCAACAAATGAACTATACCATTGCATCCCTCGCTTAGTAAAAATTGTAAAAAATGCATCATGAAGGGATTTGACATGAATGAATTGATTCATTAGAACTTATTACCGCTTTCTTTTTCTTTTTTATTAAGACATGGAGTCGAACAGATAGTTAATAGTTAATGTATCATCTCATATGGTCATATGTTCTATTCGTAGGAAGAAAATAGAGAGAGATTCTATTTGGGAGAGATGGATGAGTGGTTGATAGCCCCGGTCTTGAAAATCGATATAATTCTAAACAAGGAACTATCGAGGGTTCGAATCCCCCTCTCTCCTTTTGCTTGCTTAAGAGATTCCTTCTTTACTCGTTTGGCCTGGCCCCATTTTTCTGTTCTGGCTCGGCAAGGCGAGATAGCCGAGCCAGAACAGAATAAAGAAAAATAGATATATATATATATATATATAAATAAGAAAATCTCAGCTAAGAGGGGTCATGGAAAGAACAGGTTCCAAATCACGATCGATTCCTTTTTCAAACCCCGCTGCAGCTGCACGTGCCCTTCCCGCATGCCACAAATGTCCTACAAATAGGAAAAATCCTAGAACAAAATGAGAGGTAGCTAACCAACTCCTAGGAGATACATAATTGACTGCATTGATCTCGGTAGCTACACCACCCACAGAATTTAAAGAACCTAAAGGAGCATGAGTCATATATTCTACCGAACGTCGTTCTTGCCAAGGCTGTATGTCTTTTTTAAGCCTACTCAAGTCCAAACAATTGGGACCCCTTAGAGGTTCTAACCAGGGAGCACGAAGATCCCAAAAATGCATAGTTTCTCCCCCAAAAATAACCTCTCCGGTCGGAGAATGCATTAGATATTTACCTAAACCAGTGATTATTATTCTAATTCTTCATTCTTTTTCTTCTTTTTTTTTCTTGAAATTGAATTTTTTAATTTTATTTGATGTTTTTTTTTATCTTTCTTTTTTTATATTCATATTCTCTATATAATAAAAAATAAGATATTTTTATCAACATTTTTAATTACTTAAAAACATTTCTTATTACTCAAAATTTTTTAATTATAAAATATGTATTCATCTTCATTACAAATTTCTTAAAATAATTCAAATTATTTGGTGAAACAACACAATTATTTTTACATAAAACAAACTAAAATTCATTTGTTAAAATTTTTCTTTTTAACATATAACTATTAAATTCTAAGAAAATTTGATACAAAGGGCATTTAATTATAATTAAATGCATGCATTAAAGTTGATTGGATCATATCGGTTCTCTTTTGATAATTTTTTTATTTTCTATAGGTATTCTAATGGAACAATACTTAATTATTTCTTAAAATTCTATAGATATTCTTGATATTACTTAAATTAAGAAAATTTATTTTTAGTATATTTAATTTGTAATTATATCATGCTATGTTGTTTTCTTTCTAACACATAATTTATTTATATGTTTAAATAATTCATATTTGAAAATCATTGTTCATATTTGTTAATGTATTTTTTCCAGTTAATAGCAAAGAATCTAATTTATTTTTATTATCTATTATTTCAGTTGGCCAAAAAACCTATCATTATTTTATGGACAAATATACATAAAGTTATTTGACTGCATGTATATTTTGTAGTTAATTATGTATATATAATTTATTGAATTTCGCATGGTATTTTTATTATATTGATGTAATTATATTAAATCGTCAATCTTATGAAATATGTGTTATTATTTTAGAATATTGATTTTTTTATTATCATTAATATATATTGCAATTGTAATTCTATTATTTTATTTTAATCACTTTCAAACACATATTATTTATTAATAGTGAATTTCAATATTGTTTGTTTGCATCTACTTTTGGATAAAGGTAAGTAATTTGCACTTTTTATTAATTAACTAGTTTTATTGCACGTGCATTAAATGCACGTTAATAAAAATTTTAAAATAAAAATTCATGTTATTAATATTTTAGTTATATTATCATTATTAAAATGAAAGAAATATTATGTTTATCACTTTTATTTTTTATTTTTTTTTGCATGTGCATTAAATGCAATTTATTAAAAAAATTATTTTACCAAGGAAATTAAAAAAATGCATATTTCACAATATGAGTCTATATAAGAAACCCCCAAACAAGCCGAATTAAATTCAAGTTTTGTTTATTATTTAATTTATTAGGAATTTTTTCAAACTAAAAACCAATAAAAAATAGAAAATACTTTTCTATTAAACCTACCAATCAGATAAGGAGGTGAAAACTAATTCCATGCATATATTTTGTTAATTAGTTTTTCAAAGTCAAAATGAATAAAAACAAATCTAGCATTTCTAAAAGATGTTTTCTACCTAAAAATAATCAACTAAGCCTTGGTTTATAGATTCAATCATTTGCAAGCGTATGCTAAGAGATTCATACCTCAAGAAAAGGAAATATTTTTTTTGCATTGATTCCAATTAGCAACCTCTCACAATGACCACCAAGCATTACTACTTTGAAGCATGCAAATAAAGAATAGTATTTGAATTCAGTAACAATTTCATTTAGAAAATTATAAAAATATTCACAAGTTATATGCTGCCAAAAAAGTAAAAAGTACAGAAATATGGCCATATATCTCAACTTAAAAAATTAGAATCTTTACAGAGGGAAATATTTTATACCTGGTACCACGGGTGTTGAAAGCGAATGAAAGTGTTGTGATTATTTCATCCATGACATTCTATGTCTTAATCAACAGCATTAAATCACATCATCAACATCCATATATGCACATGCATTTTGAGCAAAGCTTCACAAGAATATAACACACATTTACGAGATTTACTAAATCCTAGTTGAATAAGAACCTTCTTGTAGCCAAACAACCTGTCATTCTTATAGAAAGAAAACATAAAAAACATACTAAAATTGATCAAATCTAGCACAATGCATTATTATAGGCTGCAAAATTTTAGATTATAACAAAAATGAATTGTTACAGCAAAAGTAATTCTTGTTATAACAATATTATAGGCATTTGCACACAATCTTTTAGTTTAATAGCTCTCAAAGTATTGAGGACAATATAACATTGTTTCCTTGTCTCAAGCTTTTATTGGCATCCTAGAGCCCGAAGAGCCACATACTTCCTCTTCAAAAGTCTGACTAAATGAACTTTAATGAAATATGATGATTATAAAACAACATAATTTAAGATAAACTTTTTCTCAAGTTAATTTGAAAATTTTCACCAAAAAAATTTTCCTTGGAATTACAGATCAGGAAATCTTGAGTAACATAATACACTAAATATATAAATTATAATGTCAATGACTAAAAAATTTAAAAAACTGGAGTAAAAATGAGAGGTGATGGCTAGCATGGAAGCTCCGTCTGTTGAAGAGCATGCACTTGGAGGCTTGCTTTGTTGAAATGGTCATACATGCTAAAGAAGCGGGAATTTAATCTACATGCAAAATTCATAAGTTGATTGGAAGATTTATTTATAGCATTTCAAATATACTATTAAGTAAATTATATCCAATCTTATCATTCTGACTTTCAAATCATCAGCATCATATCCCATGAAAAAAGTAACCAGCTCATGATAAATCATGTAAAATCTAAGGAAAATAGGACCTTAGGATAACTGTATCAAAAAATAAATATACTAAAAATATTATTATTATTATTATTATTATTATTATTATATCAAAAATATATCATATTGTGATATTATATTCTCATAGCCTTGTATTTTAAAATAGTATGTTATCTAAAACAATAGATGAAATTTGACTTATTCAATATTGTATTAATTAAACTATTTAATTCAAGGTTTTAATAGAAGTCTTAATAATCATGATTGTGTTTATAATAATTGTTCATTTTCCTCCAACTATAGTTTTTTTTTTTTTTTGAATGACCCTCTATTTTTTGAGAATGATATGTTGAGAAAGAAGAGAGTGAAGTTGATCTAATCATAATGTGTTGATCCAAAGGTTGTAACAAGCCTAATTGAATTAAAATAATCTTTATATTTTAATTTATTCACATAAGTAAATATTAATAAATTCCCAATATAAAACTAAATTAATTTTTTCTAAAAAAATGGAATAAATTAATAAGCCTAGTTCAAATGCATGCCAGTGTATTTCTAACATTAAAATGGCAGTCAAATAAATGCATTTATCCAATTTATTTCGAATTTATATTATAAATATAATTCTAGAAAACTAAAAGCACCAATATAACTTTGATTCAAACAACTAATTAAATCATCAACAAGATAAGTTGAAATAAGTTATTCAAGAAGTAAAGTTTATCCCAACATGGGATTATGGAAACAAATTAATAACTGACATGATAAAATAAAATTAAGCTTTTTACCTTTTTTAAAAGAAGTTTTTAACATAAGGAATTTGGTCTTATAATTCTAAGGTTGCCTTTTCTAAGTTTTCAATTAAATTTTGATAAATTTGGCTATATTTGAATTTTGAATTGGGCTTTTCATCTTCCAAGCTTAGAAAGAAGTGGTGAGCAGTTATTTTGTTATCTTATTATCATAAAGAATACAATTAATGAAATTTTTGCTATGTAGGAAGTACTTTAAAATGAACAAATTGGGCTCTTCAATAGGCTTCCTTCCCAACAGGTCAAGAAGAACAACTTGAAATGCATGGAATTTGAAAAGGAAGCAATTATAATATACATATAAGGCTAATGTAACACTATTAACTTCCAAATTTAGTACAATTCTCAGTATTTGGAAAAACAATGGTAAATTTATGATTGTTTAATATAACCTTGATGAAAATTCAAAATTCGATAAACTTAAATGAATTAGTTCATAAGAAATAAATTTATTAAAATAATTTAAATATTGTAAATAAATTTTACAATGAGCTGAAGTGATGACTACAATAATCTATATAGAAAATTCACTTCCATTTTTACCTTGTTTGTGTTGGGCATGAGTTCCTACAAAGCTTTCATCTTTTCTGCAATTCGCTCTCTACAAAGCTACACATGTGGTAATGAAAAAAAATTAATTAAACAAAGTTAGTGAGCGTATATAGCCGTCTTATATGCTCGTTTGTGAAGTTGAATGAAAATTTTATTATCTATAACATGTAAAATTGTCACTATTGAGCTTGCATAAATTTGCCTATTAAATTTTTCATATGATTAAATATTTTAAATTTATTTTTTTAAGATAACTAAATTTTAAAAAATAATAATTAATTGAAATATTTTTAATTGATAAAATATACAAAATATTTAAATTTTTTTTTCATTTATTATAGACAATATAAGTGAAAAAGATAGAAAGAAAAATTTAGATCAATTTGTTTCAAAAAAAAAAAATTATCTGTGAGATTTTACTCTTTCTGAATCATTCCAAAAAATAATAATAATTTTGATTTGAAAAGATTAAGATTCAGAGATAATGAATCACAAAGTGGTTCATTTTCCAAACAATTTTGATGTAAGAAGAATAATATTGAGACCTCAAAAAGGAAAAAAAAATTAAGAAGAAGAATATTCAGGACCTAAGAAGAAGAAGAAGATTCATATATGTCTCTCAACCGAAATCGGGTTGGGAAACAGGCGGGTTCCCACGCGACGAAGTAAGAAGCCAAAGGGTTATGCTAGCAGGCAAGCGGGTTATGCAAGCAAGGGGAACTGGGGAAGTGGGAACCGGGGAAGTGCATACAAATGGTTGCCAAATATAGATTTGAAAGTGGGAATAAGAAGCGCTAGAAAGTGGGAATACGAAGGGTTACGCTTGGATTTACGTCGCCATCTGTATTTCAAAAGAAGAATCCAATATTGAATAAATTCATACGAAGGGTTGCATTTAATTATTTACAATATAAAACCAAGGAAGACTGAAATCTTTAGTGACTAAAAATTTAACCGATGTATTAACTTCATAATTAGGTATAAAGGGTTGTGTTTGGATTTCAAGGGAAGAATTAGAATCGGGTATTTAATATTAGTATAGAATTGGGTAAAAGAAACATTAATTAAACAAAACAATAACTCAAATCTACGTTATATGAAATAGATGGAGCGTTCAAATAAAAAAAAATGAATTTAGTATGAGATATAAGGGACATTAAATATATCATACGAAATCATTATAGAAATAAATTCTTTGATATGTGAAATTAATTTTTTTAAATGAGTGAATAAATATTTTGTATGTAGAAGTTATGCAAGTGTGTCTTAAATAAAGAATTTGAAAAGTCATAAATCAACATTCCATATTATTTTAAAATTTATAAATGAACGACCAGGATTTGCTAAGAGTGGAATCCCAAGCCACTTTTATATAGTAGTATAGATTAGTTGGAGGTTATAAAAGTTTATCATGGGTGAAAAAATTTATCATAAAATATTATATAATCTTTATTTTTACAATCTCTATTATGATAATCTATTTCCTCCTTTTCATGTATTATAGTTGGGATCATTAGCTCTTTAGGTTTTTTTTTAATTGTAGTTCTTTGAGCATTACTGCATTAGCGAACATTTGATCTCTTTAAAGACTAATTTTTTATGAATTAACGCATAAGTCCATTGGTGGATTTTTATAAATAAAATTTTTTATAAAAAGATGAATGTTTAAAACTAGATGATATACATATTTCATGGGAAGAAATAAATGCTCAATGGTGCTGTTTTTTATCGCTTATTTAAAAGTGTTAATCTTAATCATTTGTCTTATTTATTTAACAAAGTTATTTAGGTGCCTAACACTATTAGTGCTTATAAGGCTTTAAATAAATCATTAATATAATGAGATTAATACAAGGGTTTTCATTTTGCTATTTCTTGTCATTTTTTATTTTAAATAATTATGTAAACCCATCCGCATTTAATCCCTTACAAAAAGAAAACTTAGAATATTTTGAGTCAATTTTTGGCGAATGTTCATATTGGATAAAAAAGCTATAAGAAATTTATTTTAAAAAAAATTCGCTTACAACAATGCAATGTCTAAATGTGATTTAAATATTCAAAGCTTCTTCACATCTTTTCTATTGTAAGTCAGTAAAGAAAATGGTTCTTGCCTGATCAAAACTATTTCGCTTGTATTCTTCAATTAAATACCTGGCGATAGCCAAAGAATTATGCTTCTACTCAATACAACGAAGGTATACAAATCTTTATGAAATTTTTATTATGTTATCTTATTCTTCAATTGACATCTCTTTTGTTCATTTAATGAATTCATCAAGTTATAGAATAACATGCAATTTCTTCTTACAACACAATTTGCATTGTTTTTGTATTTCGGAAAGCATTAGAAGTAATGTAATTAAAGCATTTAGTACAAGAGGTTTGATTATTTTTCTCCTACTCAACTTAACCTTACTTGCAAGATTGAAAGTTTATTGAACTCTATGTATGGGACCTCATTGCTAAAATATTGTTATATATGACTTATATTTTTATTTGGAAGCATGATAATACACAATTTGCATTTTGAGAAGTTGTTAAACATATTGGAATCAATATTATAGCTTGCATCACTCTTAAGCAAGGGAATATAAAAATCTTCTCTTAAACTTGCATAAATGACGTTCCTTGTGAGAAATTTTGGATAAACTGGCCTTCCATTGATAATATAATTAAAATAATTTAAATATAAATTTTTATTTTTATTTTATTTTTCACGTGCATTTAATGCATGTGCAATAAAACTAGTATATATATATATAAATATATATAATAATAATAATAATAAAATAATAATAATTTATATTAAATGTATAAATTTATATACAACTAAATTTTTTATTAATTTTGAATTAAGTTTAAAGATTAAATATGTTTAAGTTTAAATTTATATAAGATATTATTAATATGTGAATTTAATTTATTTTTTAATAAAAATTTTATAATATTATATTATTATTCTATTGTTGAAATTTTATTTAAATAAATTTTATATTTATTATATCATGTAGTTGAGCTATGATGAAATCATTGAGCGTTTAACCTCTACTTCTTCGACGGATCTAATTTTCATTGCCTTTATTATTTGGTTTCATTTTTTATATTTAGCTTATCAAGAGCCTCTACAGCTTCGAGCCTTCGGCACGACCCTCACTTTTACCGGCGGATTTTTCCGGCGGAAATAAATTCGTCGCAAATTCCGGCGGTATTTCCGGCGGATTTTTTTCAACGAATTTCCGACATAATTTTTGACTGATTTTCCGACGAATTTTTTCTAAAGGCATTTCCGGCGGAGTTTCCGGCGGATTTCCGACGGAAATTAAAAATTAATTTTTTTTTATTTTAAAATATAACTTAAATTATTGAATTTAATAACTTGAATTATAATAAAATAAATTATAATTTAATTATTTAATAAAAAAAAAAAAATAAAAATGATTTAAATTTAAACTTAAATTGTAATAAAAATTTAAAATTATTTATTTTGGTAAATTAAGTTAATTAATTTTAAATTTTGTTGTTAAATTAAATTAACTGATTTAAGAATTATTAGGCAATAGGTTAAATAATAAAAATGTAACTAAAATAATAGTTTTTGGTTTCAGGAGTAGTTGGCAGAAGCTGAAGGCGGGGGAGAGTTGGGCGGGGTTCGAATCCCGCTGAAGGCGGGCGTGCTGCGCTACTCCACGCGGGCAGGCTGAGTTGGGCGTGCTGCGCTGGTCCACGCTTGCAGTGGGTTGGGGCGCGGTCGTGACTTATGGGCTGTGTCCACGGGATCATGCTGGCGGGCTGGCTCCTGTGGTCGGAGCGCGGAAGGATGAGTAGCGACAGCAGCTGGGTGATTTGTTCTTTTTTTTTTTTTTCATTCCGGCGCATAAAAATTTCGACGGAAATTTTTACCAGCGGAAATTCCGTCGGAAAAGCGCCGGAAAAGTTTCCGACGAATTATTTTGCGCCGGAAGTCCTTTTACGACGCGCGTGGAACCGGCGCAAATATTTCCGCCGGAAATCCGTCGGAAATGCAATTTTCTGACGGATTTTGGCCATTTTCCGACGAATATTGCCGCCGGAAAATGACGTTTACAGGAAAATCACTTATTACCGGCGGAATTTTCCGGCGGCTTTCCGACGGTCACATTTCCGGCGGCTTTCCGGCGGCTTTCCGGCGGTTTTTGACGGCTTAAAATTTCCGGCGGCGTTCCGGCGGCTTTCCGACGGTTTTTTTCCGGCGGCTAATTTCCCCGCGAAATTTTGCGACGGCTAATTTCCCGCAAAATTATCCCGCGGAATTTTCCGGCGGCTTTCCGGCGGCTTTCCGGCGGTTTTCCGGCGGCTAATTTCCCCGCGAAATTTTGCGACAGCTAATTTCCCGCAAAATTATCCCGCGGAATTTTCCGGCGGCTTTCCGACGGCTTTCCGACGGCGTACCGGCGGCTTTACATAACTAGTTTATTTTAATAATCAATTAAAATAAAAATTTAAATTAATAATGTTTAATTATAATATTCAGAATTTTTTTAATATAAATAAAAAAATACTTAGTTTTTAACAGTTTTGCAGAAACGGCGCATTGGTCACGGGGCGGGCAGCGGGAGAGGAGGTCCACGGTTCGAAACTCAGCGAAGACAGCGCGGGAGCGGGCTCGTTGGCGCACTCGGGCTCGCCTGGCTCACGCGAGCGCGGTCCGACGCGGTCTGGTCCGGCGCGACTCAAGGCCTGGCGCGACCGCCCGCCGGAGCGGGTTGCTGGCGTGCCGCCGGAGCCGCCGGGGAGCGGTTTCAGCGGGAGCGGCCGGTTCTGTTTTTTTTTTTTTTTTTTTTAATTTCCACCGGCGGTTTTTGACCGCCGGCAAACCGCCGGATTTTTTTTGCCGCCGGAAAATGCCGTCGGAAAGTATTTTCCTACGCCGTTTTTTCCGGCGGCTCGAAAGCCGCCGGAAAACCGCCGGAAAAATTAAAAAACCGCCGGAAATTGCTCAAATTCCGCCGGAAAAAGCCGCCGGAAGTGGGTAGGGGTATAGACTAAGAAGTCCTACTCAAAAGGAATAAAGGTCCCAAAGGGCTGAATCAACATGCATGGTTCACACCAACATTCGGAGGCTCTAGGGCAATAAAGAGAAAATTGGAGAAAAGAAATATCAAGCACTCAATCACATGCGTGAGAGAATGATGGAGGTGACGTCATCCTGTGACGCAGATAAGTAGGATTTAGAGTCCCTGAAAAGAAGGGACCTACCTACTATTTAGGCATACTACGAGACCGAATGTAGTAGCCTCGAATCATAGATCTAAATTGGGCTTAGTGTTTTACGAACAACACTAAGACCTGTGTCCTAACTAATGTAATGCAAAAATCTAGACTTACCCCGGCCTGGATTGAAGAGCCAGCTAACTACCTAATCGCTTTAATTAAAACCATGATATCAAGTCATTTATGAAAGATGGGTGGGTGGTATAGTTATTGGAAATAGGACTAACATCTACAGAGTTTCCTAATTTGTCCTAGACTTATGTTGGGTAAATGCCCCTAACTAAAGCAATTAAAATTTTATTTAATTTGTTTCTAATGCAATGCATGCTAGTTGATGATCTGAATCATATATGCTTTAGACTTTAAAAATAGGCTTAATATAAAATATTTTTTTAGAAAAGACTCGGTTTCCTTAGGTCCGACACTTCATCCTCATAGGCCAGATTATCCAGACTCTACCCGCAGGCAGGGAGATGTTTTATTAGAAGGAGAAAAAAATGCAATAATATGCATGCGACCCCGGACGACTCCGACAATTCCCTAGATTCGTTAAGTTTCTATGTTATTTAAACTTAAATTTTTGGAAATTAATTATGAGTAGAAAATATTTTATTGTCCTTAGAGAGCCTAACAAAATCCAGGTGAAAACAAAAGCGACATGCAAGAAAGAAACATAGAAAAAGAAGATATTTTCTACTGCATAAATCAGGTAAGCATATCAATATAAATTCAGAAAAATCAACTAAATATCCATAGGCAAACTGCCTTTATTACAACCCAGATATGTAGAAAGTAAAGTGGTCAGGCACCACTGCCAATAACTTAAATTTCTAAGCCTATGACAGACGCAAATGACTTTGACTGAGATATTGGTCTTCAAGTCTTTGGTTTTCAATCTTCTTTGGATCTAATCTTCTTAGACTCCTTGGATCTCTCCTCCTTTAACTCCTTGGATCTCTCCACCTTGGACTCCTTGGATCTCTCATCCTTAGACTCCTTGGGTCCGTCGTGGCTTGAATATCCAAATGAAGAGACAATTCTTCCTTTTAGGGAGTATTGCCTTTTCTCTTTGGATATCTAAAGTCATCCTACCCGATCTTCCAAATGGAAGAAAACCCTCCCCTTTAGGGATGCCTTCTTCTTTTGGAAGTCGAGTTGGATAAGAATATCTCACTCATAGTGCATTTTCACAACTCTTTACATAATTATAAATATAACATCAATGGGAAAGCAGTAAATTCTAAGGTCCATACAATGTTATCCTAATAATAATCATCCCAAGCATTTAAAATCATAAATATTTATATTTGAAATAAAAGTACACATCCATATTGTTGATCATGCTCTTAATCATTGAGGGCTAAGCAGTCCACCTGTAGTACCTATAACAGTTATGATTATTTTTATTTAGCCCTCATTTATTTAGGGGATCTCAGCAAGCACCTTCATAAAACATCATTAGAAATCATGACAGGACCCCCCTTTTAGCTGAGCATGAGCATGGCCACCTGTAAGAAGAACCATATATATATATATATATATATATATATATATATATATATATATATATATATATATATATATATATATATATATATATATATATATATAGTGCTCCTAACCCAAGGGTAGATCTAACGCTCATCACATCATATACAGAGTATAGGAAAAGTAAACAAACATATCAATCAATTTCATACAACATGTAGTGAAAACCACAGAAAGCTCCGGCACACAGCAGAAAGAAATAAACACCGGCCTAGCCTAAGTCTAGAAGTGGTGCCTTAGCAAATAATTCTATGTATGTGTAAGGCTTGTGTGGTTTGGATAGATCCTAAGTTGGGTAGTTAGTTAAAGTTAACTAAGGTTCAGGTTTGTCAAAGGTCTGAAAAGAAAATTTTAATTAAAGTTCAAGTTATAAAAAATTAGGATCCATTTTAATTAATTTAGTATGTTGATCATTTTTAAATTCTTAGGGTAGTGCTATTTGAAGTTTAAATTATGTTAGCCAATTTTAGAAAGTCTCGGGTCCTCCTAGGTACTCGGCTAAGGAGGTCCAAAAAATCACTATGGGAAATAGGTTAGGTTTGAGTCTCCTAATATTTTAGGAAAATACTATATGCCTTAAGACGAGAAGTTAGACAAGTAGTACGCTGAATTTGGAGTTTCCTATCCAAAGTTATGAATTTCCTAAGTTTTGGACCCTAGATTATAGGCTGGGTTGACCACAAAGTTGACTTTCTAATTTAGGTGAGTTTCTAGAATCCTAATATTTTTAATAAATACTAGACCCTATTAGAAGTCTAATGCAAGTGAGTTTTTCTAATTTAAAATTTTTTATAATTAGTTATGAATTTCTAAATATTGGGTAATTATGGGAATTATCTAAATTATCTAATAAAGGCTTGATTTTATGGTTTTGATCCAAATCAGCTTTTCAAACTGATTGGAATCACTCCCAAAGGCCAGGAATGACTTGAGAAAGTGTTCCCTAGTATTTGGAGAAAAATTGGAATTTTTAATAATTTTTAATGATTTATTAAGGGCTAAAAGATAATTTCCACTTAAGGTCAAATTAAGGGTCAACCTAAAGTAAAATTTGGGATTTTTAATAATTTTTAATGATTTATTAGGGGCAAAAAGATAATTTCTACCTAAGGTCAAATTAAGGGTCAACTTGAAGTCAAACTAAGGAGCCATATTTATCTAAAGTCAAAGATCAGATTCTGAACAATTTGAGATTTGGTAGGTAATTTTCTGAGCTAAAATGTATTTATTGAGATTTTCAGAAGTTCTTGGGGCCCTATTTAACAAGTTAATTAGGGTTGGTTAATTAAGGGGTCTAACAAGCCCTAAAAATTCTAAAAAAATTCTGAGATGTTCAAGATTTCTCTAAGTTCAAATGTGAAAGTTTTCATGTCAATCAGTGATATACCATAGCTCCTAAAAATTTTTTAAGTTCGCTAGACGGGTCCTTAATTGTTGTCCTTAGGGTGTCACTATGGTTTAAAGTGAAGTTTTAGCTAACCCTCAAGATAATAAATGCATGAAGTACACAAACAAAGTAAACACACCATGTTCTTAGATCTAAAAGAGCCTAAACTAAGTGCTCGTCGTGCAACCTATATATGCAAACTACGAATAATAAGAAAGTAAGTACACCTAAAGAAGAGATTAGTGAATAATTGGGACTCAACTATCCACTAATCCACCTCTACCATGATTGCTCTTCACATGTAGGATATATATTTAAAATTTCATATAGTGAGTCTCCCAAAATTAGGATTTAAAGAATAGGAAGTTTTAAAGTAATTCAAAGTATTTATAAATAAATAGATTTTGGAAAATAAATAATAAAAAAATCAATTTGTAAAAGATAAATATATGGGAGACTCACTGACTACCCAATCGAGGTTTCAAAGATAATTTGAAAATAATTTTTAATTTCAAAATAATTATTATAATTAATTATCTAAATAATATTAAAAAAGCCTCATGTGAGTAAAAGAAAGAAATCTGTCAGTACAGTTAAAATTAGCTTTTAAAAATAATTTTAAAATAAAATTCACATTTTTTTGAAAAAATTCAAGGGGTTACGTGCCATGAAAAAGATATGATTTTTACAAGTTTTAATATTATAAAGGTTATTCTTAAAACAATTTTTAAAAATAATATCATTTAAAATATATATTACATAAAATTAGTTTAAAATGACTAAATTTCTAAAATTTAACACTTTTTATTAAAATAATACTGATAATAATAATAATAATAATAATAATAATAGTAATAATAATAATAATAATAATAATAATAATAATAATAATAATAATAATAATAATGATGATAATAAACTAACCCTAATAATAATTTTAACATAATGCTAGATTTTTTAATAAAATAATAATAATAATAATAATAATAATAATAATAACACTAATTTTAAAACCAAACCCATAATAATAACAAAAATAATAATAATAGTTATAATAGAGGTAATAATGAAAATAAATAGTAATAATAATAAATACAAGTAATAATAATAATAATAGTAACAAGCAGTAACTAATCAATCATAAGACTAAAGATTAAAAATAATTGTGATTAACATAATTAACATAATCATAATTCAAGTAATATCAATAATTATTATTATTATAAAATAAACCTATTTATTATTTAATTAATATTTAAAAAATATATAATATTTTTAAGTAAAAATAATTTTAAATTAAAGAGGCCGAAAAGACGATCGATTCGAGATATTGTGCGTAAAAAACGGAGCGAAATTGGATTTATTATGAATTATCTAAGAAAAAATAGGTTTAAAGTATTTAAAATAAATCAAAAAGCCGCCAAAAAGCCTATGGACGCCATTTGGCACAACAGGATTCGTCTCGCCGCTCCAGGCAATCATTGCCTATCAGTGCGATGATTGCGCCGCCGGCAATTATTAGCGCAATCATTGTGCACGGGTGCGGATCCACTTAGCCACGTAGGCCAAGCGTGAGAGCCGTCCGATCCTCCGCCTTTTCGGATGGACTGCTCTGATTGAGCTGGACGGCTCGATTCCCTCAACCGGGTGGACGGACGGGAGGACCAGGGCTCCTAATCGCGCGATCTGGACTGTTGCTCGCGGATCGAATGGTCACAGATCTCCTCACGAATGTAGTGTCCACACTAAAACCCTAATACGTATTTTCGCTCGTTCTCACGATCCAGACAACGAAATCGAATAAAATTTTAAACGTATAATTTATACATGAACAGAAATAATGGGGGTGTTGTTTCGAGTCCTAATATGCACTGTACGAAAATCTATTTAATCTAAAGCTGTGTGAACTATTCTAAGGGAATTTGAGATATTTTACCGTCCGATCTTCAAATCTTTGACATGGTTGAGCTTGTAGATTGTCCTCATACATTTTTCCTCTTGGATCCTCGATCAAACGAGCTCTGGATCGTCGGTAAATCAACT
Source organism: Dendrobium officinale (assembly GCA_019514585.1). NCBI lineage: Eukaryota > Viridiplantae > Streptophyta > Magnoliopsida > Asparagales > Orchidaceae > Dendrobium > Dendrobium officinale. The sequence goes on along the minus strand of CM033693.1, from coordinate 30,212,864 downwards.
TGGAAGATCTTAAGCCTCGGTTGGCCGGAGATCTCGCTGGCGGCGGCTTCGATCGACGGGGTTTGGCTCGTGGAAGGGAGAGGGGACCTAGAGGAACTCTCACACCAAGTATCTCGGGCTGAGAGGCTCTAGAGAGAAAGCGAGAGCAAAAGGTCCTCTAAAACCTAAATTTTTCCCTATTTAAATGCCCTAGCCCTTGATCAAGGGTTAGGATTGAATATCAGGTAAATTAGGAGGGAATTAGACTCTAGACCACAAAAATTTGAATGAGGAACCATTAATATGGCCTTAAATGCACGTAATGGGCTCTTAAAGGGCCTCAATAGGTCATAATTGACCTCTTCATGACTTGGGTGGACCAGTCAAAGGTTGACCTGGTCAACCCTAGTTAAATAAGGTCAAGGGAGAGTGGGATTGAGTGCAAAAGGCATAGGATTTGATTTGAATTTGATTTGGGCTCTTAATGGACCTAATGGGTCAAAATTGACCCATTAAGACTTGTGTTGACCATGTCAAAGATTGACATGATCAACTTAGTTCATTGGGCCAATGGGAGTGGGGTTTGGTTAAAAGAGAGGTCAACAACCTCAAGATCACCGTTTCCGATCCCCAAAAGGAGTCAGAGTCAACCGTCTCCCTTGTCCCTGGCGCAGGCACCTTCGTGTCCTATCTCATCACTACCCGCACTCGCGCCTCGGATCTCTCTGGCCCCCCCCCCCCCCCCCCCCCCCCAGGAGTTCTCCGTCCGTCACCGCTTTCGCGATGTTGTCACCCTTGCCGACCGCATCGCCGAGTCCTACTGTGGCTTCATCATTCCGCCACGCCCCGACAAGAGCGTAGTCGAGAGTCAGGTTATGCAAAAGCAAGAGTTCATCGAACAACGACGTTCAACCCTGGAGAAGTACCTTTACAAGCTTGCTGAACATCTTGTCATCGGGAAGAGCGATGAATTGCGAGTGTTTCTCCAGGCGATTGGGAGGTTCCCGCTGCCAGCAATGACGGACATGGCTTCAAGGGTTTTGGATGGGGTCGTGAGACTGCTAAAGTTGTTTTTTAGTTCTGGAGAAGCGAGGAGTGGATACGTAGCAGCCCCGCAGGATGTGGTATAGCCGGCAAAGGGAGGAAGGGATTTGTTAAGGATGTTTAAGGAATTGAAGCAATCGGTGGCTAATGACTGGGGAGGAGCGAAGCCCTCCGTGGTGGAAGAGGACAAAACATTTTTGGAGAGGAAGGAGAGAGTGCTGGAGCTGGAGCAGCAGCTCTTTACTTCTTCTCAGCAGGTATTGCTTTCCTTGTGGTAACCATATTACTGCTCCATCCTTTGAACTTTCTGCTGCATTTTGTCAAAGCTGAGTCTGCATGTTCACATCATGATTCTTTCTATTGGAATTTTATGGGCTCTGATTTTGAGTGGAGAGAGGGTGCGAGTTTAAAACCTATGGATTTGTACCGTGCGGTGTTCATGAAGGAATAGGATTTGGTTAAATAAAAGAGGGTCAGCGTATGCATAATTTTGTGGAATAATAGGACCAGTAATTTTTTATGTTATCTTTTAGATGAAGGGTATTGTCTTTATGTTTTGGAGGTTTGAGTTGGGCACAAATTTGGAAGAAAAGCTTGTTTATAAGTGTTACTTCTTTAATTTATGGTTTAATGCAAGATCGCATTGGTTTTGTGCTATTTGGCCTTTGACGTGGAGAAATTATCAAGCGCAGACTACGGATGTAATTCTATGTGCGGAAGCCATTCTCATTGTGATACATGTAAATGTATATATAAATATTGAAGCATTCCTTGTGAGCTGATTTCTTGGTGAATTTTGGTGATTCTAAATCTTTGATACTCTGTTTTGTAAAAGATTTATCTTTTCTTTGCATTTATGCTTCTTCTCCCTGATATATTGGTTTTAGCACTCTCCAACCATCCTAGCTTCCATCTCCCTTAACCCTTAAAACATCCTCCACAACTTGCTCTCAACCTCCTTCCCCATGCCAAAACCATAAACTGGCTCTTTCAGGTTTTGCCAATAACCTCCACCCATCTACCATCTTCCCTCCAAGCGCTAAACCATGCACCACCGTTCACACCCTTGGCCACACCCTAAAACCCAAGCACCATACAAAAATTATCTCTTCAATCTTACCTCTCAGCCATCCCTATAACCCTTTATATCCCAGCCCTTATTCTTTTCAAATCCTTTCATATTAATTATTAGACCTCCACCATAGTAGTAGAACTTGAGCACACACACTTCCTTGCTTCAGTCCTGCAAGCGGTTATGTTTCTCGCCCTTGCTGCATCTTTTCCATAACCCTATGCTCTCAGAGCGGACTTGCACGTCAGCCTGTGATCTTGTGTCATCCCGCTAGTGTGCTTGCCTGGCTTCACTCATGCGAGCAACTCTACTACTCACCTCACTTCCTTGATTATGTGATCGCATGCATGGGGCTTTTGGCTCGTGCCTCTGGACTAGATTTTCTAGAGCTAGTGCCTCCCTCTATGGCTATTGCCAACTCTTCTTGGGCTACTGCTCAGTCTCCTTTTCACGAACCGATCGATGTTCTTTTCTTCTAATAATGTTCATTTTTTGTCTTTCTAGATTTGTTTCACTCGTGCCCTCACCTATTTTGGGCTGGTCTTCTTGGCTCTCTCTTAGCTGCCAATTGCTCAATTGTCTACCTCGTTGGTTGTCATAGTGTTACGACTATTCCCACTGTGCCAACATCTTTGCCCCTATTATGATTGATCTGGAAATTTCAAAGGCTACTTTGAATATTGCTCTCACCTCCTTTCTTTTGCAAATGTGGTTGGTGGTTTGCCAAGTTCAGGTTTCCTTCCATCATTTTCCACATAATCCTTTCTATTTTTTTTTTTTTTTTTCATGTTTCAGTTTCATTTTTTCATAAGCAAGCTTCTACTTTTTAAGATAAACATGCACACTTCTTTCGCAATTGTTGGCGATTGTTTGTGTGGTTGTCCCAACTTGAATGCCATTTACAACGCTAAGACGTTAAACTTTATATTTTTCCTCCGTTGTGAATATTCTAGTCCGCAATAGAAATGTTCCAGTGAAAAATCCTGAGACTTGATTCTTAAATTTATAATCTTAAAAAAAAAAATCTTCTCTTTTAATCATTAGTTCATTAGTCATTCTATACCTCTCAAAATTTAAAAATTAAAAAAAAAATACAAAACAACTAACAAAAAAAAAATCTACTAAAGATAAAAAAACATCATCTTTCGTGAAAATGAGTGCAAATTTCACCAATACAAACTTAATGTAAATGAATTGGAAATTTAAATTCTGCCTATCAAAGAATTTCTTGAGGGACTTTTGAGCAAATTTAATTGAAAACTGAGCACATTAATATTCGTTAAGCTTCAAATCCAAAATCATGTAAGTGAAACTAAAATATTCAACAACTAGAACGAGATAGGCCGTCATCAAAGAATTCCGTAGCAATTTCTTGTTATTATTGTAGACTGCTGCATTATTCACAAGAACTTGAAAGAATAATGAAGGAGAAACCTCAAAGAGCTTGCAGCCCCAAATTTAAACCCTCAAAAATTGTCACAGGGATATTTAATGTACTACAGATATTATTCGACCAACTCTGGGAACTCAAGAACATAAGACTTGCAGGGTCGATGCTACATCTGAACTTCTGCTCTTGAAAGAACTCAAGAAGAACTCCTCGGACCTCCGGTATGTTACTGGAAGGACCGGCGAGCACGACCTCATCTACGTCTTCTTTCCTGACTCCGGCTTCCGTCAAGCACCTCATGATTCCGCTGCGAAGATGGTTGAGATTCATCTGCACTAACCATTTCCGATCGATCGATTTTCTCGTCTCCTTGCCTGGTATCTCAATCTTAAACTCCACGGTAGCCAAGCCCAAACATAGGGCGTCCTTGGCGCGCTCGCATTCCGTTTGCATGTAACTGAGAAAGACGGCGTCACATTCGAGGTCGCCGTTGTAAATCCAAGGAACCTCTGAAACCATGTGGTTCAAGAGTGGGCAGCCCAAATCAGAAACAGCGGCCATTATATTTAGACCCCGACCCCGATCTTCAGTGAGCAGAGAGATTTCAAGGAATCGACCTCCGAGTTCGAATACGAGGACGGTTCTGCGTCCGGAGGTACTGAGAGGTCTGTAAGCAGATGCGGCGAGAACCGACCTTTGGATGGACTGGACAATGCGAACTCCTGCGGCGGCGGCGATGGTGGAGAGTTTTGATTGATACTTGCGGGGGTTGATGCAGGCGGGGATTACGGCGGCAATGTTTTGGACTCGTTGTCCGTAGAGGCTTTCGTAGGCGGCTATCTGGCTCTGGAAATGAGATGTGTAGATTTCTTTGGCGGAAAGGAATGTTGCATCGTTATTGCCTGTGGGGATCCGGTAGCGGGTAATGCCGTCGCGGCCAACATGTTGCTGGAAAGGGCAGGAGTGCCACTGCAACCAGGCTTCGCCGGCAGCTGAGTGGAGATGGACGAGGCAGTTGCCGGAACAAGACGTTCGAGCAGGAGGTTCCATGGCAGGTTTCTTCTTGTCTTCTTGTCTTCTGAGCTTCTTGGCTGCAAGAGAGGCGGATTTGCTGGTTTATTTAAATTAAAAAAAAATAAGATCCCACACTTAACCGAATCTTAGAAAGCTGAATATAATCTGTTTAAGATTTTTAATTATTAAATATTTTTTGTATAAATTTATCAGACTTTAATATATATAATAAATTAATAATAATTTTTATTAAATGTATAAATTTATATTTAACTAATTTTTTTAGTAATTTTGAATTAAGTTTGAAGATTAAATATGTTTAAATTTAAATTTATATAAGATATTATTAATATGTGAATTTACTTTATTTTTTTAATAAAAAAATTATATTATTATATGATTATTTTATTGTTGAAATTTTATTTAAATAAATTTTATGGATACGTTATCATGAAATTATCTTGATTGGGCACGAATCTCGATGCAAAATCCAAGCCGAAAACTTCAAAAATTAAATTCGGACCGAACTCCGATTTCAGCGAGCTTATAATCAATTGAGCGTTTCGAAAATACGAACCCAACGAGACCAAATTCAACCCAATCCGAGCCCAAATGGGTCTAAATCAAGGACCCGAAGCGCTGTTGGAAGGTTCAAACCACAATTTGAGTTACCAAACGGTCTCCGATTTTAAATAACTTATACTCAAATCGAACGGCTCGGCGAGACGAATCCAACGAGCCCAAGATCGTTGTATTCCGACATCACTAAGGCCTCAAAATGTCCAACGAACGATGCACGATCGAATTGTTCAATATCGGCCGTCCATTCAACCACTTCCTGTTTGCCCATGATCTCACACCTATTTATAAGTCATGCCACTCTAGAAAAACTATAAATAGAGCTCTCATTCTTCACAAGAGGACTCAAGTAAGGAAAGCAAGAAAGAGAAGAGAAGAAGAAGGAGAATCAGCTCCTCCTCGACCACCGCCGGAGTTCGTCCTGCCGCCCGAGAACGCCGAAATTCTGCTCAACTTCCACGTGAAGCTGAAATTCTTACCAATTAACAACAGAATTCCCTCCTGAAGCCGAAACTCTGCCCAAGTGAAGCCGGAGTTCTCCTCTACCACCAACAGACGTCGGACTTCTACACGGTGTCGGACCTTCACTCTTCGCCAAGTTTATACCCGACGCCGGACTTCTACCGGTTATCGGACTTCGCTGGACGTCTATGCGAAGTTGGATTTCTTTCTTTTGTTGGACTTCTACCTGACGTCGTCCTTCTGATCTTCTTCGTCAGACAACAGTTCTTCTTACCTCCGTCACCAGATGAATACGGTCCTCCTGACTTACGTTGCCCGCCGACTACGGTCCTCCTGATTTACGTCTCCCGCAAACTATAGTCCTTCCGACCTCCGTCGCCAGCCGACTACGGTCCACCTGACTTACGTCGCCCACCGACTACGGTCCTCCCGACCAAATGAACATGTCAACAATGACTCTTTGTATTAACATCATGTAATGTACTCCATAATATGTACATCAAGCTAAGACCTTCCACTAAGGAATGACCTCATTTGTAATCAACTACAATACTAGTGGATTCATTCAAACTGGGCTAGACCTCGTGATTTTTCCCCCTTTTTAGGGGTTTTTCATGTAAAAATATTGGTATCTTATGTGAATGCTAGATCCTCTCTCTTATCTGACTGCATGCCGGATTTTCGTACAACGCTAAGACGTTAAATATGATATTTCTCTACTGCTGCGAATACTCCTCGACGCAACATTTATATTTAATTAAGAATTTTAATTATTAAATTTTTTTTGTATAAATTTATCAGACTTTAATATATATATATATATATATATATATATATATATATATATATATATATATATATATATATATATATATATATAATATATAATAATAATAATAATAATAATAATAATAATAATAATAATAATAATAATAATAATAATAAATTAATAATAATTTTTATTAAATGTATAAATTTATATACAACTAAATTTTTTAGTAATTTTGAATTAAGTTTAAAGATTAAATATGTTTAAATTTAAATTTATATAAGATATTATTAATATGTGAATTTAATTTATTTTTTAATAAAAAAATTATATTATTATATTATTATTGATATTTTATTTAAATAAATTTTATTTTTACTATATCATGTAGTTGAGCTCCGATGAAATCATTGAGCCTTTAACCCTTTATTATTTTGTTACATTTTTCCATATTTAGCTTATTATAATTTATAATAGAAATTTTTGTTGCTAATTGTCTTTACCTTCACCGCGGCGCAACGTATACTACAGTTCCCAATGTTGTAATTCCACAGAGGGAGAGGGAGAGGGAGAGAGAATACGATGATGGATCATGAAGAGAGCCACTACAGCTTCGTGCCTCCGGCACCGAGGGAGGAGATGGAGACCCTCCCACTAGCTGACGGACCTCTCGCCGCCGTCCCTGTAGACGGAAGCGGCGGAGGTGATCCCCTCCTACATCCCCTCCAATTCGACTCACCCTTCTCCTTCTCCTCTTCCTCCCCTACCCGTACATCCTCTTTTGCTGAACCCCCTTCTAATGCCAAGGGCGTCTCGTTGCAAGCCACAGAGTCTCCCAAAGGCTCAATCTATCCGTCTCCTCGGCCAAATTCCCGCGAGGACTCGGATTACCTCAAGATCACCGTTTCCGATCCCCAAAAGGAGTCGGAGTCAACCGTCTCCCTTGTCCCTGGTGCAGGCACCTTCGTGTCCTATCTCATCACTTCCCGCACTCGCGCCTCGGATCTTTCTGGCTCCCTCCAGGAGTTCTCCGTCCGTCGCCGCTTTCGCGATGTTGTCACCCTTGCCGACCGTATCGCCGAGTCCTACCGTGGCTTCGTCATTCCTCCACGCCCCGACAAGAGCGTAGTTGAGAGTCAGGTCATGCAAAAGCAAGAGTTCGTCGAACAACGACGTTCAGCCCTGGAGAAGTACCTTTACAAGCTTGCTGAACATCCTGTCATCGGGAAGAGCGATGAGTTGCGAGTGTTTCTCCAGGCGGCCGGGAAGTTCCCGCTGCCAGCAACGACGGACATGGCTTCAAGGGTTTTGGATGGGGCCGTGAGACTGCCGAAGCAGTTTTTTAGTTCTGGAGAAGCGGGGAGTGGATACGTAGCAGCCCCGCAGGATGTGGTACAGCCGGCAAAGGGAGGAAGGGATTTGTTAAGGATGTTTAAGGAGTTGAAGCAATCGGTGGCTAATGACTGGGGAGGAGCGAAGCCCTCCGTGGTGGAAGAGGACAAAACATTTTTGGAGAGGAAGGAGAGAGTGCTGGAGCTGGAACAGCAGCTCTCTACTGCTTCTCAGCAGGTATTTCTTTCCTTGTGATAACCATATTACTGCTCCATCCTTTGAACATTCTGCCGCATTTTGTCAAAGCTGAGTCTGCCTGTTCACGCCGTGATTGTTTCTATTGGAATTTTGTGGGCTCTGATTTTGAGTGGAGAGAGGGTGCGAGTTTAAAACCTATAGATTTGTACCGTGCGGTGTTTATGAAGGAATAGGATCTGGTTACCTAAAATAGGGTCAGAGTATGTGTAATTTTGTGGAATAATAGGACCAGTAATTTTTTATGTTAGCTCTCAGATGAAAGGTATTGTCTTTATGTTTTGGAGGTTTGAGTTTGGCACAAATTTGGAAGAAAAGATTGTTTGTTAGTGTTACTTATGTTAATTTATGGTTTAATGCAAGATCCCATTGGTTTTGTGCTATTTGGCCTTTGACGTGGAGAAATTATCAAGCGCAGACTACGGATGTAATTCTATGTGCGGAAGCCATTCTCATTGTGATACGTGTAAATGTATGTATAAATATTGATGCACTCCTTGTGAGCAGATCTCTTGGTGAATTTTGTTGATTCTAATCTTTTTTTACTCTGTTTTGTAAAAGTTTTATCTTTTCTCTGCTTCTTGAATGCCATTTTCAACTTCACGTCAGATCTTCATTTGGTTTGTAAATATTCAATTAGACTAATTGATTATTTTCATGTCATCATCAGACCTGCTTTAGAATCAGATTACATCGGACTCTTCTCTCATTGTACCTACTTTATTAGTGGCTTTTTAATGCAAAAGCTAAAGTGGTCACCCCATTTTGATGCTTTTGAGGAATCACTTATCACCTCTTTGGATCTATTTTCAGTATGCCTTACAAGTTAATGTTGCTGCTGTTTCTCTTTCACGACAATCATTGTCTAGGGTCTAGGTAGAAATGGAAGTTAATTCTCCAATTCAAAAGGATGTGTGGATAGGTACATCGTCTTTTGGTTATTGGAAAAAGATCAAATTTGAAGGTATCCCCCAATTTTACAAGTTCTGCAAGATTTTTTTTATCCACAATTATAATGGTTGCTTCAAGGCCTTCCAGATTTAAGAAAAGCAAACATTTAGGATTAAGAGGTACACTCAAATTGTCAAATTTGTTTCTATTACCATAGTGAATGGTTCTCTTTTAGCAGCTGAGATTTGCACTAAGAAATAAGAATCATAGTACAATTAATATTCCTCTAGAAGCTGAAACAGTTGTCTGCCCATCTTAATCCTACACTTATATTTCCTACAACACTTACAAATAATACTGTGCACACTGGTCATCCTAATTTTGAAGTTCATTATCTTCTTCATATTGGCGAAATCTCAGATAACTATGATTTACAACATTCCCTAAATCCTAATGTGAGCTTATTGAATGATAACACATCGTTAGATAGATAGTTTCATATCTTATAAACAAGAAAAAAAAAATCTATCATTACTCTGTTTGTTTTTGTCGGGTTTCAAGCTATGCGATTCAACTACGTGATTTTCAGGCTTCGATGGTTACTTGTGCAACATGATATCTTTATTTTATCTTATAATTTTTTTATTTCTCTGGAAATTATTGTTAATTGCCCTTGTTTACTTATTTCATCATCTAGTTGTAAAATTATGGCTTTAAAAAAACATTCTAAAAAAAATAAAAACTAATTAAAAAAATCCTCTCCCACATTGACCTTTAGATTACTACCAAGAGAGTGCATTCATATCAAAATCCTCCCCACAACATGTAACATTACTTATATTCAAGATTTTTGAACTTTGTGTTTTTTCTTGATATCCCATATTTAGCACCATCTTTAAGTGGCTTAAATGGAATTTTTTTCTATCATACCTCATATAAGTTTTCTTTTTGTCTATATTGTGTTTTGTGATATAAGAACTCCAATTTCTCATTATGCCCCATAAAGACATGTTTGTATTTGTTTTTTGCATTAGCTTGGCAGCATCTTTATAAGAAATATTATTTGAATCTTATCTATTTTGTTGGTTAGAGAATATTTGGAGGAAGCGAAGGGCTTGGAACAGTGGTTTTGTTACATCTATTGTAGTTTGTAGGTCTCAAGTTTGAGTTATGGAAACAATTTATCTGCAAATGCAGTGGCACGGCTGTGTGCATAAACATTTCCCCCGTCCTTGCATTGGTAGGAGCTCAATACAATTGTTACACACTTGTTTTAGTATATTTGAAGTTGAATTTTGTAACAGCTCAATTTGATTAGTAATGCCTAGGCGTTGAGGTCACTTAATATGTTGAGTATGGGGGGATTGAGAATTTTAAGATTAATATGGATACAACAACAACAACAACAACATCATCATCAAGCCTTTGTCCCACTACGTGGAGTCGGCTACATGAATCCTTTAAGATTAATATGGATAAAACTACAAAATATATATGAAGAAGTGATGATATGGACAAGCTATAAGACTAGCACATGTTGTGAATAATGTAACAAAAATAGACTTAGATGGTTTGGTTATGTGGTACAAAGATTGGGATGCACAAATAAGGTGGGAGATGAAATTAATATGAAAAGAATTGCATTAAAAAAAAAGACTAGACCATAGGTAATATAGCTAGAATTTGTGAAGACATACTTAAATTAGAAGTTTTTTTTTACATTCTTAAATTAGAAGTTAACACTATATCAGTCCTGAAAAAGAATGGATGGAGGATTTATAAACTTGGTCTATTTTTCTGAAAAAGTAAGAACTTTTATGCAGGCTGAAGCCCTTGTCAAAGCTCAGCAGGACATGTCAGAAACGATGGGTGAGTTGGGATTGGCATTTTTAAAACTCGGAAAGTTTGAATCAGAGGAGGTTGTATGTGATTCTCAAAGAATACGAGCTGCTGATTATAAACATTTAGCTACTGCTGCGGTTAGAGCAAGCAGAGCTTATCGAGAATCAAATTCACTGGCAATGAAGCATCTGGTAAGGCTGTAAACCCATCAATTTATGTTACTTTATGGTTACTTTAGTTGCTTCACAAATCATTATTTCTGCAGGATAAATTGCATGAATATTATGGGTTGATGTTAGCTGTACATCATGCATTCTCTGATCGCGCAAGTGCATTGGTGACCTTACAAACACTTCTATCAGACTTGTCTTCTTTGCGTTTGAGAGAAGAAAAACTTGAAGCAGCCTCTTTAAACATATTTGGCAGTGAGAGGACTAGGTCTCGGAAGTTGGAGGAACTGAAAGAAACAATCATAGTTACGGAAGATGCCAAAAGTATTGCATTTAGAGAATACGAGCGAATTAAGGTAATTATGCTCATATACTGATTAGCTGACCCTATGTAGTGGGACAAAGGCGTGTTGTTGTTTTTGCTCATGTATTGATTCCTATAACTGGTTAATATGTAATTTTATGAAGCTAATAGCTAGTTTCTGTTTACACTTTTTTATCTACTTTGGTTGCTATCCTTGCATGTTATTTTAGTTATAATACTGGCAGTTTTGTCAATGTAGTAGTGAAACTTCATACAGAAAACCGATAATAAATTAAAATCCAAATAATTGGGATATATTAATGGTGATGATTATGGGAAAATGATAATTTTCGTGTGGAGTGCTCTTCACTCTGTGCTATTACTTCTAATTCCCAAGGGACAATGAAATAAGTACTCACAAAAAAAAAAAAAAAAAAAAAAAAAAAAAAATATATATATATATATATATATATATATATATATATATATATATATATATATATATATATATATATATTAAAGTACTCACATGTCAGAAGTGCTGTTAAATACTTCATGATTGCAAAGTGTCTTTGAGCTGTATCTTAATTAACTGGTTATATCTAAAATTGGTACTTTAGTACCTACTCAATAGTGGGAGAATTAATTGATTTTCAAATTTTTGTGGCCATTTCTTTGCATCATAATCTTTTGGGAGTCAGTCCTGCTGTTTATGGAGACTTGAGACTTTTTTTCTTGCCATCTATAGTGTTCATGGCCATGCGTACTCTTGAAGACTCGAGCAGAAGATATGTCCTTTGTCAACATTGAACCTCAGAATTCTCAACTTTGCTTCCATCCTCTATTATGGCTGATTTAGTTGTACTATGCAGCCTATGGAGGCATCTCTCCATTATCAATTCATGGGATCTAGTTTCTTTTTTTCTCAAACCAAGAATTTCTGCACTGCAACATCTTTATTGGTTTATGAATTTTTTAATGTACTTTCGGAACTAGTTTCATGACTCAAAGGCTTCATTGCTTGTTAAATGAAGAAGTCATATTCTCTTTTTTGCATCTAGATGACAGCCAAGGCATATAGTAAGCATTACCAAATTGAATCATATATGCTTCTTCTCATTTGTTCTTTTGAATGAAATATTTTTTGGATTATTTAGCTAAAGCTTGCTACCCTTATACAGCTTTCGTTCTTAAGAAAGTAATTGGTTTAGCACTATCAAACATGATCTTTTATTTGACAGTGGGGTTTTTGGTGAATTTAATAGTATATTTATTTTATATTTGTCGGTCAATTATACTCTATTTATATAATTTGCTGGATCCCACACTCAACAGACAGAAATATTTTCATTTTTTATTTATATTTATTTATCGAAATTCTGATGTTGCTGCCAATTCTTGTTATGGTGTTTCAAAAATATATGATATGTCCTATGTCGAAAGAAAATTCCCTTAGTTCTATTTCTGGCCCTGAAATGGTGGTTTAACTTTTTTGTGATATTTGTATTTAATCCAACAATAACCAAACTGCAGGAAAATAACAAGAGTGAACTTGATAGACTAGACAAAGAACGGCACGAAGATTTTCTTGCCATGATCAAAGGCTATATAGTTAATCAGGTAATATAAAACACCCTCTTTGTTATTTTGTAATGTGTTGTTTAATTTTAAGATAAATAAAACTTCCCTCCATCAATCAATTTTCTTCAAAAAAATAGTAAGCATTGTAATTTGGTTATGCTTTTATCGTTTTCTCTTTGTAAATTGAGCAAAGGATTTCATGCTTTAGAAATTAATGGGTTTAAAATGTGTTGCTTCCTAAGGATCTCGGATTTATGTGTGGATTTCTCTCACCAGATCTTTAGGTGTGAAGTACCTAAAGGATTCTTACCATTGTCATCCCATGAATATTTTGATACATATCTCACTCTTAAGGATTGTTTAACTATGTTAATGTCACTTAATTGGGCACACCTTTTATGGATATGTAAATATCTTGTCTATTGGCTCAAGACTTGAAGATTGAGAACTCTTTGTTCTTGTTGGAATATGTTCTCCATTCCAACAGAGTTCCAGTCGCTGGAGTCTTGATACATTTTAGCAATCATGACCCCAACAGCATAGAGGTGGTTTGCATATTGAACATGGAATATATTGGTTTCTAGTGTGTGATATGTTGGGAGTTGGGGAGTAGAGAGAATGTCATCTTTGTACCAGTCACTATTTGAAGTCCTAAATTTCAATGTACAATGTTTTTTGATCTTGTAGAACTTTTGATGTTTGATCTTTATGATAAGCTAGTCAAAATCGTGTCTAGGTGTTCAGATAAAAAATAAATAAAAATGGAAGAGAAGTGGAAAGAAAATCAGAGGGTCTCGCAGCCACCTAATCGGAGAAATCTCGGGGTCAATTTGTTCTCCCGATGTCCTCAGCCGTCAATCTGATCCGGTCGAGTGGATAGAAAACTATAGAACATTCACACAGTTGCACACACATATGCACTTCATGCATTAACTAAATATAATTTTATCCTTAATCGAGAGTGCTCTTCTACGCATTAGAATGGATAATTAACTATGAGGTCTTGCACTCAGTGAAAGTAGGACCCATATCTAAATAAACCCTAACACTATCCTCAAGGGAAATCCAGTTAATTTAAAATTCAATCTACCTTGAAAAAATTAGGACCTTAATCTTGTGAGAGCGAGGTTCGCGCCTATTTTCTCAAGCGAACAGATTTTTTAGCGACTTTACTGGGGATGATTTTTCTCTCCATCTCTGGATGATATATATATATATATATATATATATATATATATAGATGTTTCTTCATCGTAAAGTCATATTTTCTTGGTCAACAGAAATCATGTTGACTCTAATATATGCAGGTTGTTGAAAGATGTTACCTGTTAAGAGCATGATGACCATCAAGCTTGGGGAAGGATCAAGAGTCAGTTCCCCCAACCTGTCATCAATACCGATCATATTAGTGCCATGTTGCAAGTCGAAACTTTTTCTGAACTGTTCACCTTCCTAATGAAGCTACATCAACCAAGAAGATGATGATTGAGAACACCATTGCACCCCGATCTTCTGTGTTCTTAAGATTGTCAGTTGCACCTGGTGTAGTTCCTTCGGCCAAGAGAAAGGCTTTTAAGCCTAGGCCAAAGCCAACCACTGCTGACTCGTCTATGTATCGAAAACCCTTGAATTGGTCTTTGAGATTTCTATCCACTAGGCCGGATCAGATCAACGGACGATTTGGAAAACAAATCGACCCCGGGATTTCTCCGATTAGGCCGTTGCGAGACCCTCTAATTTTTTCTTTCCTCTTCTCATCCTTTTTTATTTTCTATATTATTTATCAATAATCATACAAATAATCTCCCTTCCTCTTTTCACTCATTGTTTGAAAAGAAGAGAGCAGGGCAAGACATGCGGAATCAAAGCCAGTGATCGGGAATCGGGCAGGTGATGCAGTTCGGGTTCAAATTCGTAGAGTGAGTCGGCGAGTGACTCTTTTGTGCGGCACAATAAGCTAGGGCTTGAGTCGTGAACGAGAAGGAAGCTAAGGCGTGTAGGCTGTTCTCGTGAAATCAAAGAAAGTCGGGTGGAGGTGTTGTGTGAATTGGTACCGGCCACAGGTGGATCGCGAGTTGGAGCAAGTGTATGTGCCTGGTCGATCGCGAGTCAGGCACAGGGCATAGAGGCAGAGGAGTTGAATGGAGCAGGGAGGTTCAGTCGTGGGTGTTCGCGCACGAGAGCAGGATAGCGGGCTCCTTTGCGGAGGTGGAACGGATGCCTGGTCGTTCGTGTAGGAGAAATGAACGTCAAGTCCAAGGACGAGAGGTGCAACAGATCCTGTGCGAGAGGTTATGTTTTTGTAGCCTCGCGCAGGTACTACAATTGAGAGTGCATGTCGATTCGAGAGGTGCCGTGAACAAGAGAGAGAGGTCCGTTTACAGGATCGCCAAAAGCAAGAGCTCATAATTCCTTTTGCGAGTGAACATAAAATCCCCTGTTCGTTTCTATTTTGTTTTATATAAACTGAATAGCAGTTGTCCTAGTTATGGCACGAAGACTTCAGTCACTAACCGGGTTCAGATCAGGTTGTTCATGTTCTCTCCTCTACATATAGTTGACCGCTTTAGATTGGTCTATAGATCCCCAGTTGGGGATTTATTGCCTCAAAATTTTGGTGTTTCGCTGGCTGATTCTTACACTGAGAGGGGAGGACCTACTTTACTCTCTCGAGGTGGCTTTTCACCCATTGTTAAATAAAGTTATTATTTAACGCAGTTTAATGGAAATGAATGAACCATGATGATTAATAAAGCGAACTCAATTTTTGTAAAGCTAATAATGATAATGATCACTTACCTCTTTCTTGGCAAGATTCTTCCCATTGGCTCATGCTATGCTTCATGATAGGGTAAATACTTTTCCTATAGGGTCCATTTGAGATGGAATTTCTTTTCATTTTGAGAAGCTGATACAATTTTATTTAGCTACAACTTTTTTTGTTGCTTTTCA
The DNA here is from genome assembly GCA_019514585.1 of Dendrobium officinale. NCBI lineage: Eukaryota > Viridiplantae > Streptophyta > Magnoliopsida > Asparagales > Orchidaceae > Dendrobium > Dendrobium officinale. The sequence continues at coordinate 30,197,228 of CM033693.1, read as the reverse complement.
TAAATTTTTTATAGTGAGAACTTTTTATAGCAAGATCTGTTCAGAGCGTGGTAGATGAAAAGTTTTATGACTTTTTTTGTAGAGAGAAAAAATTATAACTGCCACAATAACTTTCAAAAAATTATTTTCCCCACAATAATTTTGCACCTACGTTTACAAACAATTACATTTATTTCAAACTGACCCTTAATTATTTCAGGGAGGTGAGTTGCGTGTCCTCCCTCAAACCCATTCTAAGGATAATAATAAGATAAATAAAACCCTTTTTGAGTTTTGAAATTATTTGTTTAAATATATCCGTTTTATTTGCTAGTCTACACTTGTGGAATGACTGCCACTTCCAATTGAAAGCATCTTAAACAAGAAAATTGTTTGAAGGCTTTTTACTTCTATCCTCTGTGTTTGTGTGTGTTTTAAGGTCATGTTGATTTAGTGCATGAAGCTTGCTTCTAGTTATCAATATGGATTTATTGGTGTCCGTGTATCATATTTAGTTAGTTATTGTTGTTTATCTTTATATATTATTTTATCACTAGTTGAAAATAAATGGGTAGTTTGCACAATAGGCTTGCTTTCCATTTAGTCATTATTATTAAGTTTGGATTATTTAAAAAAATATTATAGTCAATATTATAAACAATAGTTCGTATGCTGTAATTGAGAACTACTGTGATGGACCGGTCCGGTCCACAGCAACACCAGCCCAAAAAGGGCCGGTTCTCACTTACTGCAGGCGGAGAACCCGCCTGCCTGGGCGGACAGCCGAAGGGGAGAAAGGAGTCGGGTGGGCCCAAGGGGCCCACCAAATTGAAGAGGAAGGATGAGGTGTTTTCCCTAGGGGTAATTAGGGGATTTTGAGGGGTTTATGTGAGAGTTAAAAGTGAGTTAGGGTGGCTTTTTGGAGGATCTGGTTTTGGTGGCTGTTTTAGCTTTCTTCTTCTCTAGGGCTTGGGAGAAAGCTTCTCTTCTCGAATTGAGAGCATTGTATCCGTGGAAACTTGTAAGTCTTTTGATATTCAAGTTATTGAAGTGTTTGTGAGTGTTTTCATCCAAGAAATTTCGCATTTTTCCACTGTTTTTGGGCTGTTTTTCTTGGATTCCGAAAATTACAAACTAAGCTCCATCAAAGTGGTATCAGAGCCCTAGATCCACAAGGAAGGGATGGGTACACGAAGGATTGAATCTATTGAAGAGAAAGTCGGAGAGTGGGAAGTGGAGTTCACCGCCCTTAAGGAGAAATTTGCATCCGTTGACGAAAAGCTTGATGGAGTAGAGGAGTTGAAGACTCAAATGTTAGGGTTATAAGAGATGATCAAACAAATGGTGGCGGGCCAACACAACATAGGGGGTTCAGTTAACCCTAACCCTAACCCTAACCCTATTGCGCCGCCGGTTGATGGTGAAGGAGGTAGTAGGATTTGTGAGGGACCTAATGCGAAAGGGAAGGAGGCCTTTGACATTGTCGACCATGGAGGGGATGCTTGGTCCGCCGGCCCAGGGGGGGGGGGGGGGGGGGGCAGGTATGGCCCAAACCGTGGAGGGGGGGAGGACTACTCCACCGCCGGATTTATGGGAGACGCTTTAGGGCAAGCTATACTCAGAATCATCCAGATCAATTTTTCCAAGGAAGGGAGGGAGGAAGCATGCCTTACAATCAGTGGGGAGGAGGATCGTATCGAGGCAGAGGGGAGGCCGACCCTAGGGAGCCTCATTGGGGGTCGGCTGGGTTATGCAAGGGGGGATTCGGTGGCACCTCAAGCTTGGGAAAGAAGGGAGAGTCGTGGGGTGGACCCACGGCCATGGGAGAGGCAACCAGAGGGGAGATATGGGCAAGGCAGGGGTTATGGGCAACGGCAGGGGGTAAAGGGGAGAGGAGAATGGGGAATGAGGAAGTTGAAGCTTCCAATCTTTGAAGGAGAGGATGCTTATGGTTGGATCTTCAAGGCAGAAAGATACTTCACAGCGATGGGGATGACAGATGAGGAGAAACTCTTGGTGGTACCTTTATGTTTGGAGGCAAGAGCCCTTGCTTGGTATCAGTGGACGGAAGAAAGGCAGAGATTCAAATGTTGGGCAGAGTTTAGGGAGATGTGCCTCGACCGCTTCAGACCACCAAAGGAGGGAACTCATCATGAGCAGTTCTTCGCACTGACTCAGACTGGTACAGTATCTGCTTATAGGGACAGGTTCGAGTTGCTGTCCAGTAGACTTCGTGGGATGACGGATGAGGTGCTTGAGGGTAACTTCATGAAGGGTTTGAAGCCCCACATTCGATCAGCAGTTAGAGCGGCCAAGCCAAGGAGTCTGAGGGAGACTTTGGAGATGGCTGAGCTGATAGAGGATAGATTGTCTTCTGATCAATACCGCAGGCCTACTTTCTTTGGAGGGGGACAGAAGGTGGCAAATCCTACGGGAGGAGCCAAGGGTGCTTACTTGGGGGCAGGAGGAGAAGGACAGAAGGAGAGGGATCGGAGTGCACCGGCCAAGGGGGAGTTCAGGCGTCTCACTGAGGCAGAGCTGAAGGATAAAAGAGTCAAGGGGCTCTGTTACAGGTGTGATGAGAAGTTTGGGCCAGGGCATAGGTGCAAAGACAAATTACTCCTAGTCCTATTGGTAGAAGACCCCGAGGGGGAGGAAATTGAGGAAGAGTTAGGAAGGTAGAAGAAGGTGTCAATGTTTAAAATTGCGTATTCGGGTATTGAGGCGTTTTTCATTCGTGAGGCGAGGCGTAAGCCTCAAGGCGTTTTGAGTCGTAAGCCTCAAAATCAAAAGATTGCGTAAACATAAAGTGATAAATTTTTTATATACTAATGGATGAATAATATAAAACATAAAAAAGCATGAGATATGAAATGAAATCAAAATATCCCAATAATAAGACAACATGAAATGTTGTTCAACTAAAAATTCTATATTTCCCAAATCCCAATAATCTTTTCATTAACATATAATTCTAATTTCCAAAAATAAATAGCAATGACATATCACATAAGAACTCATAAGTCATCAGCACTGTCATCACTAAGGGGTTCTTCATTTGAATCGTCATTATGATGAACGGCTCTCTCCCCTTCCTCCTCTCCTATAGAGTTTCGGGCATTTACTTCAAGATTTATGTAAGTTTTAATATATATAACGTGAGGCGTAAGCCTCATGCCAGTGAGACGAGGCGGGTCTCAAGGCGGGCCTCAACTAAGTTGAGGCGCAAGCCTCATAAAAAAGACTTGAGGCGTAAGCATCGAGGCGTTTTTACTACTGGAATTGCGCAAAGGCGGGCCTTAAGGCGAGCCTCATCATATTGCGCAATTTAAAAACCATGGAAGGTGTAGATCATCTACATCTTGACATGATTGAGGTTTCCCTCAATTCAGTGGCAGGGTTGACAGCACACATTCACCATGAAGATGGAAGGGAGGATCGGGAGCTTTACAGTCACAGTGCTGATAGACAGTGGGCCACCCACAACTTTATAGCTTGCAGATTAGTGGAAGAGTTGGGCATTCCCATGATCCAAGGGAGAGGAGTGGGAGTCTCCTTGGGGACCGGTCAGAGGGGAGCAGTGTGTGCGGGAAGATGCAGCGGGGTTACTCTCTCCATACAGGGGGGGGAAGATATTACCCAGGATTTTTTTGGTGCTCGAGCTTGGTAATACGGATGTTATTTTGGGTATTCATTGGTTACAAACTCTGGGGGAGATGAAGGTCAACTGGAAGACCTTGATGTTGGAGTATGGTGAAGGGGGAGCATCGAGTTACTTTGCATGGGGACCCCCAAATTATGCCGATCTAAGGTGGCTTTGAAGACTATTCTCAAGTCTCTTAGGAGTAAGGAGGAAGGATTTCTGGTAGAGTTATGACGATTGGAGGGTGGTGAACCAGTTGAGCAGAGTAATATCCCAGAAGAGGTGGTAGAGTTGTTGGAGCATTTCACCCCAGTTTTTCAGATGCCAGCAGGGCTACCACCACAGAGAAGCAAGGAGCACGCCATTGTACTGAAAGGTGGAGCAGATCTCGTTAGTGTGCGGCCATATCGATATCCTCATGCTCAGAAGGAGGAGATTGAGAAGCTAGTCAGGGAGATGATGGAGGCGGGGTCATCCAACCTAGCGTGAGCCCTTTTTCGAGCCCAGTACTATTGGTGAAGAAGAAGGACGGTAGCTGGCGATTTTGTGTTGATTATTGGGCTCTCAATAAGGAGACTGTTCTAGACAAATTTCCAATCCCCATTATTGATGAGCTTCTTGATGAGTTGGGAGGTGCTACAATGTTCTCCAAGCTTGATTTGAAGTCAGGGTATCACCATATCCGGATGAGGAGTGAGGACATTCCCAAGACTGCTTTCAGGACTCACGAGGGACATTATGAGTTCTTGGTGATGATGCCATTTGGACTCACCAACGCTCCTTCTACATTTCAGGCTCTGATGAACCAAGTGTTTCAACCCATGCTGAGGAGGTTTGTCCTAGTGTTTTTTGATGATATTCTGATCTATAGCAGGTCCCTACAGGAACACTTGGAGCACTTGAGCAAGGTTTTGAGCACTTTACAACATCATCAGTTGATGTCAATCAAAAAAAGTGTTCTTTTGCTCAAGGAAGTGTGTGGAATATTTGTGGCACATTATCTCAGCAGAAGGAGTAGCAGCTGACCCTTCCAAGGTGGAGGCCATGACGAGCTGGCCAACTCCTAAGAACCTTCGGGCTCTCTCCGGGGCTTCTTAGGACTCACAGGATACTACCGGAAATTCATAAAAGGGTATGGATCTATTGCAGCTCCACTCACTGAGCAGTTGAAGAAAGACAGCTTCAATTGGGGACCGGAGGCAGGCAGATAGCGCTATGGAGGCTTTGAAAAGAGCTATGGTTAGTGCCCCGGTGTTAGCATTACCGGATTTCAAGCAGCAGCTGGTGGTGGAAACTGATGCATCTGGTTTGGGGTTGGGAGCGGTTCTCATGCAGCAAGGGCGACCCATAGCTTTCTACAGTCAGGTATTATCAGGGAGGGCAAAGCTCAAATCTGTCTATGAGAGAGAACTGATGGCCATTGTTAAGGCCATTCAGAAGTGGCGACCGTACTTGTTGGGTAGAAGATTCCTTGTGAGGACTGATCAAAGGAGTCTAAAATATTTGTTGGAGCAACGCATGGTGACAGAAGAACATCAGAGATGGCTCTCCAAATTATTGGGCTATGATTTCGAGATTCAGTACAAGCCAGGGTTGGAGAATAAAGCTGCTGATGCCTTATCCAGGAAGGTGGAGTGCTCACAACTTATTGCTACATTTGTGCCTCAATTAGTGGATTGGGGGAATTTGAGGACAGAAAATATGACTAGCGAAGAATTGGGGAGCTTAAGAGAGGCCATAAGGAAGGGGAAAGAAATACCGTCAGGATATATAGTGGAGGATCAGCTTTTGCTACACAGAGGAAGGTTAGTACAGAGGAAGGTTAGTTTTACCTAGGACCTCTTCCCAGATTCCACTGATACTTCAGGAGTTTCATGCCAGTGCTATTGGAGGACATTCAGGAGGGCAGAAGACTTATCAGAGATTGGCTAGAGAGATATACTGGAAGGGGATGAGGAAAGATGTGGAGGAAATGGTGGCCCAGTGTGATACTTGTCAGAGGAACAAGTATCAAGCATGTGCCCCTGGAGGACTGTTGCAGCCACTTGAGTTACCTGATCAGGTTTGGTCAGAGGTGACCATGGATTTCATCGAAGGCTTACCCAAGTCGGAAGGCTACACTGTCATTCTAGTTGTAGTTGACCGGCTTAGTAAGTATGCTCATTTCATACCGTTGAGACATCCTTTTAATGCCACTACCGTTGCAGCAGTTTTCATCCGAGAGATTGTGAGGCTTCATGGCTTTCCTGAGTCGATAGTCTCCGACAGAGATAAAGTGTTCCTGAGTCACTTTTGGAATGAGATGTTCAAGTTACAAGGGACACATTTGAAGCGCAGTTCAGCCTACCACCCACAGACAGATGGGCAATCTGAGGTAGTCAATAGAAGTGTCGAGACTTACCTTAGATGTTTTGTAGGGGAGAAGCCCAAGCATTGGGTAAGGTGGCTACCTTGGGCTGAATATTGGTATAACACTTCATTTCACAAGGCGGCGCAGGTCACACCTTTCAAGGTTTATGGGAGGGATCCTCCAACCCTGATACAGTACAGGCCTCATTCTACATCAGTGTCCTTAGTGGAGCAACAATTGTCTGAAAGGGATGAGATCTTGGGGGAGCTGAAGAACCACTTGTTACGAGCCCAGAACATCATGAAGCAGGCAGCAGATCATCATAGGAAGGATGTTCAATTTGAGATTGGGGAATTTGTTTACTTGAAGTTGAGGCCTTACAGGCAGAATACTTTAGCAAGGAGGCTTAGTGTTAAGTTGGCCCCAAGGTATTATGGCCCCTATGAGGTAGAGCAGAAGATTGGGAATGTAGCATATCGCCTGAAGTTACCACCCACTACTACGATTCATCCAGTCTTTCATGTGTCACAGTTGAAGAAGTTCAAGGGAGATTCTGTACCAGTCGATACTTTACCGCCAACATTGTCTGAAGATGGTACAAGTCTATTAGAGCCTTCTGCATTGAAAGGGGTTAGACACACTGAGGAAGGAGGGAAGGAAGTTTTGATTGAGTGGAAAGATCTACCGACACATGACGCAACTTCGGAGGCCTATGAGATCATACAAGCTCAGTTTCCCGCTTTCAACCTTGAGGACAAGGTTAATCTTTGGGCGGGAAGTGATGATGGACCGGTCCGGTCCACAGCAACACCGGCCCAAAAAGGGCTGGTTCTCACTTACTGCAGGCGGAGAACCCGCCTGCCTGGGCGGACAGCCGAAGGGGAGAAAGGAGTCGGGTGGGCCCAATGGGCCCACCAAATTGAAGAGGAAGGATGAGGTGTTTGCCCTAGGGGTAATTAGGTGATTTTGAGGGGTTTATGTGAGAGTTAAAAGTGAGTTAGGGTGGCTTTTTGGAGGATCTTGTTTTGGTGTCTGTTTTAGCTTTCTTCTTCTCTAGGGCTTGAGAGAAAGCTTCTCTTCTCGAATTGAGAGCATTGTATCCGTGGAAACTTGTAAGTCTTTTGATATTCAAGTTATTGAAGTGTTTGTGAGTGTTTTCATCCAAGAAATTTCGCATTTTTCCACTGTTTTTGGGCTGTTTTTCCTGGATTCCGAAAATTACAAACTAAGCTCCATCATACTGTTGATGGAGTAGTGATCTGTCTTTTTTGGCATCTTATATGGTGATCAATTCCTTCTCTCTCCATAAGATTTTTTTAATTAAATTTATCATTGCCTCTTTCCTTTCGAGGCATTCATTCAGCTCTTTCTCAGCCTCTTTATTCTCACCACTTCTTTGGCTCTTCCTCAGCACCGTTCATGCCATTTTCAACTAGCGAAGTTTCAGAAGTCCACTGTCATCTTCACGACTGCCTGGCATCATATGTATGCTATCTAGTTAAACCATTCTAAAATCATGATGGCTAATTTTGGTAATGCGAAAAACATGTTGAGTAGATAACTTTTTGTTCTTTTGGGTTTAATATCTTTATACTAGCTCCATTGGGATAGCTGGAGCAATTTATGGATCCGTGTTATTGTGCCAAAAAATGGTAATATGTTGACCTTATTCAGAATGCCAGGCCCTACTTACCACTTCTAGACGAGTGAACTTATACTTGTAAATATTTTAGAACATCTTTTGTTTATTTTTTCTTTTTAATCAAGTGCACAACTATTGGATAACCGCCATGGTGCATTGTATTCATTGCTGTGATGAGCTTTATTTTAATCACATTGAGCCTTATCCTGACATTTTTTATTTTGGGGTTGAAGAACTATCATTGTGCACCACCTTTGATTTTCTAGATTAATAAACTTGTTATCTTGCACGGATCAGTTCATTTTAAATCAATCTGTAGGACTCATATGAATATATGGATGCTAAAGCAAATATGATGAGGAGAAACTTATGCAAGCTAAAGAAATCCATCGGGTATCTCATTAATTTCATGAATTCTAGTGATCTTCTTTATTCTGTGGAACTAAATTGGCTACATATGAATAATCTGGGGACTCTATTGAGCTTAAAAATATTCCATGACTATTCATATATGATCAATTTAGTCCCCCAAAGTATACTACTCCAATTTAGTCATTCAACCAAACAAATTTTGAAAATTGTACCTTTGGAACCAAATTGAGATAAGTTTTGTATGATCAAGGGATTAAATTGGGATCAATTTTATATCAATTTATACATCAATTTTATATCAATTTTTATGATCAAATGATCATTAAAATTGTTCAATCTATACATATCACTAGTTATAATGATGTTAAAGAGTGAATCTTGCGATCTTATGACCTTTGAATGCAAGATTGAACTTATTCACTCTCTTTAACATTATGATAATTAGTTGTGCATGATTTAACTAATTTAAAATCAAATGTATCAAAATTTTCACAACTATGACTTTAATTTTATGAGAAGATCATTGTGATTTCAAAATGTACATTTTTTCAAATAGCTTAGATTCAAATACATGGGTTGCTTGATGATATCTTGCATGTATTAGACTATTTAGATAGATGAAATACATCGTTATATTTTCACATATTTGATGAATGATTAAATTATCATAGAAATTGATGAAATTTGATCTAAAGATCATTGTATTGGAGACTATTAAATCTTAATGATTCTTCTGAATGCTTTGTCACATCGAAATATGAAGCTAAGACAGACCAGCAAAAAGAAAACATCTTTCAGGCATCCCTTGCATCTCTTAAATGTATATTGTGCTACTGAAAATATAGTCTTATTTACTTACTAGGATCGTTGCATTGAAAACAATTCAATCTTAATGATTCATCTGGTAAATGCAATTTGTTTTTATTTTTCATAAGGTTGAGAAACTAGCTGGTTACCTTACCTTTGTTCTTTTCAATCTTGAATATTATACTCTATCTCCGGCAATTAAATTTATAAGCTGGTCATACTTGTTTGTGATGAGCAGGCTGGATATGCAGAGAAGATTGCAGGCATATGGACACAAGTAGCAGGAGAAACAAATAGATATGCTGACGGAACTGATTAAGCTAGATGCAGCTGTAACTTGGAGAGGTTTTTATCCGTTCTCTCCATACACACCCATGTATAATAAGGTTTCGTTTGGGACGGCTTTCTTTCTGCTTCTTAAAGCAGCTTCTTATTACAAAAATTTTAATTTTTATACTAAGAAGTTGCTTTAAAAAGCAACAAAAAGTCGTCCAAAACGAAGCCTTAGGCTTCGTTTGGGATGGCTTTTTTATTTCTTCTTAAAGCAATTTTTTAGTATAAAGAAAGCTGCTTTAAAAAGCAGCAAGAAAGATGTCCCAAACAAAGCCTTTGTAGGACTTAAAAACGAATCTGTATCAAGATTTTGTTGATCTTCTTTCTTATCTTTTTGTTTTTCACTTGAAATGCTATTTGAGATGTTCATTTGAAATGCTTTGAATAATATTCTCACCCACTTACTTGTGAGATCTTGTGGTGTGCATTTTCTCACTTAGTTTAGGAACAATTTGGTTAATTTTGCGAGATTTTGTTTCAATTAATTTCTGTATATTAAAATGTTAAATGGTTTTCTTGATTGTCTAGCGAGCATTCGGTTGTATATTAATGGGATTGGGCAAATTTATTGCTTAGTTTTTGTTAATAGATTTTTTATTTATTAATTTTTTGGAAAGAGAACGATGGAATCAATTCTAACCTTTGATTCGGATGATTTTGGTTGGAATTGATTCAAGCTTCATTTGTGATGATTTTTTTACTGTTTTTTGAAGCAGTTTTTGTCACGATCAAACCCGACTAGCCTGAAATAACGAGGTGGAACAGTCAGTCGCATGAAAAGCACATGTAAATCATAATCAATTTCATTTAAACCTTTATAACATAACATAAACATCATCCATTAATATGAAAGAGCCATTAAAAAAATCAAATTAAAGTATTTCAAATTTGTTTATCTCACACAACTAAAAACATTAACATCAATAAATTTTTCAGACACAAGTACAAACTACTGAACTCAAACTCAGCAGAAAATATAAAAACCTTTCTTTTTGAGGTCCTCTGCGATGGTAGGTATACTGTCGTCTTGTAGCCATCACTTCATAACAAAATCGCCTAAAAAATATTTTCAATAATAGATGAGCCAACGTTCAGCAGGTGAAAAATATTTATCTTAAATTCATGAAATATTTTTTTTCTTAAACATGTCATTAAACAGAAATAATAAAGGAACATAATAAACATTCATGGATATGATTTCATAAAATATTTTCATAATCAGTGCTTAAAACATTTCCTTAAAATCCTTCTTTCTTTCTTTTTCATAAACTTTCTTTTTTTTTTCTTAAATACTTTCATTAAATGTATAAATTTTATAATCATAATATGATAAACACCAATCTTGAAAGTATCAGAGTTTTGTACTGATTAGGTACACAGTTTTTTGGCCATTTCCTTTACCATTTGACTCCGAAGAACCTCATTACCATTTGACTTTTGTAAGCCATTTTACCATTTGGTTCCTTAGAACTCCATTATCATTTTGGCACTTCCGGATCAACATACACATGCACTTTATAATATTCATATTTATTAAGGGATTTGAAATTATTCAATGCATCATATGATCTTTAATGATTTTAGATTAAAGAAAATTTTGTCTCTTATGCCTCAAGTTTTGTTTATCAACTTTAGCATTTCTAAATATCAGCCATAAATGTAAACAATACTTGAAAAACTAAAGAAAAATAATGGATTCATAAACATAAACATTAGCATATAAATTTTTTTAAAATGTAGTATTAACTTAACTAATTTTCATGAACTTAATTTAAATGCAACCACCTACCTTGCAAGTAGCGAACAAACACCACAACGCTGCACGACATTGCTTAACCACATGTCGTCTCCTTAATCCACACCTAAGGATAGTTATAATTGAACTAAGCACATATTACAAATAGTTTCAATAATTAAAATAATTCATTTCTATTTTTGGAATTATTATAAATCCAAATTTTAAAAATCCCTAAATCATGAATTTTCATCATAACATCAAGCTAAACATTTCCCTAAATCATAGTAGTATTTGAATTTATGTTTTGAATGAACGACTTCAAACTTTTGAGGCCATTTTGAAAAGTAAATAGCTCCATTCAATTAAAATTTCATGTCAATACAATTATCCTCTGGGTGTTTGATCATTTTTAGCAAATCCACTAAACATTCTCAAATCTCTTGTTTAAGAGTTTGTCATAGAGATCCAAACACACGCAAAACTTTGCATAACGTATTTTGCACTTCTATTACATTTATATAGGTGCAACATGTCTAGTTGTTCACCTTCAATGACTTCTAGACGGTACTATATAAGTCTACCTTTTGTCTTTATTGTCTATTAAGCAAAAGGAAGGAACGAGCCTAATGGAATGCAACGCTCATTTCATAAAGCTTCCTAGTTGTTATTTTTTTAATGGATAATGAAAATCATAGAATCTTCTTCACTGTATTAGCTCCAGCTTTTATTATTGTATTTTACAGCATGCCAAGTACAAGTTTCAACAATATTCGGGTTAAACAAGTTATGTTGATCTAAAAATATTACATGATCCATACAATAAACGGAATAAATGGGTCGAATTCGAGTTAGACAGATTCGAGCCGAGTAAAATTCGGATCCCATAATATGACCAATATAATAAAATCGAGTCAAGTATATTCATGTATGCATATATGCCTCAACCTTAATATCTTGATATTACCAAACTGGCAAAAGAGAATAAACAACATGATCTATTATACAATCAAACAGTTCAACAAAAAGAGATAAAAACCAGATCTCTAATGTCAACAATAATACAAACATGTACCAGCTAAGAATACAGACGCTCCTACCCTTATAAAGAGGAAGGCAGGGGCCTTGGGTACGCCATCTTCCCACTGCCACTCTCTTCCAAGCTTCTCATACTGGACTTTTGAGATCCACTTTCAAAGCTCTGAGCGTTTATCTTTGGCTCTTGTTGAGATCTCTTCTCTGTGTCATTCGTCTTCTGAAGCTGCTCGAGAACAGCCACTACATTTTCCATGCTAGGCCTCAACCTCCCTTCTGAGGACAGGCACCGGAAGGCGAGTGAGGCAACTTTCTGAGCTCCTTCAAATGAATGCTGGCCTTCGAGCCTTCTGTCCAAGATGCGAAAAACTTTGCGCTTGTTGGTGAGGTAAGGCCTTGCCCACTCGACCAGATTGTGCTCACCAAGTGGGCGGTTCTTGTCCACAGCACGCCGGCCGGATAACATCTCAAGAAGGACCACACCGAAGCTATACACGTCACTTTTTTCGGTTAAGTGACCTGCCAGAATGAAACATCTGGTTAAATGAGAATGTTTTACTGCATGATGCACTATTTGGGGCTGGTTGGTAGCACCCAGGATTTTATTTAAGTAGGATTTTGTAAATCCTCTAAATCCGGATTTCATAAATCTTGAGGGGCCTAAATCCTGTAAAATTGTTTGGTAACATTCATGATAAATCCTATTAAATCTCGTATGACTGTTTGGCTATAGAGTAGATTTAACGAGCATACACTTCCTATCAAGCCAACGAATTTCGTAAATCCGACAAAAAAAAAGATTTTGGAAATCCAGAATTTAGCACGAGAAGGCGGAATTTCCATCTACGGTGGCTTTAATTTTCCGTGAGATTTGGTTTTGCATTTTTAGGCCGTTTGGCTGGATTTCGCTCAAATCCGGCCTAAATCCTGCTACCAAACAGCCCCTTTGTGTGTGGAGAATAATTTCCAGTTCTGAAACAAAATAGCTTGTTTCAGCTAATTGGAAAAATTTTCAGAGCTAAAACTTGGCCATTTGGTATTTTGATGACTGAAATCCTAAGAACCAGCAAATTATGCATAGGCCATTGTCGAAACTCTGCAAAAGATATGAATGGCAGATAGCCTTGAACAGATAGCGCTTGCTGAGTTATGAATGTATTCTTGCATTCTAAGTGTTAAGATTAATTGGGTATCTGATGGGCGTGTTTGTGCAAGTTTTAATTAATGAAGATTAACTTGTTTCAGATGGGTTTAGAAGGTCTTCAATGATAAAGATGCAGAACGGGGGACAACACAATTTTAGGTATGAACAATTTCGACTTATTTAAAAAAGAGTTCATTTACTTACCTAGGTTCCCAGAAGAATGCAGTCAGAATTTTGAAATTTTGTTCAATAAACTGCACATAGTAACATATTGTACTAAAAGATTGGATGGAAAGTACAGATAAATAAGAATTATAAGGTCGCTGCAAATCAATAACACTAATGTGCAACATGAATGAGAAGACCGAGCGAGAAAAAAACAAAAAAATAGTAACACTGGTCATCAACTTACCTGTTGCAAGATACTCAGGAGCTGCGTATCCATATGTTCCCATGACCCTAGTAGAGACATGACTCTTTTCTCCAGAAGGTCCATCTTTTGCCAATCCGAAGTCAGAAAGTTTTGCACAGTAGTTCTGTAAATAAATATAGAAGAACAGTAGGGAATGTGAATAAAACATAAGTTTGTGCAAGAACAAATAATAGGAAAATTCATGTCAAGCTGGTTAGAATTTTACATACCGCATCCAGAAGGACATTAGAAGTTTTAAAATCGCGATAAATGACTTTTGTATCAGCGCCGTGCAGAAAAGCCAGTCCTCTAGCAGCCCCCAAGTGCAACCTTCATGCGCAGGCTCCAGGAAAGTGGTTGAAAATGTGAGCCTCCTGCAGAAAAATTGTTGTATATATTGACTTGGTCTTATGAGTCATTTCAGAGCACTCTCAGAATCTTACAATTTCCTAATTTGACAAAGGAAATAATGCTATCATAAGGCATAAAACCTTCCCTCACATATATCTTCATCATAATCTCATCATTATTGCCCTTCTCCCAACTATTTAGGATCAACCTTATAAATCCTAGTTTTTCATTCTGTTTCCTGCTGAGTGTTGTGTGAGGATATAACATATAGTTCACAAATCATTTTAAATAATTTTTATCCATATAACTTTAGTCAATTAATGCAGAAAATAAAAATTCAACCCTCTAAAAATCATCATCATCAGTGAAATATTTTTAATTACAAAAAAATAAATAAAAAAATGAAGTTATGCTCAAATCATGTTAGTACAAATTTGACGTCGACAAATTTACATCTAATATTCATCAGCCAAATCAAAGCATAAACTGTGTGCATCCACAAAGTAATCCATAAATCTTCACAAGTAGGTATTTCGCATACAACAACAACAACATCAAAAGCCTTTATCCCACTATGAATTCACAAGAAAGAGTTGGCAAGATGAATTCAACGAATTAATAATAGGCATATGAAATAAGGTAAAATCATACAAATTTAAAATTTGATTAAAATAAGAATTTCCTATCATTTTTATTTTGTAGGCATTAGTTTCTATGTGAAAGAAAATTTAAATAACCAGGCCTTCTTTGCATTTAATTTCATAAAAGTCCCTAATGGAACCCTTTTGGATTTAAACACATTATCACTTTATCATGAGATTTAAATTATATATCATCCTGTTCACATCAGTATACAACTTGTCATTACCATATTTAGTAGCAAAATTTTTTGTAAATATCATCATGCAAATCAAGCATATATTCTGCAAATACACTACAGTTAAACTCTAGAAGGTAAATAAGATTTCTGGACTTTCTAAGTTGATAAATTATGATAATTGCAAATGAATTCATGTTAATAGTCCTATTAGAAGATGAATTGCATATAAACCCAGCCATAAATAATATCAAATTCCCAACCCAAATGCATGTGTTTTTATGAAACAACATAACAAACCTCCCAACTCCTAGTTGCTCTTTTAGGGGCTGTTTGGCAACAAGTGGGATTTAACTTTAGTGGGATTTAATAAATCTTGTAAATCCGGATTTAGTAAATCCGAAATAGGTTAAATCCTGAAAACTGTTTGGTATGCAAAATGTTAAATCATGTTAAATCCGGAGAAACTGTTTGGTAACATATTTCAGGATTTATAGCAGTTAGGTATTTAAATGCGAAGAAGATAATTATAACTTAAAAATAAATTTATAATTAAAAATAAAAAATATAATGTGTTATAAACTTAAAAATATGTTGTTAAGTACAAATTACCCATTAATTATTATTTATACAATTAATCATATTATTTAATAATAGATATATTAAGTTATATTAATTAATCTAATTATATTAATATTTAATTACTAATTATATAATTAAGTTAAATTAGATAATTAATTTATGCACTAATTATACAATTAACTATTTAATTAATTTACTTAAGTATTAATAATTTAAATTATATTAATTAAGTTAATCAATAATAACTTAGAGGCGTCTAGGGTTTGCCTTTCATCTTCTCTTTTCGTCGTTGTTGTTGGGCTCCGTTGCTTTCGCAGGAGGTGTAGAGATTGCAGGCGTCGCTTCTTCGGCTCCTTCGTGGCTGTTCGACTTCGCTCCTACCGACTTCAACCCGGATCGGAAGTTATGGCATTTTGATCGGAAGCAAGAACGGGAGCTCGCTGGCTGTGAAGGTAACTTTCTCCCTTTCGCGCGCTTCTTCGGATAAATCCCGCTCGGATTTACTAAATCCGGCTACCCCTCGGATTTACTAAATCCCGGATTTAAGCTGTAAATCCGTAAATCCAGGATTTATTGAATCCCGGGATTTAACGCACTAACAAAAACTGTTTGGCTGGATTTAGCGTAAATCCGACTTAAATCCCGCTGTAAATCCGATACCAAACAGCCCCTTAGTTTGTCCATTAGTTTGTGGAAAAAAAAAAACATATAAAAATTTAGGTTTATTCTCATTTTCAGCCAAAGAGTTTCAAAAAATAACTAAAGAAGTTAACATCTTGATTAAAAATAATTGTTTCATGTAAGTCATGTAGTTTAACTTCATTAAAACATATTTTAGCATTATGACTACATATGAGATGTTGTCACATTGTAGCATTATGAATGGTCCAGCGTGCTGTCACATTGTAGTAGATAAGTTACCATTCTGACTTGTCATATTGATCAATCAAAAGGATTCAAGGGTACAAGTAGTCCAAACAAATGGCTTTATAGTCTCAGACCTGAGTGGATTTCCTAGAGAGGAGGAATGAATTAGACTAGTTGGGTATGTAAATCAACCCAGTCGGAAATGTGCCACTTTAGGTGGATTTGTAACCAATTAGTTTGGGGTTGGCCTAGATTATTATTTTGAACGAGTCATTCCTCATGAAATGTCCAATCGATCCTGACAAGACAATCAAATGGATGCCTATTGACATGATCGAACCACCCTTAAGCTTGTCGAAAGTTATTTGAATGGTTCATGTAGGAGTTCTGTGTCATTAGATCAAACTTTATGGATCTTATTGCAGTCTGTTTGTCGCAATTATATGATAAGGTGGAAGTATCTTAGAAAAGGCAAGCATGACATCTATGAAGTTGTATCAAGTCTGATTAGTCACATCTGATTCCAGTTGGAGTAACCTTATAGATCACACCAGCTTGCCTCACAACTTTAAGCATTACACTATGCATTCCACATATATGGAGGTATAAATCACACCCTCCTGCCTACTATCTATTGCAAATGAATGTTTACATAAAATATGCAAATGCTTTGAACCCACATGATTCTTTTGCATAGTCAGAATCACTCTTAGGTTTTATTGGTTTTAAAAATAATATTCTCCCATGATGATTCTCGAAAGCATAAACATTAAACATTCCAAAATGAATAACATCTAAATCATAAAATTAAAGTCAACCAAAAATAACACAAGCATTGTCCATGAGAAATGCATCAAACCGTATTCTACTAATATAGGTAACCAACTAAATTGGAACTAAACATTTCTGACAAAAAAAAAAAAAAAAAATAGCAAACTTATCTACTCATACTACATTACCACCTTATATATTTATGGTTCTAGATTAGGTTTCATATTTATACGATCTAAAACAAACCTAGATACAACAATCATGCAAATTCAATTATCAATTATGAGTTTAAATAGCTTCTCCCTATGTTTAAAATAGGCTTGAAAAATTGTTGGCTTCTTCCAATCAGATTTAACCTTACGAATAACTTATGATGCAACACATGACATTCACTGAATTATCAACTAAAGCATCCTCATAATCACTAATATCTTTATCAAATTAAAGAACATCAATATTGTTGAACTTATTTATTTTTTCCTCGGCATTTATGTGCATGTTATTATTGGGACACGCACTAGCATAATGACAAGTTTGATGATACTAGAAACATCTTTTAGTATAAACCCTAGACCCAAATAAAAACGCATCTGATTTCCCCTTGGTGACCTTATTAATTGTAGTGTTACTTAACTTAGATGCAAAGTGCAGTAGATTGAACATTCTTATTTTGATGAAATGATAAACTTCAAAAATAAGTAGTAATTAGGGTTGCAAATGAATCTTACGACAAGCTACTTAGCTACTTGTGGTTCAGCTCGAGTGTAGCTCATTCTTGATTGTTTGCTTAACTAATCAAATAAGTTTAAATAATTTTTAAAATACTCGATTATTAAATAACAAATTTGAATTTTTTTTAACTCATTTATTTTCATGAACAATATAATTTAAAGAACGTGAACATGCTCAATAAAAAGCACTTTGATGT
The DNA here is from genome assembly GCA_019514585.1 of Dendrobium officinale. Lineage (NCBI taxonomy): Eukaryota > Viridiplantae > Streptophyta > Magnoliopsida > Asparagales > Orchidaceae > Dendrobium > Dendrobium officinale. The sequence continues at coordinate 30,179,460 of CM033693.1, read as the reverse complement.
GGAGACAATGAGCTCCATAGCATATCAGGAACCTTTTCAACTACCCTGTGGGTTATCGTGGAGGGTTACGGTTGTGTTGAATTTATTTCTACAATAGTTTTTTGTTGGGGTTTTGGGTTTCTAGTGGCCGCTAGGAATTGTGCGAGAGACAATTCACCTCTCGAACTGTGAATCAACTTGCATCTTGTCTTTCTTTGCTTGGAGATTAGTACAGCCCCCTTAGTGTTATATTTGGATCCATTTGAAGTAAGTTTGTTGTTTTTTGTATTGTTGTTGTGTGTTGTTGTTTTGATCGTCAGACCCTATCAATTGATATCAAAGCACGATTCGGGACCTATGATGTCGAAGAAAGTGGATGCTTTAGAAGAAAAACTAGAAGGAAAAGTTGGTCAATTCAAATATGAAATTGAGAAACGGATTTCATCCATGGAAGGATGGTTTTCTAAACAAGAAGGACATTATGACGAAACTATTGGAGCTTCACACCCAACCAATAACATCGGAGGCGAGGGCACCAGCGGGCGGCTAAGAAAATGAGGGAAAACACAATATCGGCAAAATGAGGGATGATCGAGAGGTAGAAATCTTGGGCGATATGGAAAATATGTGATGCAATAAAAAAGATAGCAAATATACATAAAAATTAGGCCTTCCTTCCAAAATACCAAAAATGACAAAATACAACAATTAAACAAAACATAACTTAACTTTCATATGATAAAGACAACGCATACAAACTTATAACATAAAAACACCTAAAATTGTTTTTACATCGCTTGAGAAGAAAGGTACAAATGAGGTGGACACTTGTGGGGAGAAGAATTAGATAAGAAGTCCGAGACGAAATTGTAGAAGAGAGGGAAGAGAAATTGAACAAGCTCGCAAGCTTTCCCAAGAAGAAACCGGCATATTTTTTGCTCGAAAAATTCTTCACATCGTCTCCTTTTAAGCTTCAAAACATCCCCAATTTATAGGTGAAAAGAGAGCCAAACAGCCCATAATATCTCCAGCCGACCCAATCAGGAAAGGGGAAACAGAAGGCCAGCAGGCAGCCCCAGGAACAGCAGCCGAACCAACCCAAAAAGGGGAGCCAAAAGACCAACAGGCGTTGCCTGAAACAGCAGCCAAAGGGACCACACGGGGGAGAGGAAAAGGCAACCACGGGAATAGCAAAAGTCAGCCATGGGACAAGGAAAAGCCAGCCACGGAACAGGAGCTAGCGGAGGAACCGAAAGGCCAGCAAAGAGGGGAGGGAAAGGGGGCATGAACCTGGCTGAAATTAGTAAATGAAAGGGAGTTGATGGCGATAGTGTTGGCAATACATAAATGGAGACCATATATGTTGGGGCAACACTTCATAGTTAGGACTGACTAGTGGAGTTTGAAGTTTATGTTAAAATAGAAGATGTGATAGAGGAGCATCAACAGTTGCTTTCCAAGTTATTGGGTTATGACTTCAAGATCCAATATAAGTTCGGGCTAAAAAATAAAGCTACAGATGCTCTCTCCAAGCGTTGTGAAAACCCTTAGGTTATGGCTCTATCTGTTCCCATGGTGCTGGATCGGGAAGCGTGAGAGCGAGCAGGATGAGGAGCTGAGTAAGATCAGAGGAGACTTATTGCAAGAAAAGAACAGCCATCCTGATTACTCTTTGATAGGTCAGAAATTGCTATATTGTTGACAATCTATGCAGTCAAGAACATCACCATGCATCCCTCACTTGTTATAGGAGTTTCATAGCACAACTATTGGGGGGGGGGGGGGGGGGGGGGGGCATTCAGGAGTTCAGAAGACATATCATAGTCTGGCAGCGGAGCTATATTGGGTGGGCATACGAAAGGATATAGAGGAGTTGGCGGCCAATTGTGATGTGTGTCAAAGACAAAAATACCTGGTTCTGGTTCCAAGTGGTCTTCTAAAGCCTTTATCATTACCCGAGAAAGTGTGGAAAGATGTGACTATGGACTTCATTGAGAGACTACCTAGATCAGAAGGATTTAGTGTGATTTTAGTGGTGGTGGATAGATTGAGCAAATATGCTCATTTCATTCGCTTATGCCGCCCATAGACTACAGTGTTGGTGGCAGATGCATTCATTAAAGTGGTGATCCGTTTGCATGGCATATATGATGCCATTTTGTCCGATCGGGACAAGATCTTTCTAAGTCATATCTAGAAAGAGTTATTTAAGATGCAGGGGACTATCCTGAAGCGAAGTATAGCTTACCACTCCCAGAAGGATGGCCAAATGGAGGTGGTGAATTGCAGTGTAGAGACTTATCTTTGTTGCTTTGTATCAGATACACCAAATATGTAGGCCAAGTAGTTAGCCTTGGCAGAATATTGGTATAACATTTCATATCATACAATAGCCTAGACAATGCCATTTAAAATCCTATATGCGAGGGATCCACCTCATTTGATACATTATGGGCATAGCAACACACCAGTGTCAGTAGTAGAGCAGTACTTGGGAGAAAAAGATCAAATTTTGGTAGAATTGAAGGATCGTCTATGGAGAGCACAACAAATCATGAAGAAACAAACGGATGGACATAAGAGAGAAATGCAGTTTGAGGTTAGGGACAAGGTTTATCTAGAAATCCAACCTTACAGACAAAAGACTTTGGCTCGACGAAGAAATGAGAAGCTCTACCTTGCTATTTTGTGTCCTACGAGATAGTGGAGCGCATTAGCACATTAGCATATCGCCTAAGAATGCCACCAACCTCAGCCATCTATCTCGTATTTCATATATTGTAACTGAGACGAGCCATTCGAGCCAACACACCCTTGCCTGCCCTACCAGTCACACTATCAGAGGATATGGAGGTAATATTAGAATCATTGGAGGTGAAGGGGGTACGCCAAGGAGACAATGGGATCATGGAGGTGCTGATCAAGTGGAAGGATTTACTAGAGTATGAGACGACATGGGAGCCCTACAGTACCATCCATAAGCAATTTTCTTCTTTCCACCTTGAGGATAAGGTGACTTTTTTGGGAGGGGAGTATTGATGTGGGGCTCAAGAACTTTATAGCAGATCAGGAACCTTTCTGCTCCCCTATGGGGACTAGGGGTGTAAACGAGTCAAGTTTAGGCCTTATTGAGTTCGGCTCATCAGTTGGAAAGCGAGCTCGAACTCGAGATCGATAGACGAGCTCGAACTCGAGCTCATCCCTCGGTAAACGAGCTCAAGCCGACTTGCGAGCTAACTGGAGAGCCATAGGCATGAATTTTAAAATTTAGACGGGATTTTAAAACTTAGGCTGGATTTTTTAAAACTTAAGTGAAATTTTTAAAAATTAATCAAAATTTAGAAAAAACATATGAAATATTTAACATTTAAATAAAACTTAGATGATTTTTTAATTTTTTTATATTTAAATTTAATAAATAAAATAAAATTATTTAAAAAATATTAATATTTATTCGAGCCAGCTTACGAGTCGAGCCAGTTCAAGCTCGAACTCGAGCTTGTTTACCAAACGAGCTCGAACGCGACCTTTAGCTTGACTCGTGAGCTCGATAAGCTCGGCTCTCGAGCCTATAAACGAGTCGAGATCGAGACAACTCGGCTCACTTACACCCCTAGTGGGGCCCAGGACCTCCTTTATCACCTATAAGAGAAGAAGTTTTGGAGGGAGCTTTTTGGAAATGATATAATCAGGGATGTAAGGGGTATTTATTATGGTATTTGGGCTATTTAAGAGAGGAAAATTATGGAGGGTTAGGATTAAATTGAATTTGTTCCTATAGCAATTTTTGTTAGGGTTTTGGGTTCCTAGTGGCTGTTAGGAATGGGAGAGATGATTCACCTCTTAATCAATGAATCAACTTGTATTGTCTTTCTTTGCTTAGAGATTAGTAATTATAACCCCTTGCTGTTATAAGTGGATCCATTTGGAGTAAGCTTGTTGTTTTTTACATTGTTGTGTGTTGTTTTGATCATCAAATCCTATCACATGTTAAGAAGCTCAATTAATATTTATTACAGAGCTCATGAACAAGCTCATTAAAATACTCAATTAATGTTCAATACAAAGCACTTGAACACATTAAGAAACTTGATTAAGTTTTATTATAAAAATAATGAACTTAATTTAACTGTTTTATAGTTATTATACAATAATATCATAATTAATCATTAATAAATAACTTTTAAAAAATATTAAACATTATAACATCAATTAATTAAACCAAATTATAAATATCTATTAAATTAATTTTATTTATAAAGAGCCTATTCAACGGCAGCTTAAAAAATATTCGATAGGCTGGCTCATTTATGGGCTCAATAAGGATGATAAATATGTTCATTAACGGGCTAGAGATAATTGTTCATGAATAGAAATGCTCATTTATTATTTTATATGAGCCACTTGTTTAAAGTTCAATATGTACAATTTTAATCGAATATGAGACGAACACAAATCAAGCTTGAAAACCTTCTATTTTAAATTAACCAAGCTTGAACACAAACAGAAAAGCTCGAATCGAGCTCAAAGCGAGCTCAAACAAGGTGCTAATAAACAAGCTCAAATATAAACAAGCACATGCTCGTTTCAACTCTATTTGTTTAGTAATAATCTTCTTAAACATGTGAAACTCTAATATTTTCTCAATTTAATGCAAGTTGAAAAGCATGGTCAAATGATAGAAAGAAACAAGGTATCATCTCTTTTAATATCAACTCTCAAACAAGCATAAACAAAAGGAGTGTCATTTTAGAATATTCAATTATCTCAAAAGACCAAAAAAAAAAAGTTCCAAATTTACTCATACATTTAGCAGCAATTTTAGTTCCTATCTTAAATGAATTAACTTCATCAAATAAATGATCTTGATCTAAAAGAGGTAAATATTTTTCTTTGAAAAACCCTTTCATTTCAACCAAGGTTGAAGTAGGTTCCCTTCCTAATATATTTATCTTTGGCATTCCACTCTTATCCAATAGAACTTCTACAACAATCCACTTAATGCAACTTAGCCATATTATCTTAAATTAAATTTACTTTCAAACATCAGCAACCTATATTTGTAATTTCCCAACGACTAAATTCCACCACCTTCATATCATCAGAATATTTCAATTTACAACTTGGACAAAAGAACTAATGCTACAATATGGCATAAAGCCTCTCCTCCTCATCAAATATAATCGAGTAAAAGTAAAATTACATTGGTGAAGTTACATTAGGATATGAAATATCAAAAAGCAAGTACGTAAAACATAAGAAGCTTACTCCTAAATAGATGGTTTTCAAGGCTCCCTCGAGGCATGAATTCATAGACCAGCAAGCGATGCTCATCCTCTAAACAGTATCCAATCAGCTTTACTAGATTTGGGTGATGTAGCTGGCCCAGATAATTGACTTCTGCCTATAAGTTTTGAGAAAAAAATTGATTCGCATTGAAGAAATGCAAGTTCTGATATGTTTTGGCTTGAAATTATTAGTTATTTGCACATTATAGTTTGTAAGAAACACCAAAAACTACAGCATACTCACCAACCATTCCCTATGACCCTGGAAACTATTCTGGTTGAGCCTTTTCACAGCAATAATCATTCCAAACCCTGGTTTCACCGCTGTGAGTGTGTGCTCATCAATCCAACCCTTAAAAACAGAACCAAAACCTCCCTCCCCCAACACACTGTCCGAGCGGAAATTTCTGGTGGCAGATTTGAGCTCATTGAAGGCAAAACTCTTCACATTTGTTGACTGCAAAATCTCTCCCTCACTACGTGGTGTAGGAGGCACAGAGGATGAGGAAGTGCGACCGCTGCTGCTGTATAATCCACTTCCAAACTTGCTGCTATCCTTTGAATTGGTTCCTAAAAGAATAAAATACAATTTGCATGATGCATGAATGAATCAGAAAATTGAGATGTTTGTATTGAACATACAACAATCAAATGAATGAATATATTTCACGTAAGTCATTGAAAAAATATACATTATCAAATTATTAAAAAAAAACAAATTTCTATCTAGAAACAATTCAAAAGTCCAACATTCAAGGAAATTGAATTGCAACACATTCAAAGCTATAGATCAAAGGAGTAGTCGAGTAGAGCTGAGATTTTAACTCAAAGATCAAAGATCGCATGAAGATTCGATTTTTGTCTCATATTGCGTCAAACTTTGAATGTGTAACTCAGGAAATTGAAAATTAATCAATAACAGATCTTTTTTTTTTTTTTTGGCTTGAATCAAAGTTAAGGAGCCATTTCTAAACTGAATTGAGATCGAATCCGAGTTAAATTATAACCAAACTTGGCTTGACACGATATCCAACTGCATGACTTTGAGTAGACCTTTAGTCGGGGCCAGATAAATTGAATCAATAACAACCATACAAAGAAGAGATGGTAATAATCCACTGTATTGATTCAAAAAACGTCTCAGTGAAAATAATAATAGCATTCAGCTAACAGAGATAACAGAGATAAAATACAAGAACAGCCAAACCACGGAAAATTGGTAAACCCAAATGCAGTAACAAGAACTATCAATTTGAATCCAAGTTATATAAATATTATTCAATTTATACCTCGTTAAAAAAACCCATACTTAAAAACAATTCGGAACACACAAGACTCAGTGCATTCTAGAATAGAAGAAAGATAAAAACTGGCATTTCTCCCTCAAAACTAGTGATCTAGGCGTAAAGCCTTCTATCGCTTGCTCTGAGGATTGAGAATTGCCGGTTTTCAAAATTTTCAAATAATCTACATAAAATCTAAAATTCAATACCTACTACAATTTAGTCGTCAAATGTACTCGAAAAAATAAAAATCTAAGAAGAATAAACGGACCACCTGAGCTTGTGGCTAAGGTAGAGGCGCTGTATGAAGGGCTGACAGTCTTGGTCCTCCCGCTCCAGCAGCTTCCCATCTCAACGCCAACAAAACTCCAACCTTTGGTCCTCCTTCCGAACCTCCGTCCCCTAATTCGGAAGAAGAAAACAAAGAGCTGGGATTTTAATGACGGGCACACAGTTGACCAGACGCAACCGTGAGAAATCAGCAGTATAAATTTCAGGAGAAATCTGCAGCATAATCCAGCTGAACTCCTCTCCCGCCCCTCGAACCTCGGCGCCTCACTTCAAATAAGAGGAATTCACCCCTCGCTGGCCAATACAATACCGAGAAACGACTCCCACAACCATATTAACCGCAATTGCGCCTAGTATTCGCAGAGGGAAAAAATAATAATTGATAGAAGAAGAAGAACAACAAAACTTTCTAGGGTTTGGCTCATCCTCACCTGTCCTCTTCGCTCTTTCGTCAACGTTGACGCTTCTCTCCACTTTTAGCTATCGCGCTGTGGCTCCAGAGCAAGAGCAAGACAACAGGAAGGGGAAGAAATAGCATTAATGGCGGGTATCTACCACGGACTTCGTCCATGTGGCCTGCTGTAAGACCTCAGAACAAGTACTCCTTTTTTTTAAAAAGGGGATTTACGTAAACATCCTCAAATAAATCATTATTACATTTTCACCATTAAAATCACTTTATTTTCATAGCTCCAATTTTTTTTTTTTTTTTCGAATTAGTTTTAAGCGCTTATGAATATTTTGTGAGATAAATTTGATGATGTGAGTCAATTTATTAAAAAAATATATATATTAATATAAAAGATATTTAAAATATATTAATGTTTGATAATCCTCGCAATATACTATTCATGTTCTGTATTTTCTAAAGTCTCATTTCTTATTAACATTGGGAAACATATTCTCACATATTTATTTATTGCTCATTTTAGAGTTTCTTTCTTTATTATTTTATGAATGGTCTATAAGCTCATTTCCAAGGTTAATAATCTTTTAGGTTTGATATATTATCATACAATTTTTTTTTAGAAGTTTTGGAATTAAATTCATGATCATTTGAATTTTAATTTAGGCAACATTATATATATGCAGTCAAATTGAATGTCTCAATGAGATGAATCTAACAACACCAAAAGTGCTACAATATTACTTCAAATGAGCCTGAGTCAAACCCTTAAAATATAGTTGAAAACTTGTTGATCTTGTTTGAAGGACCGAATAATCTTCAATTTTTGCTTGCTAATAATCAAAAAGGAAACCACTAAAAGAGGAATCCAATGCCTCAAACATTATTCAATTCTGAGATCATTAAAGTTAGGGGTGTCAATATTTGGCACAACTTGAAATCTTATCAAGACCCAACCCAAAAAATTCCAGTTTTGGGTCAACCCATTTATCAAACGGGTCGGGTACGAGTTAAAAAATGTGACCCATTTCTAAAATCAGATTGGGTTCGGGTTGACCCGAAAATCCAAAATCAACTCAAAGTTGATACGGGTCCGCTAGCTTTCCTTGCCACTGGTCTCGCCAGGCCTAGCCCACTAGCACGCAGCACGGCTCAACCATAGTCCTAGCCTGCCTCGACTTGGCCCCTTCACCTTTCACATCGTCACATGCCCAGCCGCCCACGCGGCACGTGGTAGTCGGCACCTCCGCATGAGGCACCGCCTCGCCTAACCTGTAGCTCGCGTCAGGCCAGTGGCCACGCGACACGATAATAGTGGTGAATGTGACACGACTCATGAGGGACATGTGAAATTTGAAAAAGCATGGGTTGGCGGGTCAAGACGGTAACCCTCGCAGGTCGGTCCAGTTTGGCAATCTTGACTCATTTATAAAATTGAGTCAGGTTAGGGTCAACTCATTTAAACACAGGTCAATTCAGGTTTGACCTAAACCCAACCCGCGGACCCATTGACACCCCTAATTAAAGAACACAAACATTAAAAAAATGATATATTATCAAATCAATTAACATTAGTAGTCCAATGGGGTGTTTTTTAATTTTGATTAAAATTGTAAAAATATTGCTAGAAAAAGTATAAATAAACCATCATTCTCCATATAAAGACGCGCGTAGATGTAAATTCGGAGAGAGCATAGAGATCTGATGAACTCTAGAGCTTTGTCTCATGTTCAATGTTGACAAATACCAAAAATAAATATTTTTGTCTAACTATAATTGTATGATCGTCAGTGCCCATCTATCATCATTCGACCATAACTAAAGTCCACTATCACCCATCCATAGATTTTAATTGTCGATGCTCGACCATCCTCACTCATCCACCTTCATCCAATGACAATCGTCCCAACAGATGTTGCTCATCGATCACCATCGCCGAACCATTGTAATTAATGTCAGACATAGTATTTGGTTGACATTATCACCTTTCAATACTTCTCTTAAAGTATCAACTATAGCCACCAGGAGATCAATCTATCATCATATTATATAATCTCATTTCATTTAAGGGAAATAGCGAACCTTTATAATATGTAATTACATAGTGAATCATATCATTTGGACTAGGCCCCATTATTGGTGAAATGCTATTTATATATTTTAAAAATTCATTGATAACTAACATGTGATATATGATGTTTAAGTATGAATATAATTGAAAAAATAGGCCTTTAATTATATATAAGAGACAAAGTTATATTTTGGTGTGATGTAAATTCTTCTAAAAATCCTAATGATAAAATGAATGAGTAAGATGATAAATAACCCAATTTCTTTGGGTTTTTTTGGTGATGGCATCTAATTGGATATGTTTTATGAGTGAGCTAACAATTAATCTCCCCTTATATCATGCCCTATAATCTAAATTGGGAAAAAAAATTGAATCTTTTATCTTTTTATAATGACAACCAAAGTTATCTAATTTATTAATACTAAAATATCAAGGGAAATGAATATATTAATCATAATATCAATATGAATGTATGTTTATTACTCCAAAAAGTATATACAAAAGTTAGGAGATGTACAAATATAATATACTCTCTGTCCACTCAATACTATAATATCCTATAGCTTCCATTCGATAGTGGGATATGATCCTGCGGTTAGACTCGAATAAGAGGGATTAGATAGATGAGTTTAGATCCCGCGGTTAGGCTAAATGGCTGGGATTACATCTGATCAAAAGTAATACGCTGCTCCATCTGGTAAGACAAAATGAGCATATTATCCGACAAGATCAGAGTCGTTGGATTTGAATAGGATGAATCATACATCTATGAACTCATCTTTTTCTTTCGATCAACCGAAAACCTTAGACCCATATTTAGCCTTCTACATTCAATACAATGAATCAAGTGGCCTAAAAACTAGGACATGGGTATAATAGGATCAAAGGAAGAGTGGGGGATAGTTTATTTCAATTTGCATGCAATGTTTGAATCTTTATTTAGAAACCTATATAGTAAACTAGGGTTTAGATTTTACCTTAACATGGGTGGTTTCAAGGGATGTATGGGGACTCATTTCTTTGGTTGAGACTTCCTCTACAGCTTTTTAGAAGACTTTAACAACCGAGGATCACTAAAAGATAATTTGGGACAACTTGAATGGACAAGTTTGTAGCCATCCTTTGATCTCACCATCAACAAACTCTAAACACCAGAAAATTGATTGGAGGATGAAGGAGAGTATCTGTGAATGCAAGATGAAATTCCAAAAGGTTTGGTGAGAAGCTAGGGTGAGAGTAATGTGTGTATGAAGATTTTGTATACCTTGGATCAATTCAAACCCTGGAGCTCACCTAGATGGCTGGGATGCTTTAGGCTGATTGCTTGGATGTTGGACACATGTCCTTGACTATTAGGCAGTAGGGAGATGAACTGAAGCAGGGGAAAATGACTTGAGGTCATTTTTACATGGAGGGGACCACTCGAGCTACCAAGGGCTAAAACATGGGTCAGGCTCAGGTCAGGTTGTGTTTGAGAATATTATGGAGTGAGTTGAGTGGGTTGGATAGGCTTGGTGTGGAGGGAAGAGATTACCTAAGGAAGTTTGACCATCCAATGGCCTCTTGGCCATTTGTTGACTAGTTTGATGAGTTAGCTGATCAAGCCAACTTAGGTGGAGACTAGGAGGATCATGAGTGTTAATGTAATGGAATGAGAAAAGCTTGAGGCAATAGTGTGAGTGCTTGAGTAAGGTTTTAACCAAATGGTCTCTTTGATGTTTAATGTTGACTGATCGACTAGTAAATTATCATTGCCAACTAGAGTAGACCTTAGGGAGTATTTCAATGTTGGTAAGTGTGGAATATGAAAGATGTGATGGATGTGAGTGGAAGTTTGAGTAGAATGTCAAGTGTTATCTATCCATGGTGAGTTGACCGAGTCAAAGTAATCATGATTTAACTCACAGAGGTGTTGGTTGTATTTAAGTGATATAATGAAGTGATTTTGAAAGATTTGGAGGTTTTGATTGGATTGCATGCAATGAGCTAACACAAATAGATATGGTTTGATCAAACCCAAATTGCTGACCAAGTCAATGTTACTGAGTGATGTAGAAGGGTTGGATAGCTTGAACTGATTGCATGCACTAATTTGACCATATGTTGACTAGGTTTGACCAAACATTGGTCCAGTTGACTAGGTCAACTAATGTCTCAATCAGGATAACCAGTCAAGTCCTTTTCACTAAGAGTGATGTTCAGAAATTTTTGATGGAGATCAAAGTTCATTTGGAATTCAACTGAAGGTAATTGATGTATATGATTAGTTGAGCTAGCTCAACTAGCTCAAGCTGATCAATAACTAACTCAAAGAGCTAGTGATGGATGATTTGCAATGTGAACTCCAAGTGAAATAACTTGGGCAGGACCGAGGTCAATTATGTTAGTGTACTGAGCTAGTTGGTGCACTAAGTCAGTTGATTACAATACAAGGCTGTAATTGTCTGGGTGATTAAAGCTTGATTTGATTAGAGTGCTAAATAATTGTAGATCATATGATCAGATAGACCAGATGACTATAGTACATATGGCTATGAGCTGATTGATTGTTGGTTAAATGTATAAATGATTAAAGTGTAGATTATAAGTTGGATGTATTCTTGATTGATTGATGATGTTTATAGAGGTGATTGATTAAGTGGAAACTAGATAATTGTACGATACTTGAAGTGCTGAGTGATTTATTGATTGGATATTCTCAACCTAGATATTGGTAGATTTAGTGATTATAGTTGTTGTCAACCATCAAATGAAAGAGTAGTTTAGGTTGTTGACCTCGCACAAAAAATGAGATCAGTAAGTAGGAAATGGCAAGCACAGTACTTGGGCATGCAAGAAAAATATTACCACTATATAACCAAAATTATTGAGGCTTTAGTGGAGATGTTAGGAGGAGAGTCCCTTTGTGGGGAATCTAGACCAGTTGCATTTCCCCACTACTCCAAAATACTAGTCATATGTTTGTACCCAGCCTGATGATGATAAGGAGGAGGAGGAGGATCGTGACTTTGAGTGATGGGAGTCATTTATCTTTCTTTTGTTGGTTATTCCTAGCAGGCTTGACAAAGAGAGAGAGAGAGAGAGAGAGAGAGAGAGAGAGAGAGAGAGAGAGAGAGTTAGTTTTGTAGCTTTTTTTTTTTTTTTTTTGGGGGGGGGGGGTCCCGTGATATTGTGATGTGATGTTGTTAGAGTGATGTTGTGTTGTGCCCATGAGTGTCATTGTTACTTTTCCAATAAGATTAGATCTTGTCGATCTTGATTGGAGATGGGTTAGGAGAATATTAATTTATTCAATAGTTATCTTATGTTCATTTTTAGTAGTTATATTCAGTGCCTTTGAGCTTATATTTAATTAAATGAAAAGGCATGTTATTTCATATTCTATTTTTTTACTTGTTCTAAGTGTACAAGTGTTGTGTTGCATGGCTCGCCTTTAATTTAAATTGCATGCTTGACTGTTAAAGTATTGTTCTCTACATAGTGATTACATTTTAACTACTTATTTAGTCAGAATAAAATTGATGATTAAAAATTATATAAAATTAAGATAATAATAAATCTTAAATAATAGTTTGAATGAATAATGCATAATAATTCATAATTTAAAAAGCTTAATAATTAAATAATATATATCACTTAAGCTATTGACTTATTTTTGAACTTAGAAACTATACATTGATACACTGACTACTAAGTTGAAGAATGAGTAAATGAGTTTAGGAAAAAGAAGTGGTAGCTAAAATTAGGAAGATAATAGTAAACTTAAATATAGAATTAGTGATCATATTAAATTCTTACAGTTAATCAAGTATAGTTGCAAGTGGATGAAAGTAAAAATTGATTTTTAAATCATTGAATATGTACTCCACAAATATAAAAAAAATGAGATATATGATAAATCATAAAATAAAATATGAAAAAGAAAAAGAAGATATGAGTATATTAAAAAATTGGTATATGTGAAGCTCAAGTCCAAAAGAACCTTAATATTTAAATGAAATAGGATAATATAAGTGAACTAATACATATGATTGTGCACTAATGAACTTTCAATTTAACTACAAGCGCAACTAATTCCTAAATAATATATTCATTCCAAAATCAGAAGTCAATCTTACACATACACTCATAGTGGACATGATCAATAGAAGAGAGTGAATGATTGGGATAATTATTATGACTTTTCAAATTATAATTATAATTTTCTTCATTCCAAATTATTTCTAGATTGTGATATATTATCTTATATTTTAGTAATTTTAAATTATCAATTTTTATTTTGGTTAGTAAGTAAATCAATAGATGAATTCACCATTGCTTGACAACAAGAAAAAGTTTAAGATGAGGAATTTGCTAAGTAAATTGTGTAATATTTATTGTATAAATATTTTATTTTAGTTATATTAGTGCAGTAATTATTCAAGAAACGATAAAAATTCATAAGTGATGAATGAGCACCACAAGGCCTACATATTTGCGTCGTAGTGTTGGCATCTATAATACCCTAGTGCTTAATTGAGATATTGCAGCATTGACCGCTCTAAAATTTTGGGAAGATCAATGCTGGGGTAGAACCAATGTCAGTGTCGTAGCGTATCACAACATCGTTGCATCAGAAATAACTACTACGACACTAGAGTCTCAAGAATTTAAATTTTAGAGCATCAATCATCACAACGATGTAGTGCCAAATTACCCTTTCAAGTGCCTCAATGTTAACTTTTAACAACTCCGTGGCAAAGCAATTGCCAAAATGAGAAGCCATGTTAACTCAGCTAAAAGATGCACTATTTGACCATTAACAGTGCTAGGTTAGCCTAGCACCGCAAAAGAGCAAGCATTACGACGTCGAAGCGTTAATTCATATTATACCACAACGAAGCTACCATGTTGAGCACCACGACACCTGCACCATTCCTACACTTGTATAAATAATTTTTTAGTTATGTTGTTTAGAGAGTTTTATTAGTTTAGTAGAGTCTTGTACTTTATAGTGTCTTCTTTTAATTCCCCCTTAGAGTAAAATTTAATGGAGGCTAGGGAAGTGCAAGTTACTTTCATTTGAGATATCTTAGCTTGTATTGTGTAAGCAAATCTGTTATTGAAGGAAGAAAGAGTGTGAAGCATAGCAATTGATTTTTCTGGGTGACATTTATCTAATTCATTTTCATGTATCTTTTTCAAATATGAATGAAATGAATATAAGTTTACTTCTTGTGCTATCCATGTCTGGCTAATTTTTTGAGTTTTGGGCTAATGTTGTTAATGCATAATAAATACTAATATAGACTCTCATGCTTTAAATTACTTCATAGATATTTTTAATATTTCTTATTCTTCATTTAATGCATATAATGGTCATATGTGTATTTAATATCCAATTTGATGTATAGCCTCAATGGGGGAATATTAGAATAAATAGGAATATTGAAATGAAATGCTAGCATACCTAGATATATGATGTTAAATCTTCTAGGTTTTATAGAGATAGTATAATATCAAAAAGCCTTAAATCTCCCTTTTCATCCCTACAAGCTAGAGCCGAACTTTTGCATTTGCATTAATAAGGAAAGAAAAAAACTAGTTACAAGTAAACCCCTCTATGTAACTATATCCTATCACTATCCTCCCTCAACAACATCAAAAGAGTTGAGGGGAATTCCTCATTATTCACATCATAAAACGTAAAACTATCATGTAAAGCTACCTTGGCACAAAAATCGGCTAGCCGATTGCTGTCCCTATTTATATACTGAAATAAAACCTGCCTGAATCCCATCAAAAATGAAAGATCCGGTCCCTCAAAACTAAAATGGACCTTATTCCTATAGCCAGTAATATGCTGCAGCCACTTGATAGCATTGATACTATCTCCCTCTATGATAATCCCCTCTAACTCAAGCATCCAATCCATTATGACCTCACGGATAGCAGCAGCTGCACTTACCTCTGCTTGGAAAGCATCCCAATGCTCAAAACATTTGCCAGTTGCAATCACCAAGGCTCCCTCAAAGTTTCGAACAACAATCTTGATACCTACTTGGTTAGAAGGTTGTAAAGCTACATCCACATTAAATTTCAGCCATCCGGGGGGGGTACCATTGTTTGTGGGACGGCAGCCCAAGGGGCTGGATAGTACTCCATTGCTCCAGGATAGGTGAATAGTAAGGCTTAGGCAGTAGGGAGAGCACCGTGGTTGCAATAATGGACGGAGATCTACACTTCCTCTCATGCTTCATCTCATTCCTTGCACGCCAAAACTGATAAACAGTAGAACATCATATTCTATTATTCTTCCCAAGCTCGGGTTCTTATCGACGTAGCAGACAGCTTCATCATGAAATCTTCCAACAAGTTAACCGTCGACAAGACGATCCCCCATTTACTAAAAAAAACTGAACACCTCCTTCAGCTTAGCACATTGAGTCGTACAATGGTCAAGGTTCTCCTCCACGTTACATCCCCACGGACATAACGACGTTGTCGATAACCCCCTGCAAAATTGCCAGTAATTGGTAGGAATAACATTCCTAAGGAGCCACCACCAGAAGAAACTCTCCCGAGGGTGCAATTTCAATTTGCTCATCCAACTAAGTTGATACTCAATCCCACCCAATTTGGTCTTATAAGCCATTGCAGTCAGCGTCATACTCATCCGAGAATTAATGAGTTATGGAGAGTCAATCCCATTTTCGCCATTTATGTTAATAGCCATAACACGCTCAGCCATAATCTTATCGAAGCACCTTTCCACCAATTCCCCATTCCATTGAGAAGAGTCATTAAGCAGCCAACTCATGTTTACATTCTCCACTTCATCCACATTAACAAAGGTAGGCCAAGAAGCTAGCTTTCGGTCCAGGATCCAACAATCTTGTAGCACATTAATGTGTTGGCCATTCCCAATTTTCCATCTAAGTATGGAATTAAGGGCCTTAACACCATCATGAATCACCCTCCAGGTGATAGAGGCTTTCCGCACCTGTGTAGATTCCACAACTCCATCCCATACTTGGCCCTCACCACCTTATACAGTAGTGAATCTGAATTATGGAGCACCTCCCAAGCCAGTCGAGCACGTAAGGGTCCCTGACAAATAGCCAAACAGTGAAATCCAATACCACCCCGGTCCCTAGGTTGGCACAGTTCCCTCAATCCAACATAGTGCAAACCTCTACTGTTGGAGTCTTTTTGCCAAAGGAAGCTTCTCCCCAGTTTCTCAATAGAATGTAGAACCCGACTTAGAATATTGAAACTTACACATCATTTCCTGGGCTATCAAACCATGGCTGGAAATGGACCGTCCGGGGACAAAAGCTCCTTGTTCTTCACTGATGATGTTTCCCTACACCAGTTTGAGGCGGTTGATTAGGATGTTAGCTACAACATTATAAAATGATTGGCAAAGACTGATAGGTCTGAACTTTGTCGGTGAATTGGCATTATCATTCTTAGGGATTAGCACAATTAGAGTATCCTTCCAGCTTTCACACATAGAGTTAGAGCAAAAGAAGTGAATAATAGCACGAGTAACCTCACATTTAACAATCTCTCAATAAAATTTCAGGAAAGAGGAGGTTATACCATCCATACCCGGAGCACGATTGTTCCCCATGTTGAACACAGCTTGCCGGACCTCCTGCTCCGTGATCTCCGCCATTAGGCTCACATTTATCTGCTCAAGAATCATCTATTCTCTTTGAAAATTCGGCCAGATCTCCAACACAAATTGCCTATCCTTCCATTTCAGCATAAAGAACCTTAAGAACTCCTCTTAGATGAGTTCTAGATCATCAAGCCTTTCGCCATTGGAGTTCTGGACCTCCAGAATTATGTTCCCCCTCCTCCATGCTGAGGCACAAATGGAAGAAATGAGAATTAACATCTCCTTCTTCTATCCATTTGGTCTTCGCTCTCTATCTCGACCAGGTCGTAATATGGGCCAGCGTTGCATTCAATTCAGCAGCCTTTCTCTGCATCTCTTGGTCCTGTATTTCAATTAGTCCGTCATTAGAAGACTCTAGCAGTTGTAGTTCTTCTAGTCTTCCCTCCAGTGAAGACTTCAGTTCACCCAACTCCTTTAACCGGTTTTGACTCCAGAAAAATAAAGCCCTGAGAGTTCTCGAACACTTACGATTTAGCACCTCATCCTGCTGCTCATAATCGTTCTTGTTCAGGTTATTCCAAACAAGCTTCCAGGTAGCTGGATAAGTCATCCGGATATCCTCAAATCTATACCATCTGCTCCCAGCTCTCGGGGAAGTTGGCATAAAGTTTAATAAAAGTGGGCAGTGATCCGAAGCAAGTATAAGAAGGTGCTTAATAGTGGCCAAAGGGGCCAATTGAAGACCTTCGGAATTCATCAATACTCTGTCTAATCTCACCCATATTTTAATATTTCCTGGTTTATTATTCGACCAGGTAAACCTGGGTCCCAAGAAACCCAAGTCATGTAAATCATTATCCACAAGGAAGGCAGCCATTTTCTGAGCTCCCACCGAGTAGCTGTATCTTCTACCACCTTTCTTTTCACCTTGATCAAGACAACAATTAAAGTCTCCTCCTACGATCACCGGGAGGTCTGCATCAATGCTGGAACCAATGGTATTCCAAAGAACACGACGGGCATGATAGCCTTTATTAGCATAGACTAAGGCAATCCCCCTTTTCTGAAAATTAGGCATCACCAGATGGCTAATTAAAGCTTGCTCCATCAATGTAATGACCTCAAACTGAGCAATGTTCCTCTTCTACAAAGCTAACAATCCTCCCAATCTACCCACAGTTGGGAAGTGGAAAAAATCACAATTATTACCAATGAGTCTGTCCACCTCATTTTTGGTAATATCCTTAATCATCGTCTCGACTAAGCCGACAAACAACACCTCATTGCTACCAATGAGGTTACGCAAGTAGTGACCCGTTTGCTTCTTCCGCGCACCCCTGCAATTCCAGATAATAATGGACGACATTAAACAACCAATGGGGAAGCGTCCCCACCGCTAAAATCCTCCATCACCTCTTTCTTCCTTTTCCTAGGAAGCTCCTCAATGGTGCCCAACTGACTAAGCTTCGAAACAAACTTAACCCTGTTAGCCTTCGGCTAAATAGGTTTAATTCATGTAGTAAACAATAATGCCTGTTTGAAGCCCATCTTAGCCTGCTTGCGGGTGGGCTTTATCTTACTTTGGGGCAATTTTACTCAAATCCACCTGAGTGGGGGGCTTCACCATCAGTTTACTAGCAATAGTCTCTTTACTCCTTTCTTGTGGCCTCATACTCCTTCTACAATGAGGAGGAACTTGGATCCACGGTCCCAATTGGTCATTAGCTTCATGTGAGCTATCTTCCCGAACATTATTATCCCCACTTAGTTCTTGCTGTGGTTCCACACCTTTGTTTATATCAGAATTGATAGTGGCTCTAGACTGGCTATTACTTTCCGTCTTAACAACCACCAGATTTCCCTTCCTATTCTGTTCCAAAAAAGATTTCTCCAGGCTGCCCGTAGGAATCCCTGAACGACTGCTTTCCCCTCCCTCTTTCTTCTTTAACTGCTCACCCAGTCTCTTGCTCAAAAGTTCACCTTGTCCAGCTACCTTATAGGGGTAGAATTCCCTGCGGTGCCCAACTCTACCGTAGCACATGAGGCCGATGCCTTCATATTCTACCTTCTAGTATAATCTTCCATTCAATCCATTTACCCAGATTCCCGCCTGTAGCTTATTTGCCAAATTCATCCGGACACACACCTGAGCATATTCCCTTCTGCCCCAATTTCCAGTTTGCGCATCGATCCAGAGAGGAATTCTAATTCTTGAAGCAATTCTGGAGATGTTGCAATCATCCCAATATTGCAATGGGAGATTGGGTAAACATATCCATACCGGGGAGGACAATCCCTCCATTGAAGCCGGGGAGAAACTAGGTGTCCACCTATCTAATCCAACAAGATTACCACCAATGAACCAGGGACCTCCACACAGAACCGCTTCCTTGGCTTCCACTGAGGAGAAAATACAAATAAAGCAGTCGAAGCCCATAGTGGTGAGCTGAAACTCACCAAATCGTCCCCATTGACGCTGAATCTCCAACTTCAACAAGAAGTATGAAGCTCTTCTTCACAGAATCTTACCCACAATGGCATTCTCTAGCATCTACATATTGGCCTTAACAATCTCCAGATTGAGATCAATTCAAATCCCATCACCGGATATAGCATTTATCTCATCTGGATGCAGAATCGAGATATGCTCCGGCTTCCTCCACGGGTTCCCAACACTAGCCGCGAACGAAATTCCTTGGGTCACTTTCTTCCCATGAATCTCCCCGCAATTTACACTTGACTGGCCTGCATCAACATTTTCGTAAACATCTGGAGTGCTACCGGCCGGTTTGCTCAAACCAGGGAACTGGTTCCAGCTCCGTTCACACCTACAACAACTTCTACCGCAACATCCATCTCCGATGCCACTATACATTCATCCATAACAACATTATTTAGCATAGTGTTACTCCGATCAGCTAGATATGAATATACCTCCATCGTGCAATCCCAACCCGGCATACCAGCATTCACATAAAAAATCTCCTCCATATCGACCCTGCAATCCAAGGTAAGATCGATCTCCTCCACCTCCATCGATGAATTCAACTCACTGAACGTCAGATTGAGCGTCATACTCACCGCCGACTTCAGTTTGGACTACTTATCATGCTTCAGAGGAGATTCCTCCACCTTAGCCCCTTAAGATCTGGACTGACCAGATCCGCCCTTATATGTAGAGCCATTTTAGGATCCAAGCTCTGCGGCTTGACATCCCATCGGCCTTTCAACAATCCTTCCGATCCAGATTTACCTGCATCTCGATCTTTACCCTTCGACTTAACCGTCGCGGGTTTACTAGGAGATCGCTCTCCTTGCTTCTTCAAACCTCCAGATCTAACTCCCGATCGCTGTCCCTCGTCCCCGCTTGCATTCCCGTCACCACTGCCCCTGCTTGAGCGGGGCTTCGGTCACCTCCTGCCATACCAAGATATTCTCTCACTAAAATCGCCAAGAGAGAGAAAGAAACGGGTGGAAATGACGCGTCCCTACAAGTTAGAGAGAGATCTAGAGATACATATGCTCTGATCCACATATAAAATTTAGAGTCTCATTAAGAAAATTATATTATTTTATATTCATTATTCTAAAATATTTTATTTCCATTACTATATAAGTTTCTTGCAAGTCTCCATTAAGTGACAAAAACTCAAGAACATCATTTTTACATTCAGAAGGATAGATTGTGCATTTATATTAAATAGTAGTAGTTTAATTGCATTTAAGCAAAATATTTCCTCATGAGATGGACACTATTCTCTATCACTTTATTACTTGGTTGGCTTGTATATTTATGTATTTAGTGAGATTTCATTATATATATATATAACCTAAGCGTATTTATATTACATAGCTCAAGATCAATACAATACACTCACGGTAGTCCCCGTTAGCTTGCATATGAGAAAACATGCCCTTTTGACTCTTAATGCTTATCACAAATTAGATATTTAGATATTTATGACTCCCTATGCATTCGATATATGATGGGCGGTCATGGTCCGACAACAATAGTTCATTAAAGACTGTGCGCGATTTCAATGGATGTTTTTTTGCTACAATTTGATTATAATGGTTAGCCAATGACTGTTTGACAATAGAGGTTGAGTGGTGTCAATTTGATTGTAGAGGTCGAACAACAGCTGCATGATGGCTATTAGGTGGTGGCAGTCTAACAATAGTGGTGGTCTGAGGACAGACGTTGGGTGTTGATGTTTTGACGATGGAGGTCAGACATGAACTGTCAAACGGAGATGATTTAGATAGTAGTTGTTTGACAATAATGTTTAGGCGGTGGTAGTTTGACAGTAGCGGCATAGCGATGGTTTGATGGTGGTGGTAACGACAATGATTTCTTAAATTTTGATTTCACGCCCTTCAATTGTGTTTTTGTGATTTCTTTTCAAGCACAATAACTACATATGACAATTAAAAATCTATTGGTGTCCTCAAGGTTTGCTAAAAAGTTTGCTATACAAAATTTAAAAATTATTTTAGGGCCTCAAAACATATAATAATAATAATATCAATATTTCAACATATTATATCATGTGCCAACAATTAATAACATCAAAATCTTTAAATCACATCATAAACATAAGCATTATATATAGATTTGAAGTGAAATATATATTTTTCATGTACATATTTTGTTGTGATTAAAATATTAATATAATATATAAATAAATGTTAAAATTTAAAGCAGATTTATAAATACATAATAATTATATGATTTGCATATAAATCCTATTAAATTTAAATTAAAAGGAGATAAAATATAATTCAACATTAAATATCAAAACATAGAACTCATAAACATATTTAATCTCTCATGATTTCTAAAATGACGGCCTAAACTCAATTTGATTATATAAACTTGGTTCTAATTACGAGTCGCATCTAATGACCTTTGGCCAGTTTGAACCGTCGGATCTGCTCACGATCGGTGGGTTCAACGTTTCGATCTGTCGCATTTGGCCGGCGAAGCAGTTAGGGTTATAGAGAAGTTTGCCGGTTTTCAATTTCTTTGCTGGTCATCGCCTGGTTTTTTTGGGTTTTTTTTTTTTTCTCTCTTTTCAGCAGGGCGCTTGATTTCCTTGAAGGTTAGTGATCGATAGTCCAGAGAATACACATGTTTTCTCTTCATATCTAAGCGATCATCAAGTTAATTTTTTACAGACCTAGGCTTCGTCGTTTGAGTCAGTTTTGACCGCTGTTTTTTTACTACTTTTAAGCAATTTTTGTGCTAAAAATTTGCTTTAGAAAGTAGTAAGAAAGTTGTCCCAAACGAAGCCCTAATCTGCAAAAACAGTTTTCCTTTATGCAGTTCTTCGTGGATCGCATTAACATAGCTTCTCTATTTCACATCCATATATTTTTTCATGGCGCTTGATCTCTCCTCTTGTTTTTTTTTTTTTTTAAGATTTTTTTTCCTTTTTTTAGTTTCTCTGGTTTTATATTATTCGCCCAGCATCATGTCGATCCTGTATTGGTAGATTGTAATACTGCTCCAAGATTACTTTATTGTTAAACTATTGATTTGTTCCTTGTGAGATAGATCTTTTCACTCTAGTAGAAGTCCTTTATTTAAGATTTCATTGTAGGTTCTTTGACTTTATTTTGGTTGTCAGCTAGAGGTTTCACTTTTGATAAGTTTATGAAGCTTCCATACTATACTGTCTATATTTCAAGGCAAACGTTCTTGATTATAGCGAGTAAGAATGCTTACTGGCATAGCTAGATATTTTAATTCCTGCCTAACAGTTCTCAGTTCTGAATGTGAGATGCCGGGAAAGCGGCTGCAGTGTGTTTTCACTATCATTAGTCATCACATAAAAAAATTGGGCTGATCAAATTATATAATGATTTTTTGTGATGT
This sequence comes from Dendrobium officinale, assembly GCA_019514585.1. Classification (NCBI taxonomy): domain Eukaryota; kingdom Viridiplantae; phylum Streptophyta; class Magnoliopsida; order Asparagales; family Orchidaceae; genus Dendrobium; species Dendrobium officinale. The sequence goes on along the minus strand of CM033693.1, from coordinate 30,156,658 downwards.
AGCTTTTCACGAGACAACAGACGATACAGCCTCAAACTTCTTTTAAAATGGAATTCTATTAGCAAGTGTGCTTCTTTATGTTCTAGTGTGTAAATTGAGGCATCATTTTTTTGCAGTGTATTGTTGTGCAGATCTATTATGAGGAGGTACAGTCCTGGTTACCATAGCCCGCCAAGAAGGGGATATGGTGGCAGAGGAAGAAGTCCACCTAGGAGAGGATATGGTGGTCGAAGAGATCAAAATCAAGGGAGCCTTTTAGTTCGAAATATACCCCTGAATTGCAGGTAAATTTGAAGGAGTTATTTGAGAATATGCATACGACTCTGGACAGCTGTAGCTATTTAATGGAAGAATTTATTCTCATTCTCACATTGGGTTCTGGCAATATTGGATATGCTCAAGTCACTGCTTTATTTTACAGAGCTGAAGAACTTCGTGTTCCATTTGAAAGATTTGGCCCAGTTAGGGATGTTTACATACCAAAGGATTACTATTCTGGGTGAGCTTTAGATATTGAATGACTTTATATTACTATGTTTATTTTTTTAATTCTGCGTTCTCTTGATTTTGACATGTTTTTGACATGGGTTTTCAATATGACATTTCTTATCCTTTTTTCATGTATTAAATGCTTTCCATTGTGAAAATGAGTGGTTTTGCATTGTTTCTTTGGAGGGACCTACTTTATAATTACAACTACGTTACCTTAATATAAATTTTCTCTATCTCCCCATACCAAAATTTTGAATATTAAATTCATCATCTTCTCTGCTAAAGACATTGGTTGAATTGAACAGAAGCTTTAAGCAGTCAAATACTAATAATGGTTGTTTTATCCTCCTTTTCTACTCTCATCTTTTAACTCTTTAGTTTTATATTGTGAGTTGTTTGTTGAACTGGTTCTCAGGGGTGGTATGGTTTCAAGTAAACACAAGCCCTGCATTTGATGAAGACCACTGTTTAGGATTGCTTAATTTTAAATCATTTGGTCGAGTGGTAAAGTCATGTTGATATGAAGGGAGTTCTTCTTTGAAGACAATATTAAGTCATCATCATGTAAGTTTGTGAAAGAGAAGATAGCATGTTGACCAATTGAAGTTGAATTGCATGCGAAGATAGTTGGTGCTTTGTTGATATCAAGTGTTTCTTGAATGTTCAAACCTGTGAAGATTTTGAAGTGATTTGCATTGTTTGATGTTGCTGTGAGCGACTATAGATGAAAGATTGGATACTAAGGTGGACTGCAAAACATCTTTTAAGACACTTTGGGTGCCCATTTGATGGAAGCTATATGCCATACTTTGTTCTTCTTCAAGCACTATAGGGAGACATATTAAGTGATATTTATTGACGGTAAACATAGTGTGCATCATTGCTATACTGCTTTGAAGTATGGTTTGCTGCATGTCTTCTGCTTCACATACTTTTTAAACATGTTGAAATGTGAAATAAATGCAGGGAGCCACGGGGATTTGCTTTTGTGCAGTTTGTTGACCCATATGATGCTTCTGAGGCCCAATATCACATGAATCGACAAATCTTTCATGGTAGGGAAATCACTGTTGTTGTTGCTTCAGAAACCAGGAAAAGGCCTGAAGATATGCGCAGAAGAACCAGATTTAGGTAACAAATCTCATAATCATTCATATTACCCGCCGTCTTTTGTTTTTTAAATTGACTTCAATTGGATGTTATGGAATATACCATTTCTTACTTGCCATTTTTGCTCAGGGCAATTAGCGGTTATGATGGTGGCCGCTCTTCATATTATGGTAAATACTTTTTCTAGTTACTACTTCCTGAAGTCTTTTTGATGTTTAGTGGTGGATATGCACAGTACTTTACCCAACATTTCTTTCTTGAATTCAACTTTTTGATTCACGCATGGTGCATTTTAATATATACGGTGAAGAAAGAGATTAAGCTTTTCTCATTACAACATGGAAAGCCTTGGTCTACTCTTAATTGTTATACTCTGTAATTGCTATATGAAATTAAGTTTCCATTTGTCTTATTGGCTTTAAATTATTATTTTGAATTAATTTTCCATTTGCCTGATTGGTTTTTAAATTATTTATTTTACAAATATCTCCTGTTATGATTATAATCTCGTTCCTATTTGTTAAGGGGCATTCTTACGTGAAAGAATAAACTGAAGGATTATTATTTTCTTGTCATTATTTTCTCCTACCCTTGCTGTTTGTGCTATTTAGTGCTTTATTTGCAAAGTTAGAAAATTTCAAATAGAAGAACAAACACACTTGAAACCAAACATTTTTTATGCTTCAAAACTCTTTTAATGTCATAGTAAAAAATGCTTCTTGATAAGTTGAAACCTCATTATAGAATATGCGCCAGTAACTATAACGTAAAAAGTGCGTTTCCTACTCCATTTTATTGTTTTGTGACTTAACCATTCATCAACTTTAGCCCTTGAATTTATCAAAATGGTTATTATTTGGTTGGGTTAATTAGCTAACAAACCAATAAGATCAAAGGAATTGAGGGAGATAGAAAAACTAGTTATATGCTTAAGAAGCAATAGGGTTATACAAATAAGTTGGAAATTGATTTGTATAAGTGAATCCCATATCGGGTGTCAGTATTTGAATTGACATGAAAACCAAACTCAGGCCTAACACAAAAACCTGACTCAAACCCAACACAAAAAATTTAGGGTTCATCCCATTTAAGAGTTGGGTATGGTTGGAATCAATTTAAGTGACTTAAAAAAATAATGTTTGGTTAAGGTTAACACCAAAAAACTGACTTAACTATTTGATTTTTTTTTAAAAGAAAAACTTAACAAAATATTATATTTTTTGGTATTTTTTCGTGAATTAATGTGTCCAATTCATATAATTGTGTTCGATTTGGGTCGGATTGACACTAACTAGTGACAACTTAAATATTTTTTTTCGTGTTATGTGGATTCAGGTTCAAGCTTGGCGGTCAGGTTGGAGTTAAGATTTTTTTCCCTATTTAACATGCAACTTGAGTTCGAGTTAATTGAGTTCTTGTTGAGTCATTTTTATGTTGGACCTATACGATACTCTTGAACTTGAATTGGCCTCCCTAGTCCCTTAATAAAAAGACATAAGTTTTCTATTTAGAATGTCACTTGAATGCATTTGTGAACTCTTTGATAAGATTCGTTATCATAATCATTTGCCTTATCCCAACTTTTTTTTGGGTTAGCCTTATAACTTCTCATTTTTTGTTAGTTCTTATTGAGTGTTCTCTTGGGTTTTAAATTTATTTTTTGCAGCCTCTATCCATATAAAATTATATGTATCCATTTTCCTTTCTAATCTTCTAGTAGTAATCTTATCAATATGTTTAATGGGTACATTTTCTATTTTATTGTACATGCCCAATTCATCTAAGTCTATTTCCAATTGCATTATATTCAATAGTTGCCACTCCAACTTTTCCTTTTATCGTTTCTTAATTTATCCTTCATAGTTCTGTATACTTCCAACTTAACATTCTCATTTTGTGTTGTACAAAATTTAGATATTAATGAAATTTTAATACTCTGTTAATTAGATTCATACATTATTGCTGCATAATTACGATTTTTATAAAATTTATTTTTCAACCTCAATAATATTCACTTGTTACACAAAACTCTTAGGCATTTCTTCATTTTAACTTTTCAAACTTAACTCTAGAAGTTATGTCGTTATTTTTGTCTTCATTTTGTATATAGTGGATTTTTGATACCTAAAAACATACATAGTTAGGTATCACCTTAGCTTTTAATAATATGGAATGATAATGGAAAATATCATATTTCTAAAATTACATAACATATATTTATTCTATGTTTAAATCATTCCAAGTCCTCTCTTTGTTAACTATTTCCTCCACTTTTTTTTTTTTTGAATTTTCACATATTTTTGTTGTTAAATAACTAATTAGAGGTATATTATCTGTAAACTATATATATTGAAGACCATGAGACCTACTCTACCTCCTTCCTTCATCCGTCCAAGAAGAGCCACGAGTCCTACCATGCAACCAATTATATTATGATCTATTGAGCGCATGTATTGAGGAGCTTAACCTTGGATCTTGTCTCTCTTAATCCTTGGATTACAATCCATGTACTTCTCTCCCTTCAATTGGCCTTTATTTTGAGTAAATTATATTTACTTTTTTTTTTCAATATATAATCTCCTAGGAGTTTACAAATACATCCAATATGTGCACAAAAAGTAAGCAATGAAATTCAAGGTAGCTTTTCTAGTCTACATGACATCAGAGCAAGGTTTAGGGTTTTCTTCTTCCAATCTTTGTTTTTTTTTTTTTTCATCTTTTATTTATCGAGATTCGTCATTTTCATTATTATTCCTGTTTTTTTTTTAACTTCATTTTCAAGGAGTCAACATCATGAATGGTGAAAATCAAATTAAGGGAGAAATCTAGATGATACACGCCCTAGGTGGTCTCAAATTGTGAAGTTTTTTTAAAGTGACAGAGAAAGATCCATCATCTTGTGATCTTCTTCTAAAGCCGATTGACCCAAAGTTTGTATCTTGGGATAAAGCTGATTCCATGATCATATCATATGATTGTGGAATACCATAATGCCTGAAATCAGTAGTTTTTTTATATTTTTATCTACCAAAAGAAATTTGGGACTCAATTGAACAAACATACTCAAAAGTAAAAGGCATTATTATCTATGAGATCAAAATTAAGATCTTGACAACCATGTATGGTAAGTTCAATGTTATTGAATACTTCATTTCAATGAAGGTTTATTGGCTTGAATTAGGCTATTATCAAGATCTCAAGATATCATGCTGCGATGATATGGTAATTGTTTAGTAATTTGTAGAAAGAGAAATTGTTTGAGTTCATTGTGGGAATTGATAATAATTTCAATTAAGTTTGGGTTCAAATCTTAAGCATAGAAAACTTGCCATTTCTAAACGGGCTATTCTTACTTATATGGGTTAAAAAGAATGATAGTAATTCTTGATACTCCAGTTTCTGAAACATTTGCTATGTCTACACTGAATCCCAATGTAAGGGATTTTTTGCCACATGATATTCCGTCTAACAAGGATATTTTTTTTTTTTCAAAAGCAATCTATATAGTGTGTCTAACAAGGATAATTTTTTTTTTCAAAAGCAATCTAGTGTAGCTATTACATGAAAAAAAGACATCGTGTTGGAAATTCTATGGAAAACTGCAGGGCTATGAAGGAAAAGAAAGGACATAAAAAGGGCAAGCTTTCTTATTGAATTAGAAATTAGAAACTCATACAATACCATGGCCATCTCCACCCCAAATTGTCAAACCAATCCCCCTTCATTAGTGAGGCCTAAATTAGGTCTTGCCACGGTGGTCGCATGACCTTAGTCACGCAATAGTGGTTGGAGGACCGTAGTTCGGCGACGGTGGTTGAAGGACCGTAGCGAGCGATAGTGGTCATAGGATCGTAGTCGAGCGACAGTGGTCGGAGGACTGCATTCAAGTGACGGTGGTCCGAGGACCGTAGTCCATTCCTAGATGTTCAACCAACTTTACTACTTTCACAACATTCCACCTCATTGTTTACCTGATCTTGAGTCTAATGATGTGGATGAACTTGAGTTTGATTTTGTGCCTAAGGATGAGCTTGCATTCGAGCTTGAATAAGAGATTTACCATAGATTGATGCTGAACTAAACCTCGAGGAGCCTTGAGCCACTATTGTTGCTTCCTACTCTCTAAGTTGGTGATGCATATTCCCTAACATTCTGTACTCCCCACTACCCCATAAGTTGGGTTTTGTATTCCATTGATGCCTTAATCAAATTTTTATTCTTGAGATCATCGTAGGAGCATAGTGTATGATGATGTCTAGATTCTCCACTAGATGTTATTATATTTATACATGGTACTCTACTCAGTTCCTATACTATTGCTTGCATCATTGTTATGGGTTGACTTCATAATCCCATCAATGTCATAGTAATATTGTCATGGGATCTTTGCTCATGTTATTGATTTGTCATAGTAGATTTGTTATAGATTGATGCTAAAATAAACTTTGAGGAGACTTGAGCAACTGTTGTTGCTCCCTAGCCTCTAAAGATGGTTATATATGTTGTTTCCTAGCTTTTTATACTACCACCACTCCATTATAGGTTGACTTTGTTTTTGAACAAATGCCATAATTCAATTTTTATAGTGGAGTTCATGTATTGTAGAATAACGTATGGCAACATCTAGATTCTTCACTAGATGTTATAATGGTTATACTAGGTGCTACTTAATTTCTCATACTATTGCTTGCATCGTTGTTATTGTTTGATTTCATATCTCCACACTGCCATAACCATGTATTATCATGGGATCCTTCCTCATGTTACTGATTTGTCAAATAAAGTATGTTGACATCTACCTTAGAAGTTCCTAGACTCTCCACTGGCAATTCAATCACTTATAACCCCTGCTCCTTTTTGATGGCCTCCTTTGGGCCACCAAATGACCATACTCTTTGGTTATTGCTCGCCTAAACAATTGTCAAATCTCTGGTAGCTCTCCATTGTTTTTTTTTTCTTTGATACTTTTGTTCCAACATTGGCACCTTCTTTAACTTCTTGGGTAAGCGTTCTTTGTAAACCGAGAGATTTTTAGGAAACAATTATATGAAATGTTATCACTGATCTTAATAGAATATACTTTATTTGGACATGCATCTAGTGTTAGGATTGATCGTGTAATAAATATTTAATAAATTATTTTTTTTTTAACTTTCATAGAAGACTCATTTTTTATTAAAAATTCATGATTGATTTATTTTGATTGTGCTTATGTCACTTTTTATTTTTTATTTTTATAGATGTAAAATCCCTTTTATAAATAGCGGATATTTGTAAGAGAGTTGCAATGATATGACTACAAGACATTTGAAAGCATAGCGCACTTCAATCTTCGTGCAATAGAGAGAGAGAGGTGAATATGAGCTAGTTAATTGTCTATTAATTGTCTATTTGTGTTTGACTCATTTCAATTTTTTTTTTTCTTCAAACTTAATTTGCGCTCGAAAATTTCATTACTTTATAGAGTTCGATTCATATCATTTGTAACAAGCTTGTTTTGCTCAAATTGAGTTGAATTGGCTTATTGTAATTTATAAACAATCTTATAAAATAAGTTTAATTTTAAAACTTTTTAAATGCATGATATGTCATATTAAATCTTTAAAAAATTCATTAAAGCTTTTTTAAATGTTTATTCAATTGGTAATCCCACATGCAAGAATGCATTTGCTTTAGTGTTGATATTCATAACGTATAAACAATATAACGTTTTGCTTCCAATTAATATTTAACTTCTTACTTCTAACTTTTTGCATATATAAAGTGCAGCCGCATAAAACAATTCTTGGTGCTAAGAAGAACTGCAGCTGGAATTTATAATTCTTATATAGCTTATAAAACCCAAACATGATCAAACAAAGTTCTGTTAGTGTTGGGCTAGCTTAATGAACGATCTAGTAAGAGCTACTTAAGAGTTGAACACGAGCTGTCGCAAATGAGAGGCAATTGACACCCCTAAATACAAGATTCATTTTCTTCACCTTTATGAAGCGGCAACACCAAACTTCATCAAAACATTATTGGCTATTGGCATCAGGAAGAGTTCCGAGTTATTGTGTCGCTATCACCAAGCCTCTAGGAAGCACATGCAATTTTAGAAGCCCTTGTGTTTGTGTTAGACTCCACACTTGTTGCACATGGGCTTATCACATGTCAAATCAAATGCTTTAAAAGCATGCTTGGCTATGTTTTCATAGTGCCTACATGACTCCATGCTCCTTTCTTGGCTGTTTCATTTTTGTTTGTTACTTATTTTTGTACATTTGTATCTCTTAGGTTTCTATTGTTTGAGAGGAAATTTTAAAGTTTTGTAATATGCACATATTTTGTTTTTGTCCAGTCTTCTCTTTGACTTATATTGAATTGCTGATAATTTAAAAAATTTTGCCTTTATAGTATTGTGTATTAAATTCAGAAAATTGGAGAGGAAAAGCTTAATTTTATTATACGAAATTATCTCTATTTATAGATCTATACAATATGTTTTAATAAAGAAACAAATAACTACAGAGACATGCATAATTGTTAATATAATCCTTCATAAATCATACAACCAAATATAGAAGGAGATAGGTGTGATCTAGGTGAGCCTCCCATGGATTTCCATCCTATCCGTGAGATCAAGTGTCAAGGGATGGTTGTGATTTAACAGAGAGGGAGGGAGTGACGGTGGTTGGATAATCTCAAACTTTTTCTCATATTATTGTTTGTGATTCTTGAATACCTGATCCTCTGAATTGAGGCGTGAATTGTTTTTTTCAGATTTATATGCGTTTGGTTAAATGGTAGGTTTGATGATCTCTCTCTGTTATGGGGGAAGGAATTGGCCTGCTCTCTTACCCTTTTTTGTAGGGTTTTAAATTATTAATACATGGGAACAAGAGTACAAACCCTATCAACTTCTTAGGCTTCTTGATGTTTAATAAAAATTTAAGCTATTTTCTTTTTATCTATATTGCATAAAATTCTCGGGTAATTTTGCTTCCGAAGCATTTTACTTGTGGCTGTCTTTTAGCTATTGGGATTGCTAAAAGATCTGGTAGTTTAGTTTGTTAGAGACCATTCATTTACATCAGCAATCGTGCTTTTGCTAAACAAATGGTATCCTTCTGACTTTATTCAGATGGATTGTTTTCATGTTAAAATGGTTCAAGTTTTCTGTTGGTTTTAACATCACTTCGACCTTTTTGGTTCAGTTGTATTTTTTTTGGCATTTAGAAACTTGTCACCCAGCTCACCAATAAATATCAAATCTCATGCTTGCTGATGAATGGCTATAATGTTTGGTTATTTGATATCTCCTCTCCATCTTATTTATAAGAAAACATTGCCTATTGTGGATGTTTTTTTTATTGGGTTCTTGTTCAACATTAGGGCGCTCAAGATCTCGGTCAGTTTCAAGATCACAATCTCCACGCCAACCATCCGACGCAAGGATGCGTCATCGTTCTAGGTAAGTGGAGAAAAGACCAAGTGAAGTTAGCGTATGCCAGCTTGTGAGAAGTTGAAATTGATTTTTTTAAGTTTGCAACTGAGCTCTTTTTGTGTTGCAGATCATACTCTCCTGCACCAAAACACCGGGATGACTATTCTGCTTCCCCAAGAAGGCAACCGGCTCATTCAAGATCCCCACGAGGATACCCACAAGGACGCGGTGAGAAGCAAAGCCGTAGATCATATTCTCCAAAACATAGTGATGGCAATAGAAAGCAGGTTGATCGTGAGGAATTCTCTGCTTCTCCAAGAGGAAAGCTGCCACAACAGTCAAGATCATCCCCCATAGGCTATCGAGATGGACATGGGGAGGATCGGAGACGCAGATCAAACTCACCGGAGAGTGATGTTGCTGGGAGAAATGGGGCTACTTATGATTATAAGTAAGTTATCATGTATTTTAGCAACAATATTCTTATTAAATGTGATATTCACGTTCTCAGTGAATCTTTGAATTGATTGTAGAGCACATCATAGATAACTTCCATTTTGGGGTATGAAAACATGTTTAGAATCGATATTCTTCTTTTGTTAGCTTGAAGTGCTTGTTAGAAGTTAGCAGGCTTGATTTGGAGAGCACATCAGTTATAAATTATTAAATTCCATTCATAATGTCTCGATAATGTTTCATTTTGCAGGAAGGAACAAAGGCACCCCTCATATTCACCATCTGGATCAAGATCCAGATCGATTGACTCTTCTTCTGGGCGCAAACGCTAAACAGGTGTATTATAACACTCTTGAACTAACATTGTCTTAGGGTAATTACATTCAAATCTCTCACTTCAGTACAAGCAAACTATTCGGTTTAGTTGTAATCTTTAACCATAAGATCATTTCATTGGATTTTATAAATTGAAAGTTGCATATGAAATTCTTTTAGAAATTTGACGGACGGTGAAACTTTGGAAGTCTCAAATTTTAACCATTAAATTGGCTGAAGTTTACAGAATCTGGATGTTTAATATATTTGTTGAGTATGATGTCCTTTTTACTTTGTTTTGATTTGCAGTTGCCTGGAGCTCTCAAGTTTGCTGATTAAAAACAGTTATCCTTTTTTATCATTGAAGAACACTTGTCTGGCTGCTCTTTTGTAAACTGTAATCCTGAGATCGCAATTAATGTATTGACTTTTGAAATTGCTTTGTAATGCCTGTCTTTATGCATCTATAAGAATCTCCAGAAAAGAAGCGATTATGATCACTGTTCTGAGTAGTCTCAGCTTTGTTTTTTAAGTATTTTATTTTTTGATTTATGTGAAAAATATGGACAGGGTTTATTATTTCATGATCAGACTTTTTGATGGAGTGCATGTCATTTTTGTGAGCATGTTAATCGTTTGAGAAAATGATCAAAATAGTCCCTTGACCCTTTATGAAATATCAAACAAAATAATCTTCAACTATATATTTTGGTCTTTCAACTTTTTAAAGAAGAATGATTATTGCTTTTTAAAGCCTTAATGGATCAAAATGACCCTTTAATATAGTTGAGAACTATTTTAGTCCTTAATAAAGAGTAAAGGGATCATTTTGATTATTTTCTCTTAATCATTTATATATTTCGTCAAAAGCATGACAATAAGAATGAAGCCTTGCATTGAGGCATCATTAGTTGGATTTGTCCTTGAATCTTGAATTTGGAGATCGGTTAGTAGAAATTCATGTATAAAGCAATCTTCAGATAGAGTTCTGGTGACATCTAGTTCTGATTTTTATGTTTTTTCAGTCTCAACTCTAGCCTTAGGATGAACGTGGGCTTCTTCCGACATACAGGTATTGGAACCCCAGAGGAATTTTGTTTTTTCTACTTAATTTTTGCTGCTATTGATTTTTGTGGCTCAAACTCTTCTTCTAAGTAATGAATAGTGTTTTTAAACGCATTTTAAGTCATCTTCAAGCTTTTCTTCTACCAGAGTGTATGTTCATGTTCACCTGCATCTGCATTGTTATGACTTATGAGGGGCTCTAACAAATCTTTGTTTGTGAAGGTAACTGTGCGTAAAGTGGAAGATAAACCTGATGATTCATCTTCACATGTCTTTTAGGTCTTGTGATAATGCCTTATTTGCCTCCATTTGAATGATTTGCATGATTGCTAGCTATATATACAGTTGAACATCCCAAGTTATGCATTTAAAATGATTGAATTATTTATATATAGAAAAATGATCTTATCATACTGAATGATTCTTACGTATTTTTTTTGTTCTTCATTTCAATTGATTTCCTAATAAGTCTTATGCTTGCGCAATATATGTGTATGATAAATGATAAATTTTCTTATTACATGAGTGTGGTTTTTATGATGTATTTTATATTTCCACTAATTTTGTCATTATGTAGTGAAACTTTTCAATGATAGTTAGCGGGACACAACATTCCACCTTTTGAGCCTAATATCAAGGTTATAACGAATGAAGCTATTGTGGATGCAGGAGGAAAGTATTAAGGGGAGAGTGGTCATTGAATTGGTGGTAATGATCTTGTTGGAGCATTTACTCCCATCTCTAATGTCAATCTTACTATATCTTTGATTTCAAACTCTGCTCTACTTATGATTTTGATAGATCCATCCAGCCCAACACTGGGGCCGGCTGCTAGTCTATGCTAGGCAGAATTGGGAGCAGGCTGACCCCCTTGTGGGGCCCATGCATTGATGGTGATTTCAAATAAGAGGGGGGCAATTTAGGAGGGAAATTATTTGAGGTGTTATTTCTCTAGGTTTTGCTTGGGCTCTAGCCGTCGACTAGATTTCAGGAGAGCCGGATCTTCCTCTCGAATTGAAGATCCATTATGTCTTATGTGTTTTCTTTCGTTTTTATTCTATTATTAAGTTTCCTACTTATTCTCGAAGGAATTTTTTTCGGTTCCTGTTGTTTTTGCTAAAAGCTATAATTTCAGCCATCATTGTTATAGTTTCTGAATTTGTTTCCTATTAAATTGGTATCAGAGCACTTTCTTGGATGGAAAAATAAAGTTTCTTCATTGTTTTTGTGATTAGAACCTAGATCCAATTAATGGCAGCAAAGAAGATGGATGCATTAGAGGGCGAGATGGAACAACTGAAGGCTGCAGTAGAGAAAAAATATTCTGAGGTGGAGGGAAGACTCTCGGCTGTCGGGAACCTGATGTAGGGCTATGTATGATTTAAATGATTGTAATAAGAATTTGAACGCTTTTAAGTAAGAGCAATAAGAATTAAAATGTTAGCCACTTAACGATAATAGAAAACAAAAGATGGATGCTTCCGCTTAGGTCAAATTACACGCTAATAGTTAAGATCACCAAAACAATTAGAACTTCAACATAAGCAGATTTAGGGAATTTTCAAAAACATCCGTAGATTAACAATGAGAGTAGATGCATAGAAAGTAATAACTCATTCCCTACATTTACTAAGCTTTTACATATAGCTTTGCACGATTCCTTATGCTTGATTCGCAACTTATAATAGAAGAAGATAATAGAAGAAGATTAGGAAGGAATTGAAGAGGGGAAAAGTTCACCCTCATCGAGGCTGGGCGGTGATTTGCCACTAAATGGTGGAAAACTGTTCTTTAATGGCTTTTGATAGGATGAATATGATACGATACAAGTATTCCTTGGCGGAATTGTCTACTTCCAGATTGACGTTGAAGAAAAGGTGATCAAAAAATGTCGATGAAGCCTTGTTCATTGTAGACGAAGCTGGAGTCAAGTTCAGGATTGACCATGCATCGATTTTGTACTGTTGAAGTGTTGTAGAAGATGCCCTTTGCTGTCCTTGTGGGTTCCCCTTGAGAGAAAAAAGTTTCTCTAAGGTATCCAAGTAGGGTGGCTGGCCAATTGAGGGAGCTTGGGGAGATTTTGGTTCAGATTTTAAGGAGTGAGGATGGAGGGAAATTGGGAAATTGTTTTCCTAATTAATCCTTTAAGTTTGGAAAGGATTTAAAGAGAAATTGTAGAGAGAGGGGGCGGGTAAGGGAGGGAAAAAAAGGGATTTAAATTCTTTCCCAAGTGAGAGGTTTTTATTTTGGAAAGCATTAAGGAGGTGGAGGCAAGGAGGGGCTGACATCATCAATGGGGATTGGGGAATTAGGCAAAGGTTTGATACTTAAATGGGATTCTCAAATTAAGGAAGATAATTTTAATTCCAATTCAATTCAAATTTAATTTGGATTTGATTTAGAAACTTTCCTAAAATATGATTCTATTTTAGGAAATATTTCAAAATTTAAAATTGATTTGAATAATTGAAATTGAAAACTTTCCCAAAGAGATTAAGTAAGAAAGGAAAGTAGTGATGAGGAGTTTGAAAATTATAGAGGCAAAGGGGAAGGGGTAGGCTAACAGCTAGGCTAGGTTTGGTGGGGTTCGGGTAGCTTTGTAGTAGGGTGATGGGATGTAGCCAAGTAGGAAGGGTGGGGAAGGTGTGGTGGGACTTGGCCAAAAGGTGGGATGGTGGTTAGGATGACTGGCGGTGGAAATGGCGGGGAGGTGGTCGGCGGTCTATGTGAAGGTGGTGGGGCCGGGTGGTGGAAGGGATGGGGAAGAGGAAGAAGAGACAATAGGGAATAAAAAATAACCACAAACCCGGACACTTCCAAAGTTGGTGGGTGATCCGATTTCCTCTCATAGGGATTTCTTTCCAAAGACTCTCAAGCTCTCACAAGAACGCAATTTGCAGGAATTTGATTATAATTCATTCATTAACTTCCGAACAGCTTTGGGAATTTTGAAGAGATAATGAAAAAGATACTTGAGATGCAGTCAAAAGCATCACTGGCGATTCCTAGGATGGAACCACGGGGAAAAGAGATTTAGGAGGATGACAATGAATTGCAGAGTGTTTTCCATCAAGGACCGCCACGAGGAGCCCTGTGGGTGGAGGATCGGGTTATTCTTAAGGGACGACGGTAAGGAGGAAGGAAGGGAATCACATAACCACTATACTGGGGGAACCAACAGGGGAAGGAACCAGTGGGGTATGGCTGCGAGGGAAAGGAAGCTAAAGATGCCCGTCTTTGAAGGGGAGGATGCTCAGGGTTGGGTGTACCATGTGGAATATTATGTTGCCATCAATGGACTGACTGAAGGGGAAATACTCTTGGTGACAAATCTATGTTTGGAGGGGAAAGCCCTTGCGTGGTTGCGATGGAGGGAGGCAAGGTATCCCATCTACTCATGCGGGAATTTAAGGAGTGCTTATTGGAACATTTTTGAGCCATTCAGGAAAGGGACCTTTACGAGCAGTTTTTTGCCCTAATGCAGGAGGGGGCAGTTATGGAGTATCGAGATAAATTTGATCTATTGTCCGAGAGACTGAGGGGAATCTCTGAGGAAGAAGAGGACTTTTATGAAGGGAATTAGAGAGAACATACGGGCAAAACTCAAGGTTCTAAGGCCTAGGGGGTTGAGAGAGACGATGGAGCTGACTTAGAGGGTGGAGGAAAAATGTAAGAGTGTGAATGTATCTATCAGTACCACATGGGTGATAAGGATTGATGCTTGGATTATAATTACCTTGTTGTCGTTCTGAAATGAAGGTAACTATAGACAAACTAAAAATTCCCTCCATCTCCATTTTGAAGGTTAGAAGTGTGAAGCTAAGCTGACCAAACAATTTTGTATGAGCATATTGATTTTTTGAAGAGGAAGATGGAGGTGTTGGGTGGATAAGTTCCAATCCCAATAATTCATATATCTGGGCAGACATAGGAATCAACTACTAAAGAGACTCAGGTGTTAGCTCAGAATAATCGAATCGAGCTTTTAGGTCATGCGAACCCTAGTTGATTGATGCTAGTATAGTCTCTATGCCCTCATTGGTTAAAAGAGATGAGATATATGCTTTTAATGTCCAAGTAATTTAGCTCCTCAGTTCTCTAATTTTTTGAGTAAAATAAGTGTGCTAGAATAAAAATCAGGTGAGCTAAAGTTTGAGAGTACGAAAATTAAGTGAGGGGATGTTGGTATGAGTGAAGTTATTGAGTGCAATTTTGCTTGTGTAATTGACTTGGTTCAGCTATGGTAAGTCTTTGTGGACTGTAAAAGAAGCTAATCCGGTTCATGAGAATAATAACAGGAGCATTGAGGAGGTAAATGGAAGAATTATGAAGTAATATCAGTATATTATTGCAAATCCTCAGAGGTTGCCTATGAATGAATAATGATTGAATTGGAACATTTAGAAATACAGTTTTATATACCATGATTGTATTAGGATTTTTTTTTGAACATTTAGGCAAATTAAGATAAACTTACACACACAATGCATACTAAAGATTCAAACTCAAAACCTGTTAGTTGGTAGCAAAAACTCTCGATCAATAGTTCAATGTGAGCTTTGTTGATTGGTGTTGTGATCATTTATCAAACTAATTTGAGAAGTTGTTATCATTAAGTGAGAATGAGAGAGGGTGATCAATGAAAATTTAGTTTTAAAATCAAAAGATGGGTTATATATAGGATTGGTAATATCTTTTGAGTCGATTAATGCACATGATGCTTGCATGGGAATTGTCATATTTTGAAACATTTCATTATAACATTTATTGATTATATATTTGAATGATAGTTTGATATATCCTAAGACTAGATATGATAAAAGTTATATTTGAAATCAAAGAACATCTATTTTGTGATACTATGTTGTGTTTGGAAATTGGCATGCTAATGCTTTAAGTCAGGCTTATATTATTTTACACGCAATGCACGTTTAAATGACCTGCATCAGGCTTCATTTGGGATGATTTTCTTATTGCTTCTTAAAATAGTGTTTAAGCACAAATTCTATAACACCGTTTTAAGAATCAGTAAGAAAGCCATCTCAAATGAAGCCTTAATCACACTAAAGTTGAATATACTATTTGTAAAGACTTTAGTAAGATGAAGTCCTTAGTATTAACTAATCCATCATTAACAAATATTTCATCATTACATATCCTTTTTTATTTAAGGTCCACATCTTTATATTATTGTTTCATCTTTATGGGACTTTATGCTCTTGGTGGTGATGTGCACATTTTGATAAAAATGAAATAATAGTGATCATTGAGGAAAGATATTATTGGTCTAGTTTGAAAACAAAAGTATGAAGTATAATTTCATAATGCAAAACATGTGAGTTGATGAAAAAAGAATGATTTATCTTTATACAAATTTATCTACTCAATATAGTTAAGATTTAAAATTTTTTATTAAAAAAATTACTCTATGCAATAAAAAAATCATCCAAAATAAAATCTTAATATTACTACATTTGTAAATAATTTATCTATCAGTATGTCTACAAGTAGCAATCCATTTAAATAACCATTGAGTTTCAACCTAAAAAAATATTCACAAAATTTGGCTATTACTTCTAATAATTATAAATATACAAGTAATGTTTACAAGGGCTATGTGGAATTTATATTGAAGATATGCCAAAACCTTAAGTGATGGTGCATTTGAATTAAAATATATATATATATTACAACAACCTTCAAAATATTATAGGTAAGAAAATAATACTATTGAAATCATGCAATGCATTTGGACAAATGCTCATAAATACAAACTTAAATGAAACTATGACAATATTTCAATCTTTGTTATATTCAATCAAACTTTATTTTGTGAACAAGCAATCAATGTATTGAAATATTCCCTCTTCAGCTTCTCCAAATGAATTCAAATTTAACACTCCATCAAACAATTAACATATATTATTCTACAAGTTATTATAAATTATAATAATTATAGATGACCAATTTCATATATATTTTATGTACTATGTGACAAACTTACATACCAATTTCATTGTTTCAATCAATAGAACTTATCAAATGTATGCACTTCAAAGACAATATAAGTAGTTGATATACAAATAAATAAATAAATTTGTGCCCAATCCAATCCATGAATGAACCTAAATCTCTCCAGATATAGGTTAGCAACCCAAGACATTACAAAACCTGGACAACAAAAGTCCAATGTCAAAATTAGTAGACAGACAATTTACATGAAAGCTACACATCTACAGCTTCCAAAACAGCTTTATCACAAAGTGATTTCAGTAATGAGAACTAATTACATAGAGAAGCCCAATTGTGTTGAAGAAGAGGTGTCAAGCCAGAGATGGAGCTGCTATTTCCACCAAAAAAAAAATAGAAGTAATAAAATGGTCATCCTGGATGTCATTGTAACTATCCAACCATATTTACCGAGCCATCCTTCATCAAGCTGATGCTGAGGCTATTGAATCTTCCTCTCGAATAGTGTCTTGATGCTTTCCTCCAATCTGTTCCAGTTTTCATCATGGCGACAAACTCGTCATAACTGATCCTACCATCCTGCAAGTATAAAAAGATCAGGACTGTGTTGGGGAATGTAATGGTTAGTTCAGTGGGTCATTGTGGATCTTAGGTAGTTAAGCTTATTAGATATTTTAAAGTCATTGGAATCTTGGTAGTCCATAAATACTCTTTAGGTTTCCTTTGGGATGGCTTTCTTATTGCTTCTCAAAGCAATTTGTAAAGCAATTTTTTAGTACAATTTTTTTTTTATTAGAAAACTGCTTTATGAAGCAGCAAAAAAACTGTACCAAATGAAGCCTTAGATTATTAGGGCAAAGCAAGCAAAAATGAAAGAAACAATGAGTAATGACTCACTTCCCCCTCCCCAAAATGATATTCGGAGTCGTAGGCATATTCTAATCACTTAATCTACTCTCCCTCAATATGTTTATGGAGTTTTAGGCAAACTTTAAGTTGCTTAATTATTATATATTTTCTTTAACTTCTCTGTTTTACTGTATTTTTTGCAATTTTGATTCGCAACTGCAATAGTTATAGCTCTTAAGAAAGAAAAAGATAAATTTCATCTGAAAATTCAACTAAGCGAGAATAGGTACCTTATCAGTGTCAACTTCTTGTAAGATGTCATTAGCCACATCAGTGCTCTCTTTAGATCCATCTTCAGCCAAAGCCTCTCGAAGCTCCTCAGGCTCAATGAAACCATTCCCATCCATGTCGAAGAACGAGAAGGCTCTTCGTAGGTGCTCATCATTCGCCATTTTCTGTAAATGAAGGGAAACAGCTACAAACTCACCATAGTCCAACTTTCCTTTTCCATTGGTATCCACCTGTTCGCCAGTTTTGAATTTTATTCCAAATTAAATAACGTATTTAAAAGGTAGAAGAAATGTACCATTCATTTACCAAGTAAATAAGAAATCGGGAAGTGAAGTCTTCCTTGAAAAACAAGAGATTATTCTATGTTGAGTTATCCTTGCTATATGAAGGGATAGCGTAATGAAGAGGGAGAGAAAAAGAAAAGCAAGAAAGAAGGATGAGTAAACCCAGTGATATTTTTTCTTGTGTTGATTTTGCCTATTTTGTGATTGCTAGTGTAAGTTATTTTTGTGATAGTTATTAGCTAATTGATTCAAGCAAAGACAGTATCTGCTAGAAATTTTACAGGAATGCCATGTTAAGACAAAATGATGACTGGACTTGCTTTTGATCAAATTTTGAAAGGGTACAAACAATGAAAAAACACCATACACTTGCGGTATCTGCGTAATTCAATCCCATACATGATAAATAAAAAACCATAGTGCATACTAAATAACAAGATAATTCATTTGTTTTAAAAACTGTTATTCCACAGGAAATCTCATCTTAAGATGAACAACATACTTATATTTGAGTTTTCAAAGAAAAAAATTTGAATAACACATGGAACCGAGCCAAAAATTTTAGGCCATATATAGATCATTTCATCTAATAAAAAACAATCATCATGCGTCATACAAAAACAAATTTGCAGAATTCTATAAAATTTCCATAATTAGTTTAAATTAGATATATGAAGATCAACAATCTCAACATATATATATTGGTAGTTCAATGAGCAAAGTATACTTAAACATAAATAGTATACAAATGAAAGCCTGAATGGAATGATTCACCTTAGCACCTAAAAAAGAAAGTGATAGAAATATTTTACATTTTTTTGGGTATAAAAGCATTCACTTAAACATGAATTAAAAACAGTTGGAGCAGATTCAATGTATTTATATTTTCAGAAGAACTGGTTAGAACTGCTATTTTGGGTGAACCCTCCACATATTCATCATACTACGCTGACAATACAACAACAATAACAACTTCAAGCCTTTCCCACTATGCGGGGTCGGCTACATGAATCTTTTTTCTCCATTGTGTCTGGTTAAGAGTCAAATTTTCATTTAGATCTAATAAAAAAAGGTCCTTTCTAATATTTTCAAACAAGTCGTTTTAGGTATACCTCTACCTTTCTTAACATAGGCTAACTCTAATACATCTACTCTCCTAACCGGGTCATCAGAAGGCCACCGTTTTATATTATAAAATTTATTATAAGATTTAGTCATGCCATAGAAAAGAACAATGACCCTGATATTGAATCCACGGTCACAGAAAATTGATTGTCTGCAAAAACATTTCATACTCAAGGCTTGCAGAAGGATCATGAGTGAGCACAAGTCTAATTCTTGAACTAACATAAAAAAACTTTGGCTTGCAAACGAGGATGGAAGTTTTGAGGCATTATATTAATAAAGAAAAATGAACAATCAAAGCATGGTCAGCATTACAAAATAAATTATGAGTAATTCAGTATTTTCTCTCATCCACAAGAGGTGGCAACTCTCCTCTTTTAAAATGACATTCCCCAGCATGATAATTTCGGCTAAAGGGGATTCCTCTTTCTCCTCCTTAATTGGTGGCACCTCATGAAGCAAGAAATAATTTGAAAATAAAAATGAAATAAATTATGGCTTCAATCAAGGATGAACGTCTATAAATAATGCAAATTCAAATTTCAAATTAATGAACAATCTCTTCCTTGAATCAAAGGTTAATTATGACAGTTATCTCAGTTATTCGAGGCAATTTCAAATTTTAAACACCACTCACTTCCTTGAAGCAAGAAATCAAGGAATTATATCAATTATTGGAGGCAAATTCAAATTTCAAATTAAAAAAAATCTCTCCCTTGAAGCAAGGGTTAAATTAATATATTATATCAATTATACATTATTGGAGGCAATATCAAATTTTAAATTTAAAGATAATGGCCAAAACCATGAAAGAAATTTATTGAATTATTTTATTCTTGTAATTTTCATGTAATGGTTATAAATAAGTGGAAGCATTGTAGTTAGGTATTTTTTAGGCAGGGCTTGATAGCTCTCTCCTATTGGAGCTTTGATGTATTATCCATAAAATAATATTTGTATTTTATTTTAATCATGAATGAAGAATGCATTTCTTTTTCTTTCATAACATACATTTCTTTTAAATAATTCAGGATGGTGTATCTTCACTCTCCACCAACCTAGTTGCCACGTGTAGGCTTGGCTTCCATCGATTATTCCACCATACCCAAATTTCACACCTAGCATAACTTCATTCACCACTACCTTCCATCCCTTATCAACTTGATATCAGAGCTTAAGTAGTTACATCTTATTGGAGGTGAGAATAGCTTGGTGGTTTCCTTCTCTTTTTCAATAATTATTTCTTAATTTAATTTTAACTCCTCAGTGACTTCTTTTTGTTTAAGAAAGGTAGAGGTAGACCTAAAAAGACTTGGTTAGAAAATATTAGAAATGATCTTTCTTTATTAGATTTAAATGAGACTTTGACATTTAACCGGACACAATGGCGAAAAAGGATTCATGTAGCCGACCCCACGTAGTGGGACAAAGGCTTGATGTTGTTGTGACTTCTTTTTGTCTTTGGCAAGAAAATTGTTTACCAATCTTCTATTCAAAAAATTAAGGGCTTGGTGCCTTCTCATGTTACTCTTTGGTTTTGAAACATAGACTAACCTTTTTGCAAGCTGATATCTACATCACAATGTAGATGTAAGCAAATTTAAATCAGGTAAAACAGGAAATTAACTTACTGCTTCAATAAGCATTTGCACTTCAGACTCCTCAAGCAGGGAGCCAAATTTTGAAAGCCCATTTTTTAGCTCCTCATACGAGACAATGCCATCATTATCAGTGTCCATCATCTTAAACTTCTCTTTCATATCTTCAACCTCTTCAGTGGATAAGTGGTCAGCAATGACCTATCAGGAAATTTATGCAAGCTAGAGTGATTTAATCAAGAAGCAGATTTAGAGTGTTGGTATGGTCAAGTAAGATTTCTTAATATAGGTAAGTAGGAACCATAAAATAAATTGAAAGAGTCAAACCAACCCGTAAAGCTTTCCTTTTAAATCTATTCATCCTTGAGAACTGTTTTAGCCTTGATTTCACAACGTCACCAAGAGAAACATTTGGGGCTTTCTTAGCATTTTGAAGCCAGGGATGCTCTAAACAAAGAAAAATGAGCAAAAATAGTAAGCGTGTTTGTGATGGTAAAAAAAAAATGACAGAACGATAAAAAATGAATGGAGAAACCATTACATCACATCATGAATGCAAATTTGATTTCCAGCATATGCCTACTGAATGGGGAAATTGCCAACCAAATTCAACTTCTACCAACTATACAGAAAGTAAACTGTTACGGAACCAACCAAACCGGCTCAGGAGGGGCCGGTCCAATTCTACAAGAGGCGGGCTAAGCCGCCTCCTTGATGTGTTTCCACCCAGCTTGTGGGCCCCCCTTGAGGCGGCAATAGAGAAGAGAGGGGAAGGAATTTTGAAATTAGTTTATATTAGGGAAGTAGATTTAATTAATTAAAAGATTTGATATAAGATTTGATATCTTTTGTATTAATTAAATAATATCTTATATTAGTTTTTAAGGAGGTGGATTTAATTAATTAAAAGATTTGATATCTTTTGTATTAATTAAATAATATCTTATATTAGGAAGTTTTTTAAGGAGGTGGAGTTTTAAAGAGGTGGAGAGGGCTATTTAAAGGGGATGAAGGGGCTAAGGTAGGTATGCTTGATTATTGTTCTCTTGGAGTCTCTTGGGTGTCTTGGGCTCTAGACTTGGTGTCTAGAGATTGGGAGAGAAAGATCCTCCTCTCGAAAAGAGGATCAATTGTATCTTGTTCTATGTTTGCTTTGCTTTATCTTATATAATCAAATCTATTGTTTTGAGTTGATTTCATTAGTATTCTTGTGTTCTTTCTCGTTGTTTTACCAATTCATTGTTAGGGTTGTTTGCGAACTCAAGTATTTCCGATAGGATTACTTGCGAACCCAAGTATTTCCTATCATAAACTTTCTTATATTAAGTGCTCATGCACTGATAGGCCACCTTCTTAAAGAGAGAGATGCAAATAAGCATGGGAAAACCTACAGACATGCAATGATAACCGTTGATAGTCCAGATTGGCAAAATGTGGGATTCTAGCTAGCTGGATTCTCTTCCAGGGAATAACATAGAGTAAAGGATACAAGCTATAGAAAATCATTCCTTGTTATCATATATGCATATATAGGAATTTGGTTAGTACTTGTATATTCTGTCCAAGGAATGTTCTCAAGTAATCACTATAATTACTGGTTTCTAAAAGCAGAAATTACCTACTGTAACGTAGGATCCTGTTGTGTAAATAAGGAAAGGTCTTCAATTTAATAAATGTAAAATTCAAATCATCTCTTCTCTCTTCATGGTATTAGAGCCCTAGGAAGGATAGGCTTTGTTCTACAACATGCAAACTTAGACAATAGATAATGAAATTGTATTAGCTGATAGACTTTGTTCTGCAAACATGCCAAGTTAGTTACTATTTTTAGGTCACATGACATTGCTATTCTATTATGAGAACAATAAACTTTACAATTTCATATCTGATGTTAGGAAAATTAAAGGAAGTAATAAAAAATTATTTGTATTAGACTCCATGTGCAGCTCACTGTGTGGGCCTAATGTTGGAGAACATTGGAATATTCTTAAAATCAAGATGACATTAGATAGAGCAATTTCGCTCATGAGATTTCCCTACAACCATACCAATGCAATGAATACATATCATAAAAGAGCTTACCAAAAAGAAAAGGTTGAAAAATTGTGGCTCATTTTGTGACTATTTTTCTCAACTTACAACAAGTCCACAATTAAAATCATGCCATCAGAAAATGTTCACATCAGAGAAATGGATGGAAGAGTAGATAGGGTAAGGATAGATAGGCTAAAAGTACTACTAAAATCGTATTGATGCCTTCATTTTGGAATCATATTTTTTATATCCTCAAGTTCACAGGTCATTTAGTGAGTTTTTTAACTTGGTGAAAATGAGATAAGACTAGCTATGGGATACAAATATGAAACCATGGATAGAGCTAAAGAAACTATCCAAAGAGCTTCAATAAGAAAGAAAATAAGTATAGGCAAGTATTTTCTATCAAGAATAAAAGGTGGAATTCTCAGCTTCATCATCCTTTGTATGAGTAGAACATTTCTTTAACCCTGAGTTTTTCCAAAATAATCCATCAGTTGAACTTGCTGAAGAAATCACATATGGGTTATTTGAAAGCATACAAAAGACCAAGACTAAATGTAGAACTCAAGATCAAATTATATCTGAGTTATCACTATACAAGAAAGTCCAAGGTCTCATAGGTATCCTGATGGAAAACTAAATCAAGGAGCACAAAATCTCCTTCTGGGTATCATTTATTTTGGTTTGGACAATTTATTTGTTGCATAGTTATGAAGTAATTGGATTTTTTTTTAAATTGCAACTGAATGGTGGAACTTATTTGGAAAATCTGCACCAAACTTGCAACAATTGGCCATTATTTAAGCCATACTTGTAGGGAAACTAGTTGTAAACATAATTAGAGTGTGTTTGAACATATGTTTAGTTACTTAATGAACTACAATTTCATGAAATATTTATGAATTATAAATTTTCTTCTTTTCATGCAACGTATTTCATTCTAAAAAGAGAAACATATTGGTTCATCAAATATTACATGATCTAGTTTATATGAAGTATAATCAAGCTCTTAAGGCTCATCATGAGATGTAAAAGATCATTGATCAAATCCCTCTCAATGAAATTGATCAACATCATCATTAGCCTTATCCCAACTATTTGGGGTTAACATTAGGAATGCTCATTTTTCATTCACTCATGTTGAGTTTTGTTGGAGCTATTAAACCCATTGTTTACAAATATTGGACAATTTTTATCATTCTAACATTAGGTCTATCATTTTACTTATTAATCCTTTCACACTGATTTTATCAACTTATCTAATGAGCACATTTTCTACCATTTGTTGTATAGATCCCCACCAAATGTGAGAGCAAGAACTTCTAGTTAAACAAAATAAATATTAATGATGGAGAAGATGGATCTGAGGAGCGAGATAGATGGCTTACAAATCTAATGATGGGAAAAAGGGAATGGGTGATGAAGAAGATAAAAAAGCTAATAATGAATATTTGATTAAACTTAGATTGTTAAACCTACAAACTTAAGATATTTTTTGCTTAATAAAACTATGCTTTTGGGCCTTACGCACTTTATTTTAGATCATCTATTTTGCGAGGTTTTGATATTTGAAATGAAACCAAACTTTAAAAATATATATTTCTTACAATTTTACTATGATGGTTATTATATTATATATCCAAAAATATTCCTCATAATTAAAATATTTGAAATAATAATTTATTAGCGCCTCACTTGGCTCAGCCAAATGCCTAGTGCCTTAGGCATTAGAAAGTCATATTGCCAAGAAGGTGCCTATCGCTTTTAATAACAAAGCCAAATCAACTTAGTATTAAGATAAGACAGTTGACTTGATACCCAAGTGTGCCCATCACATACTAAAAGATGATAAAATAGCAATTTTATATCATGTAAGAGTAAAAAATGAAATACATGATTTTTTAAATGCCCACATGAATTAGGGCATATTTTGTAGTTCTATGTTAAATCCTGTGTTATTTTGTCCTAAGTGTTCCTTCAAGAAACGTTGAGGACATTTCTAAACTAAAAAGCCATGTAAAAAGATCTCCTAAGAATCTAAAATAAGTCCAGTACAGGACTAGTGTGATAATTAGAAGTCGCAAAGTTTAAGGTAAGATAAACCTCACTTTTGATAAGCTTAATTTACTAAGAAACAACAAATCATGGTTTTAAAAGTAAAAAAATAAGCTTAGGAAAATTAACAAAAGAACCTCATTATTTGAACAGAGCCACTAATACAAAATGTAGAAGTACCTAGCACTTGCTTTGCTGTCAGTCTGCTTTTCGGGTCAGGTTCCAGCATACAGCGAACAAGATCCTTTGCATTTTCTGAAACATTTGGCCATGGTTCACGCTTAAAATCTATAGTTCCACAGAGAATTGCTTGTGCAACTCCTTGTTCAGTTTCTGAAATTCAGAATACAAAAGCAGGTTTGTCAGGGAAATGCAGATTAATTTCCAAAGAATTGATCAATAACCAGTAATCAAACATGTCGTAAGAGATGGGCTAAAAAAGCAGATGTTACCAGCCCAAAACGGGGGTACTCCACATAAAAGAATATAGAGAATGACACCAGCACTCCATATATCTATTTCAGGTCCATAATTCCGCTTTAGTACTTCTGGAGCCATGTAATATGGACTTCCCACAATTTCTGAGAATTTCTCACCTGACAAATCATAAACAGCAATTTGAGTCTATGAAGAACCAATTTCAAGGAGAGTATCTATGAGAAGGACACTAAGATCTATGTATAAGAATAAATGAGGCGTTACATCAACATAAATAAAATAGTAGGAACATGATGCAACACTAACAAGGATAAGTTTGTTGGACACCATGAGTTTGATGTGTACACTAGATTTTGAATATTAAAAATATTATTTGTTATACTAATATAAACTTTACTTAAGTGAGCAGATTTTTGGACCAATATTTCAGGTCAAAAGACACAACTGCTGCACAAAAGATGGAATAAAAAAGAGAAACTGATTGAGCCCCAGAATTGTGAATGTGAGGATCGTCAAAAATTCATAATGTAAAATGTATGTAAAAAATATAATATTTTTTTAGTCTTCTTTTGTGTGTAGGATTACATTGACTAAGCAACCGTGCACATACATGCTGGAGTAGAGAATGCATTAAAAATTAAAAAAATTAATATTAATTAAAGTACTTGTTTACAGTTAAATCATACTATATGATATATATATTATACTATACAAAATGTTATGAGTATTTTAAAAATTTAGAAAATCAAGTTATATTAATTAACAAAAAAATGAAAAAGAAAATTTGAAATAACTGATCGTACAATATAATTTATATCGTCCTGTACGATCTTGTGTTTCAAATTAAGCAGACATTATTTGTTCTTTTAAAAAACAAGCAAATTTAAAATTACACTACTCGTACTATACGAACAAGTTCGTATTGCACGACTTTTAAATATTGTTTTAAATATTTACATATTTTAGTTCTGAGATCAATGAGTGAAATCAGAGTTGATATCGCATTGTAAGATACAATTCATACAGTGAGCATGTTTGGCCAAATTTTGTTCAGATTGAACAAACTTGATCTAATCGTACTATACAATTCAAATCATATAGTCCGAACAAACATAGCAAATTAGGGTTTCAGCCAATATTGTACTAATGGTACTATACAATTCATAGACCGTACTGTATGATTAACCCATAAAAAAAATAAACGCACTATTTAGGGTTCCTTTAGGAGCATTCTTATAAATAGGATATATTCAGAAATTCTTAGAGTTTTTTGGCTGGTCCTTTTGAGTTTCTTAGAGAGATTTTGAGAGACTTGATTTTGGGAGAGAGATTGGAGAGACTTATGAGAGCTTTTGGGAGAGAACAAAAGTGTGAGGTGATAGATTCACTGAGACTATGTAATCCAAATCTAATCCTTAAATCCTCTAGGTTTTGATTGTGAAAGCACTTGGGCATGAGCTCAACAAAGTCTCAGTGTTGCGACTGGGACCGGACTTCATGGATCTAACATGAGGCTAGGGAGAAGCGGCTTTTCGAGGAGAGAAGAGGTTGAGTGTCTCCATTACCCATGAAGGAGAGTGGCTTCTTTGCTTTGTTGGGAGAAGTGTAGTAGTGGAATTCTCAAGTAGAGACTCAAGAAATGAATGTAGGTTAAGTGACAGAACCACTATAAGTCTGATTTGGATTTTTCTTATTATAGTTTTAATTTTTTTGCAATCTTTTGGGCATGTGCACTGATGTAAAAAATTGCTGAAAATTTATTCTGAAATTTGAAAAAAAATTATGCAATAATCACATTTTGCTTTTGATTGTTTTCAAAAACAAAATAAGAAAATATATTTTTCTTGCTTCATTAGGTTGATATTAAAAATATTTTTTGTTATTGTTCTTACTTTAGTTGGCCTGAAAAATATATAAAAGAAAATTTTATATTGGTGTTGTTTTGAACGCTTATGTACAATTTTTAAACTTTTAATATGCACCAATTAACCTCTTACTTAGTTGTGTCATTCGGTTTAGATTCACATCAAACCTCAATTGGTATCAAAGCGAGTGTTTTCAAGATTGGTTTAAACATGACAATTTAATTAGAAATAGGAACACATTAGAAGGGTACTCGATTACTCGACCGCTGTTATTCAACAATATTTCATTTGACATTTAAAAAATGTATGTCAACATTTATTCAATTTATTGATTATCGAATGTGGAATCTAGTGTAAGTAGGGTATCAACCCCACCTAGAATAGAAACCAACATAAAAGTTGAACTTCCCTTTAATGAATAGAGTTTTAGTAGCCAAAAGTTGACACAATTGAATGCTAAATGTCTAAACTACTTTTTATGTGCATCAAAGTATGAAGATAACATGTGTGTCTCTACATGTACAAAGAAATTTGGAATAGATTATGCATTACTTAGGAAGATATTAATGAAGTTAAGCAATCACATTTAAATATTTTACTTCATGATTATGGATTCTTTTGCATGCAACCTAATGAATCAATGTCTTACAATGTATACTCGTTTCACAAAAATTATTACTTCTTTGCATGCTTTAGGAAAGGAAATTAGTAATGCATACAAGATAAACAAATTCTGAGATGTTTGCCTGAATCTTGGGACGCCAAGGTGACAACGATTTCTGAATCTGAAGATTTAACTGCTTATTTTGTTGATAACCTACTTGGCTTTTTGATAGCATATGGACAGAAGGTTAGTAGAGATTCTAGGTGAAAAAAGAAAGGAAAAAACTATAGCATTGAAAGCCAATAATTCTTATAATAATAGTTCTGAAGGAAGTGGAGACGACGATATAACTTTAATAACTAGGATGTTCAAAAGTTTTCTTAAAAAAAAAACAAGCAGAGGGGGCACAATGATAAGCTGAGGAATAAAGGTAAAAAGTTTAATAAAGTTATCACTGATCTTATTTTGTTTTGAATATAAAAAGCCAGGTCACTTAAAATCGGAGTGTCCTAATTTGAAGAGTCAATCATCAAAGGAGAAAGCTGAAAAAAAAGTTAAAAATAAGAGGAACATAAGAAAATCTAAAAAATCTTTCAAGGCGAACTCAGACTCTGATTCATCAGAGGCAGAAGCTAAAGAAGAAATTACCAACATATGCTTAATGGCGAAAGACAGCACAAATGCTATTGAAGATGATCATGTATGCGAATTTTCTTAAGATGAATTACTTTAAGTTTTTGAACAGTTGCATATTAGAGATAAAAAGCTTAAAAGATTTTTTTTTTTTTTGAAAAATAAACATATTTTATTGATAAATGAGCACTCATATTTAGTTAATAAGTTTATATATTTATAAAATGAACATGTTGCATTAATAGATGAGCATTCAAGTTTAGTTAAAGAATCTAAAATTTTGAAAACAAAATGATTTGAAGGGAAAAACTAGCATGAATATTGAATTAGATGCTGCATGTAAGACATTAAAAGTAAAAGCATTGCATTTGCAAGATAGTGAGCATCAAGCACATATGAAACTTGAAATATTTAAAAGTGCTAACGAATATCTAAGAAAAGATATCATAAAACCTAGAGTCATTGCATTCAGGTCTGCACTTTCACAAAAAAAATGCATTAGGGCATCACATACATCATCCTCTCATAAGAGGAAGATTCATTCATTATATAGACTAGCTCATTCATTTCAAGGAATTAAGTGTTACTCTTGTGGCATGGTAGGACACAACATGAATATTCTCATATAGGATCCACCATAACTCACAACTCCTACAACACCCCAACAAAATGGCATATCAGAAAGAACAAATATGACATTGATTAAGGTTGTAAGAGAGGACGCATCATTACTAGCTCTCAACCACAGAGAGTGTTCACTCAGGAAAAGACGGCGCTACGACATCAGGGTTTTGCAAGCTTTAGGTCCCATTTTTCCCCATGTAAATTGGAATTTAAATTAACCAAATTCCCTCGATGAACGGCATCAGGGTTTATTTAATTATGAGGCTCCACTTCCAATGAGTGCAAGCCCTTATAGTTACCCCTCCTAACGCGTAGAAGGGAACTCTCGATTAAGGATGAATTGATTATTTGATGTGCAATCATTTTAAATTTTGGTTGTGGGGGATGCAGGTAAACCCGATTAATATCTCATCGTTCCGTTGCACCGGGTATACCATAGGTTTTAGTCTACTAATAGTAACAACTATTGATTGTAGTGTTCAGGGAATATGATTAGCAGCTATGAGTTGCCTCCTCTCATAGATCCTAAGTAAACTGAAGTGGATAGAAGTAGGTTATTTATTTTGGATTGAGAATTACGACTCCACTTAGGAGTTGCCTGTAGTTTAGATTTATATTGGGTCTTGCGGCTCTGTTTAGAAGTTTTTCATATGTTTGGATTTAGGTCGGGATTTATGCCTTTCATTTAAAGTAGCCCATATAACGAGATTTACGACTTCGTTTAGAAGTAGCCCGAGGATTTAAAGGGTTGGGTCTTACTACTTTCATTGAAAGTAGCCCATATAACGGGTCTTATTGCTTCTATTAGAGACTGCACAAGTTATCAACTATGCATTATTTGTTCTGAAAATTTTTTCCTTAGCACCCTAATTAAAGTGGGACTTACAACTTTTATTAAAAGTGACCCAAGTTATCAGGGATTTAAGATTACATTATTTTTACCTAGAGATTTTTTCTTAGAGCGTTAGCTAAAGTCAGACTTATGACCTCTATTAGAAATTGCTGGTTGAACTTTAGGTTAGCAGGCTTTTACCAGCGAGGTGTTGGTAGCATATGTGTAATTATGCATTTAAGTGGGTCTTATTAGTTCTATTAAAAGTAGCCCATGCTTCTATTAGAAGCTTCCCCTGGTTCGTTTGGACTAGAATTGATTACTCTCCTTGGGAGGATTTCTTGCTACCCTTGGGAGAGTTTATAACTTCCCTTGGGAGATTTAATTGGGATTTACCCTACTTTAGCTAGTAGTTACCTATTCGGCTAGATTTTGAGTAGTGAAGCACCCTACTGCCCGACACCTGTGCCTTCTACTTTAGCTTTCGGTAGTTCAATATGATTTTGCTCGTGATAGTGCTCGTAGTTTTCCTACTCCAATAGCCTAGCTTCTTACTTCAGTGCCCGTTTTTTCTTACTTTAGATTGTGGAACAAAAATGTTTTTTAAAATTTTCTTAGGATTTAACGGAGACTTGGATGATGTTTGAGGTCTAATAATGTGAACTAAACCACTAACCAATCTTAGGAAGGCTTTCTTAGAAATTAGGCGTGAAAAAAAAAAGAAGTGATTATGGGATCTAAGGAACAACCTACATCAACATTGGATACATATGCCCTTATTAGTTCATCTACTAGTAATAATAGAGATTGTCATAAACAAGAAAAGCCTTGGTGTGATTATTATAAGAAACCAAGTCATTACAAGAAGACTTGTTGGAAGCTCCATGGCAAACAAACTAATTGAAAATCAGAGTCACGTTTTGATAGAGACAACAAAGCACATGTGGCTTCCAACTCCGTGCTCATGTTCCTAGCCTAGCCCATTTAGCAAAAAGCAGATGAATTTGCTACAAAAACTGTTTAGTCAAGTTGACAGTGGTAGCATTACTAGGACAAATTTGGTTGCTAAAATAAATTCACATATTACCTTTTCATATTAGAGTCATCAATGTAGGGAATTGGCACATCTCTAGGCTTATTTGTACCTATGTTTTCTTCAGGTTGACATGAAATTGAGTAGGGGTGGCTGAACACAAGAATAGACATCTCTTGGAGGTTATATGGTGTTTTCTGTTTTTCCTCTAATGTTCCAAATTATTTTCAAAGGGAAGTCATTCTCATAGCTACCTATTTGATCAATTGTATCTCATCTAAAATCCTTAATTTTCAATCTCTATGTCAGCTTATTCTGTCAAATTTTCCACACACCCATGCAGCTTCCATTATTTAAAATTGCGCAATATGAGGCTCGCCTTGAGGTCTGCCTTTGCGCAATTCCAGTAAAAAACGCCTCGATGCTTACGCCTCGAGTTTTTTTTATGAGGCTTGCGCCTCAACTTGGTTGAGGCCCGCCTCGCCTCACTGGCATGAGGCTTACGCCTCACGCTATATATATTAAAACTTACATAAATCTTGAAGTAAATGCCCGACATTGGACTCTATAGGAGAGGAGGAAGGGGAGAGAGCAGTTCACCATAATGATGATTCAAATGAAGAACCCCTTAGTGATGAAAATGCTGATGACTTAATGAGTTCTTATGTGATATGTCAATACTATTTATTTTTGGAAATTTGAATTATATGTTAATGAAAATAATACTGGGATTTGGGAAAGATAGAATTTTGAGTTGAACTATATTTCATGTTGTCTTATTATTAAGATATTTTGATTTTACTTCATATATTATGCTTTTTTATGTTTTATATTATTCATTCATTAATATAAAATTTTTATAATTTTATGTTTACGCAATCTTTTGATTATGAGGCTTACGCCTCAAAATGCCTTGAGGCTTACGCCTCGCCTCACGAATGAAAAACACCTCAATACCCGAATACGCAATTTTAAACATTGGCAGCTTCATCTGATTTACCACTCAAGGTATTTAGTAGCAAAATATTTGTTCATGTGTATCCTCAAAACTACAACAAATTTGACCCTAGAGCTAATAAGTGTATTTTTCTAGGGTACTCTCCGATTCAAAAAGGGTACAAATATTACTATCCAACCAACAAAAGATGGGATAGACTATAAAGTACAAAGAAGATGGATCAGTTGAGAGA
This sequence comes from Dendrobium officinale, assembly GCA_019514585.1. Lineage (NCBI taxonomy): Eukaryota > Viridiplantae > Streptophyta > Magnoliopsida > Asparagales > Orchidaceae > Dendrobium > Dendrobium officinale. The sequence continues at coordinate 30,124,366 of CM033693.1, read as the reverse complement.
TTCAAGGCTTGATTGGTAGCTAGAGAATTTACAAAATCCTATGGGATAGACTATCAAGAAACTTTTACTCATGTTGCCAAGCTTAACACTATTAGAATTATTCTCTCATTGGCTACAACCAAGATTGCTACTTGCAACAACTGAACATAAAAATATCTTTTTAAATGGTGACCTTAAAGAGAAAGTCTACATAGAAATCCCACTTGGTTTTGAAAAAATTATGGCAAAGAATCAGGTTTGCAAACTCAAGACATCGTTGTATGCCTTTAAACTATCTCCCCGAGCTTGATTTGACATATTCACAAAGGTTGTTTTGAAGCTAGGTTACATATAGGGTCTATCTAATCATACTCTGTTTGTTAAGAAATCTCACGCTAGGAAAATTGCTATATTAATAGTTTATGTCGATGATATTATTCTATTTGGAAATGATGTGGGGGAATTACAGAATTTGAAGAAATGTTTCTCAAAAAAGTTTAAAGTTAAAGATCTTGAAAATCATAAATATTTCTTTGGAGTGGCTAGATCAAGAAAGGATATTGTTGTTTCTCAAAGGAACTATATCTAGATCTTCTTAAGGAGACCGACATGCTTGGATGCAAACCTATTGATATTCCTATGGACAGTTAGAAGAAACTTGGCATCGAGAAAGAAAGTACATCTGTAAATAGTGGGAGATATCAGAGACTTGTTGGACGTCTAATCTATCTTTCACATATTTGGCCAGATATTGGTTTTGCAGTGAGTGTTGTAAGTCAATTCATACACAGTCCTACAAAAGAACACATGGAAGGATCATAAAGATGATACCAAGGAAAGGCTTATTCTTTAAAAAGATATAGAATAGTGAAAATGAAATGTATTCAAATGCAGATTGGGCAGGAAATATCATTGACAAACGATCAATTTCTAGGAAATGTTCTTCTGTCTAGGATAATCTTGTTGCCTGGAGAGTAAGCAACAATTTGTAGTAGCCAAAAGTGGTGTAGAAGTTGAGTACAGAGCACTGGCATAGGGAATTTGTGAAGGAATTTGGATAAAAAGAGTTCTTAGCGAACTGAGACAAATGAGTTCATCTACTATTATGATGATGTGTGATAATCAGGTAGCTATCAGCATAGTTAAGAATCTTGTGTATCATGATAGACTAGACATGTTGAAATTGATAGACACTTCATTACAGAGAAGGTAACTAGTGAGACTGTTATATTGAAATACATCTCTATCAAACAACAAACTGTAGACATCATCACCAAAGCTCTACCTAGACCTAACTTTGAAGACTTAATTTGTAAGCTTGGATTATATGATATATATTCTTCAGCTTGATAGGGAGTGTTGAATATTTGAAAGTCAAAATTAGGGAATTTATTTTAGGAAAGTAATTTTAGGAATACAAGGAAAGACTGATTGTGATCTTCTCTATGATTCTATTTCCTAATTAGTGAATTTATTTTAGATAAGTATTTTTAGAAATAAAATGAGAGATCGTTTGTGATCTTCTCCTATGATTCTATTTCCTAAATTTAGTAAATAATTATTCTCTAATAATTTTGATTCCTAAAATTTAAGAAAGAATTAAACTAGTTAATTATTTCCTTTATTAGACACTTCTTAGTATATATGTAGATGTTGTACTGATTTTTTATCAAGAAGAATAAAAAATAAGAAATTCTTCACATATGATATTTTGTTTTGTTGTAGATCAAAACATCATCTAAGCATACAAAAAGGGAATTTTTGTTTGCAAGTTTTTAGGATACAAGGGCACTTCACATAAAAGTATAAATTAAATTTGTCTAATCTGAACAAATTTGGAATGCACCAAAAAATGAACTAGTGATTGTATTCTAAAATCCTCAAAAAATTACTTTACATATGCTTTTTACTCAACCTAACACTTGAAATTTAAAACCCTGCATTTCATATGCAACACACTCCTAATACACTCAACAAACAACCCCTTAATAAAAGATAGTAGAGCATGATTCATAATCCTCATAAAAATATGAGGTTCATTAGTCAAATCCAAAATGCATCACTAACTACTCATACAATCCATCTTTAATTAAATATATATATTTCATCTATCACCATCTCCCATTTTCACTTGATGATAACCACTCATGTTGATTCTTAAAAAGATCAAATCATAAATCATCATATCCAAGCAATGGAAGCTAAGGTAATTGTGCATAAAAATTGAAAAAAAAAGTAAAAAAAAAAAAAGAAAATTAAATTAAAAATGAATGTATCTTAAGTGATGCATTGCTCCTATGAGTGGTGTTTTTTATTAAAATAGAGTAAAAGATCAAAATAGTCCCCTGATAATTGATAAATGTTTAATTTAATCCTACAATTTCTTATTATCTCATTTTAGTCCCTCGGCTATTAGATATTGTTTAATGTGGTTCCTCTCTTAAATTTTCCGTTCAAATTAATGAAAGAAGCCCACAAGCATTCGATTTTTTTGGGGTATTTTAGGAAAATACTTCTTAATTTAATCCCCACCTTCCCGCTATAATTTCTTAGAGACCGAACAGGAGATTGAATGGTGCAAGGGAAAAGACCTGCAACTGCGAGTAAGGCGTCGCGCTTCGAGACGACACGCACGCACTGCGAGCAAGACAGGAGAGGCTGCGAGCAAGACGATGAACCACCGAGAGCAAAAGCTAGAGGAGATGATGAGCAATTTGTATCTCACGATAGCTAGAGACGTAAACCACGAGCGGTAGCCAGATACAAAGATGGAGACTATTGCGAGCTACCGCGAGTGATCACCATGTGATTTGACACTAAGAGACGGAGATGACAAGCACTTTGCGACATCCACAAGGAGACGAAGGCATAGTTAATGCTAGGTTTGATTAACTTCTTAATATTGTTCGTTCATATGATTAATGTTAGGAACTATTCATTCACGGTATTAAATCTTAGCCGTCCCTTGGCTCTTGATCCAATGGCTAGCATGGGGATTCATGGGAGGCTCACTTGGATCATATTATTAAATCTCAACCATCCATTAGCCCTTGATCCCACAACCAGCATGGGGATCCGGCTCACCTAGATCACGTCGATCTTCTATATTTGGGTGGCTAATTTAGGAATGATTATATTAAGGCAATTAAGCATGATTTTGTAGTTATTTGTTTCTTTATTAAGACATCATGTATAGAACTATAAATATGGATAATTTTGTATAATAAAATTAAACATTTTCCCTCTACCATTATCTGAATATAACATGGTACAGAGCCAGATTCCCACCACCGGCCTTCATTGCCAGAATTATGAGGAATATTGGTCCCTTCCACCGGCCTTCATTGTCGGAATCGCTAGGATATAAGAATCGGAGGAAGCGAAGAGGAGTAAGCAGCCTTCATTGCCGTTGGAGATCGAATGAGAGTCGAGCGATCAAAATAGCTCATGCCCTCTGTTTCGTGCTTGTGGCCTGAAGAAGCGAAGAGGTGAGTCTCTCATGCATATAAGACTGAGGACAGATCGAGCAGAAGGGCTCCTTGCGTGCATCTTAGGCGGAACCGAGCGGATCCAAGCGAAAACCTCCTCTCGCATATGTGTGACTGCACCATATGAGAAATTCTACCTCCTACAAATGGCACCATCGGGCTCGATCTTCAATCCTGCATGTGACATCCAAAGTCGACCAAGCAAAAGCTTGAAAAGTCGAGCGCATGACCTCCTTTTGCATGTGTCTAGACAGTGGCCAAGACCTCCTCCTGAGACCAGCAGCATCGGGCTTAGTCTTCATCCTTGCGTGCGATCGAGAGAGGAGTGGCATTCATTTTGGTCATCTGCTTTGTGTGTCTCTTCCTGGAAGCAAGCGAAGAGAAGCAAGCAGAAACCCTTGTACGTGCGAAGGAGACCGAGCCCCTGTGCATGCGTTCTTACCTACGCGGAAACAGAACTGAGTGTCGGGAGGAGTCGTGCAAGAGCTTTTTCTGTGTTAGTACCTGGGAAGAGCCGAAAGCTTGGATCAGTGGTCTTGGGCGCGTTTGCAAGAGGCCGAGAGCTTGGAGCCCTTATTGTCATACCTGCGGCCTCTCTCGTACACATCTATGCAAATGTCGCTTGATGATTTAATGTTGGAGGATGGGGTCAAAGACATCGGGAATAAGCTAGCATCTCCTCCATTTAATTTACTTCAGCTTATGCTACTTCTTGATAAAGCTAAAAATTTATTTTCAAGAATGGAACAATCTCCATATACTTCAATGTTGACTACTATTCAGTCTACTATGAAGGCATTGATTGCCAAGGGGCACTCATACATGGATGTGAAGGTTTTCATTGAATCTTATATTAGTGAAATAACAAGAATAATAACGCCAGATGCTCCATATCATGATGATATAATGAAGGAGATATTGGGCTGATTGTTGGAGCTTTCAAGAATTTAGATGAGATGTTAATCTGTTCATTTCTGAAGAAACTTTCAATACTTAAAACTATTGCAAAGGTCTGATCTTGTGTTTTGATGTTAGATCTTGATTATGATGATTGATATTGGAAATGTTTCAGCATTTCATGAAGATAAAAAAGGTCAAAGCATTCTAATGTTGTATTCTCGTCAATGGAGACTATCATGAATTTGTAGGCACCACAAAGAAGGGAAAAGAAAAGAATGAGATTCAAAATATAAATTTTAATAAAAAATTGAAAAGAAGTAACTATGAAGTTGACTATAGGGATCTCAATGATTATGCTAGTGTTCATAGTGGTAACGAAAATATGATCACACAAGATGATCAGTTTTCATTCCAATGTATGATTGTCAGAAGCAGAAGTTTGAAGTTGGAATATTATTCAGTAGCAAGGAAGAATTTAAAGACTTTGTCGAAAATTGGTCAATTGCCAGTGGAAAAGCAATAAAGTTCTACAAAAATGACAAAAGAAGGTTTAGAGTTATTTGTAGGAAGCTTAATTGTCCTTTTCTCCTCTACATCTCAAAGCATGAAGGCATTCATTCATGACAGGTTAGGTCATTGGAAGAGCATACATGTTCATGGACCTATCATAATAAAACTTTGACATCAACAATTCTAGCAAAAAAATTTGTGAACAAAGTTAGTATTAATCCACATTGCAAGAAATTTTTTTTCCGAAGAAAAGTAATTGATGAGTTGAAGTTGCATGTATCAAAGTCACAAGCAATGAAGGTTGTTTGCAAAGCTTGAAATCTGGTGCACATGAAGTATGAAGATCAGTTCAATAAGATTTGGGGTTACAGCTTAAAAATCCTAAGAACAAATCTAGGTACAACAATATCATGATAACCACAAGAGATGTCGTTCTACAAGGCCAAAAAACATTTATGAGAATGTATGTTTGTTTTGACACTTATAAAAGATGTTTCCTCAAAGGTTGCGGGCCAATTATTGGAGTTGATGGATGCTTCTTAAAGAGTCCACAGGATGGTAAGCTACTAAGACCTATTATTTTAGATAGGAGCAATAACATTTTTCCAATAGCATGGACAGTTGTAGAAAATGAATCAAAAAGTAGTTGAGAATGGTTCTTGGAATTGTTGGAAAGAGATTTACACATTGTCGAAAATCAAACGAAGTTCACATTCATATCAGATAAACAAAAGGATTTAGTTCCTGCCTTTGAAATTATATTGCCAAATGTTACAAATAGATTTTGTATTTGTCATCTACACCAAAATTTTAAATTTGCGAGGTTCAAATGTATTGGAATTAAAAATACTTTATAAGCAGCTGCTAAAAATACTACAATTAATCAATTTATATGCAATATGGAGGAGTTGGCGAAACTGGATATACATGCATACAAATAGCTGACTGAAAAGCACCAAGGAGCATGGTCACGAATCACGATCACATTTTTCATGCATCTCAAAGTGTGATACGTTTCTTAATAACATGTGCGAATGCTTCAATGCTATCATTCTTGAAGTAAGATAGGAACCCATCTGATGCGGGCCACCGCCGACGCCGACCGGCAGAGGGAGGGCCGGCTACCCCGCGGCGCGCGGAAGCAGCCGGAACGGGCGCCGCGCCGTTCGATCCGCCGAAGCAGAGACGCGGGAGGGGGACGCGGAACGGGACGGGGCCGATCGGCTTGAGCGGAACCGGTCCATTTCTGGACCGGTTTGGCTCAGGTCTAGCCTGAGCTGGGCGGTTCAGTTTGGGCAGCCCACTAGTGGGTTTGGTTGGGTCTTTTGCTTGCTATAAGTACGGATTAAGGGGGATTTCTACGTTTATGCAAGATTTGAGTTTTCTCTTAGCCTCCTTAGTTTCTTTCTCTTGTTTTTCTAAGGTTTGTAGTGGGAGACCTTGTCCTTCTCGAAGTGGACAAATTGTATCTTGTTTTCCCTTGGATTTTGAATGCAAAGGTTTTGGTTCTTCATCTCATCCCTCTTGTGTTGATTTTTTTTTTCCTTTTGGAGGAGAAATCTTTTCTTTGAAGGAGAATTAGGGCAAACCCAAACTTGGGAACCCTAGGGCGTATCACCATCATCTCCATGTTTGAGAGCATCAGAAATTTAGTGATGAGTCGGATGCAATAGAAGGAGACATCATTGAGGTGGAATGAGAAGTTCTGCCCAAGGATTCGTGAAGCACTTGCAAAGAATTTGTATGATGTTGGGCGTTGCATTAGAGTGAAAGCTGGTGATGACAATTACCAAATTACTACAATGCAAGGGGTACAATATAGCATTGACTTGGATTCCATGTCCTGTGGTTGTAGTGCCTTGTCTTCATGCATGTGCTACAATCAATATGGGGGAACTTCTTCATGAGGATTTTGTGCTCAACTACTATATTGTGGACAATTATAAGAGAATTTATGAGTTCAACATTATACCTATTAATGATCCTGACCAGTAGTTTAGAAGCAAAAGAGCATTTTCATTGCCGCCAAGATACAATAAAACTAAGAGGGGTCGCCCACCAAATATGAGAAGAAGAGGTGCAGATGAGCAAGTACATAACTCACAAAAAAAGTTTAAGTAGTAAAAGTTGCGGTAAGAAAAAAGGAAAAAATAAAGAAACTCTTCCCACTCAAACAGTTTAAGTAGAGGTTGACCTACAATTTAAACTAAATTCACACAACATGAATGACTTAGTAAGTGAAGATATTGCACATTTATGTTTGATTTAAATTATTAAGAAATGAACTAACATTTTTTTTTATTTGTTTCTTCGCTCTAGTCAACATATCTAGATCGAAAGCGTAGCTCGTCGACAAAGCCAAGTTGAATGTGTGCACATAAGGATCATCAAGCAAAGGGCTGGTGATAAGTTAGTCAACATATTTTAATAAATACCTGTGCAATTTATTTTTTACTACTAATTTTATAGGTCAATACATTCAAAAGAAAGAAGACTGGCTATATGAAGCTTTTAGGATAACATAAAAAATGAAATTTTTTGTATTAGCTTGTGCTTACACATTTTAAAAGACATCATCAAGGGACTTTTTCTTCTATAACATATTTTTTTAGTTTTATGGTGAATAATACTGTTTTTATAAATGACTTCTAAGTTTCAATCTAATTATAACTATTGAGTTGGGATTTGATCATGCATGATTTTTATGTATCATCATCCCAACTTCCATTTTCTTCAAACTTCAACGTAGTAATTGTTCTGCATTTTCAATTTATTTGAGATTATTTCGACTTTATAATGAATGTTTGATTATAACGTATTATATTTTTTTATTATATTTATAATCTGGTTGCTATTTCAAAATTGTTAAATGCAACACTTAATATTTTTTAGATTAAAATATAGAGAAATATAAGCAATGTAATAGCCCTTATTCTATGATGCACCGACACTTCTCCTCAAAGAGGCGTGCAGTATCTGACACTGTGTCAGACACGACACTCATCCGACACGTGTCGGACACGTCGAAAAAGTGTCCGATTAAAAAATATTAAAAACAAATTGGACACGCGTGTCTGACATGCGTATCTTAAATATTTTATAATTTTTTTAAAATATAATTTCTTATATTTGGTGAGATTTAAACTAAATTTCTTATTTCATATCCACAACACAAAATCAATGTCTGCATTTAATACCCATTCATCGAATATTCTCATTTTCATTTCTCTTTGACAGTGAAGGTATTTTCATCTCCTCTCTTTTTGCACAATTACAAATCTTTCTCTTGTTAAACTAGAGTTGAAAGTACTGATATTCAATGATGATGATATTGAAGGCCAAAAATAAACCTCTAAAGCTAATCCTAGTAGTTGAAGCTTAAATGCTTGATGTTGTAGTAAGTGATTATTTGCTTATATTTTTGTGGTTGTATTAGATATTTTGTACTAAATATATTTATATATTATAAGCTAGACAAGTTATCATGTCATTCATTTATTATTGTTTGTCATTTTTAATATGATATTACATTAATATATATACACAATATAACAAAATGTATTGTCGTGTCCGCGCCGTACCCGTGTCCTATATTTTCAAAAAAAGCCGTGTCCCATGTCCGTGTCGTGTCCATGTCGCCGTGTCCGTGTCTGTGCATCATAGCCCTTATTATCTAGTAGATTAAAATTATTAAAATACATTTCATTTTAAATTAAAATATAGTAAGAATAGCAATGTTAAATTTTGCTTTAAAAATATAATTTTTTTAACTATTCATTCATCCTTATTGTGTAGTAGATTAAATATGTATATAATTTATTAAATGATAAAATAAAATAATATAAGCAATGTAATCTCATATAGACATGTAAAACCTAAAATACCCTTCATTTTTAACTTTGGAATTAACTTTATTATTTTAGGTTCTGAGACTAAATTAACTCAATTTTTAATAGTCTAGGGACTAAAATAGGCAATGCGAAACTTTGTAACTATATTAGACATTTATCAATAGTCAGGAGACTATTTGAGCTTTGACTCTATTAAAATATAAGATATGATATGATAAGTTTCTTTATAAATGACAATTTGCTAAATGATAAATACTATGTTCTTTTTTTAACTAGATGAAAAACGTGCATGCTTTAAATCTCTATTAAAATTCAATATTAATTTTTACTTATGATGACCTGCATGTATATATTTTTATTCCTAAAATTGTTATAATATAGAATTAACCACTGAGATGTATGACTCAACCAATTAGCTGGAGATTTATTTTTTTTAAAAAAATATCCTTTATTAGATTGATAATAGAAGAAAATATGTAGAGGTGGTGGTGTGCGGCTTTCAAGTGATCCTTGACGGTGGTGGCTATGACAAAGGCGACGAACTGGAGGTTGAGGCATTTGAGAGGAAGTTGCTATGACTTGGGGGTGCACAAAGTGTGATTTGTTCAGGGCTTTACTTTAGGATTTATGTAAGTTTATATATATATATATATATATATATATATATATATATATATATATATATATATATATATGTAGGGTGAGGCGTAAGCCTGACGCCAGTGAGGCGAGGCGGGCCTCAACCAAGTTGAGGCACAAGCCTCATAAAAAAAACTCGAGGCGAAGCCTCGAGGCATTTTTCATTGGACTTGCGCAAAGGCAGACCTCAAGGAGAGCCTCATATTGTGCAATTTTAAACAATGCAAGAGATCACCTAACACAAAAAAATTAAGCTTCATGCCAACATAAAAGAGATGATTTCCAAAAAAATAATAGTCACACTTTGCATAATATTCAAGAAAATTTTATTATTCTGTTAATGTAAAAGTTATGGAGCATAGGCTGCGGCGTGATACTAAATGTTTCTCAAAATCAATTTGGATTCACGCCGGGTAGGTCGACTATGGAAGCCATACATTTATTAAGAGGTTTGATGGAGAAATATAGAGAAAATAAGGAGGATCTGCATATGATATTTATTGATTTAGAAAAAGCATATGATAAGGTTCCAAGAGAAGTGCTATGGAGAGTTCTTAAAAAGAAATGATTCAATAATGCTTATATTCAAATCATTAAAGATATGTATGCAAGATCTATTACTTGTGTTGAAACACAAGGTGGATTGACCAAGTATTTCCCTATTTCGGTTGGGTTACATCAAGGATCAGCCTTAAACCCATATCTTTTTGCTTTAGTCATGGATGTTCTCAGTAGATATTTGCAAGATGATGTACCTTGGTGTATGCTTTTTGCTGATGATATTCTTCTTGTTGATAAGACTAGAGAGGGAGCTGAAGCTAAACTTGAATTATGGAGGTCAACCTTAGAGTCTAAAGGTTTTCGCTTGAGTAGATCTAAAATGGAATATATGGAGTGTAATTTTAGTAGTAATAGACCTAGTGAGGGGATTGTGACTTTGGGCGTTCAAGTCATTAATAAGAGTACACGTTTTAGATATCTTGGATCTATTGTTCAGAGTGATGGTGAAATAGATGGGGATATTATCAGCAGAATTCAAGTTGGATGGTTGAAGTGGAGGAATGCATCGGGCTTGTTATGTGATAGAAATGTACCCCTCAAACTTAAGGGAAAATTCTATAAGATGGTAATGAGGCCTACAATGCTTTATGGTGTCGAATGTTGGCCATTAAAAGAGAAGCATAATACTAAGTTAAGTGTGGCAGAGATGAGGATGCTCAAGTGGATGAGTGGCTTTACCCTTAGAGATAGGATACGAAATGAGCATATACGTGAAAAGGTTGGAGTAGCTCCAGTAGAAGATAAGATTAGAGAGAGTTGTCTTAGATGGTTTGATCACATAAAACGGCGGCCTTCCGATGACCCGGTTCGGAGAGTAGAGGTATAGATTTGACTTATGTTATGAAAGGTAGGGATAGACCTAAAAAGATTTGGTTAGAAAATATTAGGAATGACCTTTCTTTATTAGATTTAAACGAGAATTTGACTATTTAATAGGACACAATGGAGAAAAAGAATTCATGTAGCCGACCCCACGTAGTGGGATAAAGACTTGATGTTGTCGTTGTTGTTGTTAAGGTAAAAGTTCTTTCCAACATGCGGATGCCTCAAATTTGGTATTTTTAAACTTCAATTGCCCTATTAATTGCCTCTCAATTAAAAAAAATTACAAATAGAAGCATGCAACTTCAGTCACAGATCTCGTGTCAATGAGGATAAGTATGCGAATGAAAACACAAAACCACCAGTGGCTAATCAATGCATATCTAGTGTGAAACAAGAGTTATCATGGAAAATAGTAATCATTGATTCAGTCAAGCAGGGGAAGCCAACAATTCGCTACAAGAACCACTTTATAAGCCAATCCACACTTCTTACATTCATCAATTGTTGACCTCTGTATCGAAAAAACAAAAGAAAAAAATATATATAAAATCCTACCTACCCGTCCGGCCACGAACCCGTCGTATTGACAATGTGCTCCGCACAGTCTACGCACGACTCGATGTCACCTCACACAATCCCTCTCGACGTTAAAGAAGAGACCGAAGCCGCTTCTTCGGCCTCTTCACTATTGTTCGACTTCGCCCCTCCAGCGACTTTCTCCTCCTGTAGATCGGAAGTGACGACGCTTTGATCGGAAGAGCAAACAGGATCTCGCTTGCTGCTACGGTAACTTTTTCCCTTTCCGTCGCTTCTTGGGCTCCTTCCTGGTTGTTCGGCTTCGCACCTTCCACGACATTCCCTTCTTGTTTGGATCGGAAGTCACAGCACTTTGATCGGAAACAACTGGGAGCTCCGCACGCTGTGAGGGTAACTCTCTCCCGATCGCACGCTTCTCCGGCTTTCTTATTATTGTTCGACTTCGCTGCCTTCGACGACTTCCCCTTCCTGTATGAATCGGAAGTTACGACATTTTGAAAGGAAGCACAACGGGAGCTCGCTGTGATCGCAACTTTCTCCCTATCACGTGCTTCTTCGGCTCCTTCTGGCTGTTCGACATCGCTCCTCAAACGACTTTCCCTTCCTGTGGATCGGAAGTTACGGCATTTTGTTCGGAAGCAACGGGAGCCCGACGGCTGTGAAGGTAACTTTCTCCCTTCACGCGAGCTTCCACGGCCAAAATCCCGTAAATCTGCCGAGTTTAAAAAAAAAATTTTAATTATAATTGTTTAACTAATTAATTAATTAATTATTATGATTAATTATATTTAATTTCAATTAAAATTATTATAATTAATCAAATTAATTATAATTAATTTTAGTTAAAATTAATGTTAATTGATTATAATTTATAAGATTAATTATTATTAATTATTATTAATTAATTAAAATTTATTAAAATTAATTAAAATTATTAGTTATAATTAATTAAAGATTAATTATAACTAATAATTTTAATTAATTTTAATTAATTATAGTTAATTATAAATAATTAATTAAAAATGATATGTTAATTAATTTTAATTAATTAATATTAATTATAATTAATTTAAAAAAAGGAAGCATGCATACCCCTCTTGCCTCGGTCTACGAGCCTCCTGCCTCGATCCACGAGCCACCTCCGCCGGACTTCAAGGTATATATTTCTAACTCCAATCCCGTTCTCGACGTTTGCAGCGGACCGGAGAACCACCTATACGCGCTCTTGTAGCACGGTAGGAGGGAGCCCGGTGTAAAGCATACGACGAGGCGGGTAAGCCCTATACACGCTCTTGTAGCGTGGTGGGGACGGTCCTCGACCTCGACCCCGACACTGACACCGCCGACGACTGCTACGCAAAGGTATGATGTCCAAATCCCATTCTCGACGTTTGCAGCGGACCAGGGAACCACCTATACACGCTCTTGTAGCACGGTAGGAGGGAGCCCGGTGCGAAGCATACAACAAGGTGGGGAAGCCCTATACAAGCTCTTGTAGCGTGGTGGGGAGAGCTACTACTATTCTGCTGTACGGGTACTGCTAAAGGCCCCATACACGCTCTTGTAGCGTGGTGGGATGAAAATTACTACGGTCGCGGTGTCTAAGGACACCTACCATACACGCTCTAGTGGCGTGGTGGGAAGGCCCAGCTCCCTTATTTTCCCCCAAACGGGGGATATGCCGGGGTGCTGCCAAAATTTTCACTGAAATGTACAAAGACTTGAACAATTTAAAGACCTTCTTGGGCAACAATGCAGAAGACCTGTACTTGAACAGAAATGCACAGAACTTGAACTAAAATAAGCAGAGGACCTGAGCAAAATTTGAATGATTTCTAAGGTTCAAATTCAAATAAAATGAAACCAAACTGGAGTCAAAATCAAATCAATACGAACAAGCAATTGCACTTGTAAGGACTTCAGAGGATCCTGGACAATCAATTTGAACTTGTACTATGAACTCAAACTTGATTTGAATCAAGCCCTCAGTGCACTCAAACGAATATGCAAGGATTTGTGCCAAGACTTGTAAATGCAAACTCTACTTGGACACCTAGACCCAAAATAAACTCGAACAACAAAGGACTTGTCACATGCAATGAGGCTCATCTACGAGCGACAAGAGAATCCAACATAAAACGAGCTAACAAAGAAGGTGCATTTGAAGAATCCAAAGAAAATACACACTTTGCATAATCAATATTATTTGATTGTAAATGAGTGCCCCGCTCTCCTACAAGACATACGACGAATCAAGATACGAGCAAACTCAAACTATAATATCTCAATGCATACGAGTAAAGAATATAGGGGACTCTTACAACAGTCTCTACAAGATCAGGTGCATCGTACCTGCAAGAGTAAAACGCATGGGTGTCCCTCCTACATGCACTATTGGAATCTCCTACGACAATCCCTATTAATGCCTGTTGATTGAGATGGCAATACTGGAGACCAGCAATCAAAGATCTGCCCCTATAAGCAAGTGTAATCATCTACTACCTGAGATTGGTGAAAGGTGGATGTGATGCAAGAAACGAGGGTCTCCTACGAACATTCCTAGGAGCTCGTAGCAAACACAACGAATCCTTACAAACAAATACGAACCACTTGTGGATAACAACAGTGGATATGTCGTAGGTACAACGAATCACTGTGGACACAAGTACGGATATTACCTACAACGACGGTAATTAAGATCTACAAGTGCGTTGAGTACAAGGGCGACTCTATGTACGAAAAGGACACCCCCTGGCAAAAGGGAGGAAATGTTTGAACAAATTAGAACCAAATTTCCTGGTGTTCCAAAGTCTCTTTTTAGTTCTATAATTAAGAAGATAACAGTTCGGGTGCCCATAAACACCGAAAATAACAAGTCCATTACACCGAAGATCCTAAAAAGAGTTCTCCCCAAATCGGCAGTCATTGACTCCAAAGTTCAGAAAGACCTTCCCCGGTGATTGAGAAAGGGGAGACAATAATAAGATGAGAAGATGCCTCATAACATCAAGATGCAATGCCACCGGATCTGCAACACTGATACAAGCAGACAGAAGGCGTCTACAACCTACAACGCCACGCCACCGGATCCGCAACACTCATACTAGCGGACAGAAGGCGTGTATAAGCTCTGAAATCAAATGTTGTATATTCAAATGTCAATTATCTGCACAACCACAAATAATTTCAAAGTACCCCTACACGTGCACTATAAATTGTATACACATAGGTACACTAAAGGGGTATACAATCAAACACCCGCATGGGCCCCGACGAGCGTGTTATTGGTACACACGTGACGTCTAGGGATGTTGCGCGGGTTGACAAGTGAATTCAGGTTCGAACCTGATCCTTCTATGCCGATCAACAGAAGTCGATAGGGTTCGAACCTTCAAACAAAAATACACTATTGTAGTGACCAGTGTATTGATTTAAATACATTCATATTAGACCTTCAAGGCCTAAAATCAAAAGAATTCGCTGAAAGGCACTAAGCCTACGAGAAGCCCGATCCTTCTAAGCAAGCAAATAGGAGTAGACAAGGTTTGAATCATTGGATAAATATGCGGTCACGAAGTCGACCGGAATATTTATCTTATACATTCATATTGGGCCTTCAAGGCTTACAATCAAAGAAATTCACAAACAAAGGCACAAAGCCTACAAGAAACCCGATCCTCGATCAATAGCTTGGTCGAGTTGACAAGGTCCAATCAAATAAAGGGAAATGACCCCAAACACCCCGATGATGGCCGTGTTGATTGCTTATCTCAACCGGAGGGGTTCACACATATTTTCAAATGCTACCCAAATACTCCAAAAATCCAAAATCAATCCCAAAATCCTAAATATTTAAAATTGAAATTATCCATCCCAACACTTAAAGCAAAGCCCATCCACCCTCCGTAACAGTCTGTCAGGGTGGACAAATTCAAATAAACTCTAGCTCACAAGGAGCCAAATGCCTAGTCGAAAATATCACTAGGATCCATTCTCAAACCAATCTCCTGCCAATAAGGACGTGGTACGTGTCCTCTGACCGGCGGTCTGCCGCCAAATGGCACCGTAGGATAAACGGTTATAATCCGGGGCCCTCTGAACCTAGTGGTTTTGCCGCCAAATGGCACCACGAAATACCGGTTATGGTCAGAGCCAATACGCTCCTTATTGGCATCAAATCCTTGAGATATGAATCAATAGGATATAATCGATAGGGCACAAAGCTCTCTGCAAGCTAAGGTGGATTCAAATTTATCCCCTTAGACAAACATCCAACCTCGGTCTACAAGGTCCCCTTGGACGAAGCAACCGATGGCTGCCGACAAGGATCCTCTGTCAGGTTGGGTCGACTACCTCCTCTGACTAAGTAGACCAGGGACCATGATGACCCGGGATGACGGAACCATGGGATCTTGATCGGGCCCATCATTCATTCCCCCACCATCCGCTTTAAGTGCAAGATGGTGCAATTTCCTATTTTAAATATCAAATATACCCAAATCCAAATCCAATTTCCAACATCTGAAACCCATGCTGCTACTATATGCCAGATGCACGTATCTCTATACGAATCTGATTGATGACTAGCCTTAATCGAAAGTTCTCTCTCGTGGTCGGGAGGGGTAATTAACTATAGGGGCTTGCGCCTATAGGAAACCAGAACTCAGATCATAAAGTCCTCGCAAAATGAGGGCGAAATCTTTGGGTAGTGTCTTATCTACAAACCCATCTGCCTTCCAAAATTTACCCCGGAACTTAGTTCGTTAAAACTCACTCACTCAAATAAAATCACAATCAATCAGTGCGCGGCGGGGAGGCCGGGGCCGAATTTTCGGAGCCCACATCAATACAAAAAACAAGCACTGAGGATAGAACCAACAACCTAAGCAAAACAACACATCAACTCAAATCAAGGAATCAAAATAATTAAAAGAAAACATACCATTCTTATAAGCATCATCGCAGACATGTTTAAATATATTGAAATTAGAAGAAGACCTATAAAATAAAACATTGACATATTATACCTGACTAACAGCTGAAATCGGTTATTTGCTAGGCATTCTCAACAAATGTAAACTCGTAGATCTCCATCAAAATTACTATAAAAATTTAATACATAAGCCCAAGTAAGACATTGGATTTCAAATGGCAACTTTTCCAACAAATGCTTCATAGACAATTTTATAAGTAATTGCAGTTGACCCAAATAGACTCAATATATAAGCATTGATGTTTGCTTTGATATTAAGATTATAGAAATTAATAAAACTAAATTCTCTTTGCACTCCAGGAAGATGCCTATCGCAGTAAATAAGTCAACAATAGTTGATGCTGAATTACAAAAATTTCATCAAGATATTAATCTATATAAAGTAGATCTCCTAAATCAACCATTTTAGAGCATTGTATATTAAAGCTTTTCGCATTCTTGTAGGCAAACATATTAAACAACCCCAATAAATTAGCATTAAATTGCATGAATGAGTTAGTATTTAGTTTGATTATATCTACGGCGCTTTCTTGATTTAAAGTTTTTTCTATTCCTCTATTTCATAAATGAGAAAAATTTTCACAATGTTGAATGTTATGTAAAGCCATAGCATGTTACCCATATCATGTAAAATATAATTTTCATTCTATTAGAACATTTTTGCATGCTACTTCGCTATATCATGTTACAATTTAATGTGATCACGCTGTGCTTATGAGTAAGTGAACATGGTTCAGCTTTCCGTTAATACCATTTCAAGTTGGAGATGACAGAATCGGATAGAGGGGCGATATAGAATAGGTCTTTGGATTAAAATGAGTTAATTGTACCCTAGAGAATGTTGTTGTAGTTTCATAACAAAGTTATTTATTTTTATTTTTTTTATGCACTGCAAGATTATAAGTCCAAGCAAAAGACAGAAATAAGTATATATGGATACATTAGAAACTTGAATTTCACTTATTTGAATGGATGGATAAGTCCATCACATGACAAGGGCATCATCAAATAAACAACACCTAGCAAGATCTAATTTTTTATTTTATACCTATAATTGTTGTTGTTGTAGTTAGAAGTTAGTTGGAAGATGGTTGGAAGTTAATTGGACTGTGGTTGGAAGTTTGTTGGAAGATGGTTTGGATAAAGTTGGTTAACCTTCCTCATCCAAGCTTCATATAGCCAACCCTACTCAAAATTCAAAGTAGCTAGCCTCATCTACTTTCTAGGATCAATTCAAGTTGAAATTACACAAGTCAAGGCATATTAGACAACCTAAGGCTTGGTTCCATCCTCATCCACAATTTAAAGCACCTTCTCCATGTAAATCCATGCAAAAGTTGACCTCAACTCTGGAATTTAAATTTTGTATTTTTAATTTTTAGGAATTTATTTTATGAACCCCTATTTTTATAGGATCGTTTGGGGTGTTCATATATTTATATATTAGACTGGATGAATGAATTTTATAAAAGCTTGGTTTTGGATTCCAATTTAAATTCTCCGCTTGGTGGTGAACAAATTTTCATGTTGGTTCGGTGCTTCCCATGATGTAATTTATTTGGTATAACACTATATTTAATTTTTTTCTTGTATTATTATCATCTTCTTACACTTCTTCCACCTCTCTAAACCTTAGAATCCCTTTGCAAGCTCTCGGCCTCCACATCAATTCCTAAACCCTAAAAACCCTAGCTCTAGGCTTTGACCTTAAACCATAAGCCTAGACCATCTCATCTCCAAACCATAGCCTCCCCTCTTCACCATTACATCTTAAACCCTAATACCCACATGGTCGTTCACAGCCTAGACCACTACATATCAATCCCTAGCCTTTGCCATACCATAAACTCCACAAAAATAACCCTTCATTCATGGTAGTTCTCTGCAACCAATAAAACGTCCAACAACAACAACATCAAGCCTTTATCCCACTACGTGGGGTTGGCTACATGAATCCTTTTTCTCCATTGTGTCCTATTAAAAGTCAAATTCTCATTTAAATCTAATAAAGAAAGGTCATTCCTAATATTTTCTAACCAAGTCTTTTTAGGTTTGCCTCTAACTTTCTTAACATAAGTCAAATCTAATAACTCTACTCTCCTAACCGGGTCATCGAAAGGCTATTGTTTTATGTGACCAAACCATCTAAGGCGACTCTCTCTGATCTTATCTTCTACTGGAGCTACTCCAACCTTTTCAAGTATATGCTCATTTCGTATCCTATCCCTAAGGGTAAAGCCACTCATCCACCTGAGCATCCTCATCTCTGTCACACTTACCTTAGTATTATGCTTCTCTTTTAAAGGCCAACATTCAACACCATAAAGCATTGCAAGCCTCGCCATCATCTTATAGAATTTTTTCTTAAGTTTGAGGGGTACTTTTCTATCACACAACAAGCCTGATGCATAAATGGGAAATAGTGGGTCTCATTTCAATTATGATAAATTTAGTTTTAACAAATATATTTTCAATAAGGTTTCTTTCCCTGTTGGATCAAGAAACCATTAGCTTCTTTTTGCTCTAGTTTGTAATAGGTTGTTCCTTTTTTTTTTTCTCTTAATGCAAATTTACATTTCTTCAAAAAAAAAAAAAAAAAAAACAAGCCTGATGCATTCCTCCACTTCAACCATCCAACTTGAATTCTGCTGATATTATCCTCATCTATTTCACCATCACTCTGAATAATAGATCCAAGATATCTAAAATGTGTACTCTTATTAATGACTTTATCGCCTAAAGTCACAATCCCCTCACTAGGTCAATTACTACTAAAATTACACTTCATATATTCCATTTTTAGATCAATTCAAGTGAAAACCTTTAGACTCTAAGGTTGGCCTCGATAATTCAAGTATACCTTCAACTCCCTCTCTAGTCTTATCAACAAGAAGAATATCATTAGCAAAAAGCATACACCAAGGTACATCCTCTTGAAAATTTCTAGTGAGAACATCAATGACTAAAGCAAAAAGATATGGGCTTAAGGTTGATCCCTGATGTAACCCAACCGAAAAGGGAAATACTTGGTCAAACCACCTTGTGTTTGAACACAAGTAATAGCTCCTGCATACATATCTTTAATGATTTGAATATAAGCGTTGTTAACTCCTTTCTAAACCAATAAAACGTCCAATCCTTATAATTTCTGAAGGCCCGCGACCACTCCAATACTCTCCCACCAATATTTCAACACCCAAAGAGAGGCTTCCCATTCCACTCCAAAAACCCAACCTTGATTGTTTAGTAGCTTTAAAATATCATGATAATGTATTTTCTCACTTGAACCAATATTAGTTAAGTAGTGCAATAAAGTTTATTTGTGCTATTTTAAAATCTAATTTTTAGCATTAAAATCATGTACTTGAAGTGAGAGTATACAGTTGCAGCTGAATCACAAGCTTACAAAGGCACAAGGAATCGAGAGATTATTACGTGCGGAGTCCTAACAAAGAGAACCGTTCAGTTTTGTGACTGTGAACAGTAAAAGCACAGTTATTGTTCACTGTTGCACTTTTATTGTTCACTGTTGCGCTTTTACTATTCACACTCACAAAATCGAATGTTTCTCTGTGTCTAAACTCCGCACGCAATAATCCCTCCATTGAACCAGCACACCTCCAAGATTAAAATGCAAATGCCTTTACTAGCAAACAATAAAGATTCACCTTACATTAGCTGCAAATATTTCAGCCATCAAAATATAGTAAGACTTACCGGGCTTGAAAAATATGGACAACCCAAAATCTATGGCCTTGAGGGGGGAGTTTTCCTTCTTATTCGCAAAGAGGAAATTCTCCGGCTTGAGATCCCGATGGATGACCCCGTGCCGGTGGCAGAGTTGCACAACCTCCACAATAGTCTTGCTGACCGCCGCAGCTGCCCTCTCCGTGTAGTGCCCGCGGGCCACGATCCTATCGAAAAGCTCTCCACCCTCGCACAGTTCCATGACCAAATGCACGGCATTATCGTCCTCGCAGGCCTCCCTGAGGCTCACGATACTGGGGCTCTTGGGCAGGTGGTGCATAATCTCGACCTCCCGGCGGACATCCTCGACGTCGACGGCAGTCCGGAGCTTGCGCTTGGATATAGACTTACAGGCAAGTAGTTCCCGCGTGTAACGATCCATGCAGAGATAGGTCACCCCGAACTCCCCACGCCCCAGCTCCCGGTCGACCGCATACTTCTCCTCAATCCCACCCGATCTAGTGTCCCAGCTCCCGTCGGTGAGCACCGTCATCCGCCTTCCACCGGCTGCGCCTCCGCTCTGGTGTTTCCCACCAACGCCGCCGCCGCCACCTTCCTTGTGGTCGTGGAAGTGAGCCTTAACATCCTCACGAGCGGCCGCTGCCGGCGAACGGCAGCAGTTGCCCATGCCCCCGGTAAATGACTAAATGAGTAGCCCTAGTTTTCTAGAGGTAATCACTCATCAGTCATTATCAGCTTTATCCGCAAAGAATGAGATAGGAAGGAGAAGAAGCGGATCCGCGGAGATAGAAATAGAGTTGGCGAGTGGACGGGTAGAACTTAACAGACTGAACGGAAAGGTATTTGATTTGGAGTTCCTGGCGCTTTTGTCTGGTATCGGTTGTTTTTGCGATAGCTTCGACGGAGATCGTGCGACTGTCAGCATATGAGAAAATATTTGGGGAGAAATTATTTGGTAAGAGTGTTTGGACTCCAATTAAATTCTAATAAGTGAGGGTGATAAGTGGATGTTCGATTGAATTTTATTTATTATTTCTATTTTGTTAGCACATTCAATCCGACCCGATCCGATCTAAAGATGAATATTGAATTTGCAGGAGTTCAAAAGACTTAGAACTATGTCATTTTATTTTTCAACCTGACATTTTTCACTGCTCACTCTCTCATTCGGTATTCCAGATGCTATTCCTGCAATCCTTCGACATTCCAGACGTTACATAAGTTTTGTCTCATTTGTAAACAGGTACAAGAACTTGTTGCGTCTTTGATGTGTTTTTGCTTCTTATTCATATTTTTTGTATTTTAAAAAATTAGGTTGCATAACTTTAAGTGTGTTTTAAACTAGGTTGCATAGCTTTCATGGTATCAGTTTGTATATCCACTGTATTTTAAGTGTGTTTTCGCCGTGCATTTGTAATTGTGCTTTCTCTATGTTTTTGTTGTGCTTTTGTTTTGCTTTCACTATGCTTTTACTACGTTTTTTTACAGAGCTTTCGATGCGCTTTCACTACACTTTTGTTGCGCATTTTCTACTATTTCATTGTGCTTTCACTGAACTTTTACTACGCTTTCACTGTGTTTTTTCTATTACTCTTTCATTGCGAATTTTCTACTATTTCACTGCATTTTTGCTAAACTTTTGTTGTGCTTGAATTACTTTTTTTACTATACTTTCACTGCGCTTTTATTTCTTATTCACTATTTTTTTTATTTATTTTTTGTAGACAGTTCCTTATGTTTATCCAACTACATATCGTTACTACGTTTCAACTTTCTAAAATATTTACGACTTATTTGTCGAAATAATTCACAAAGATGTAAAAGTTAGTTAGGGATATTAATGTGAGAGCTTGTTCCTTTGATTTTTTCTTTCTGGATCTGATTTTCCTCCTAAGATCGTCCGGGACGATATTGAGATCGTCCAGGACGATCAGTGCAGTGAATACAGCTGATTTTCTGAAGTGGATCGTCCAGGCCGATTTTGGATCGTCCTGGGACGATCAGAGCATGGCACAAGCCAGAGAGCAAATCGTCCAAGAAATTAATTATCGTCCTGAGATATCGTCCTGGACGATTGAATTTTGTTCACATCGTCCTGGACGATATGGCGATCGGCCGGGCCGATCAGCTTTGTTTTATAAGGAAATCAGCTCGTTTTTTAGGAGAGAGAAAATCATTTTTATAAAACAAAATATCTGAGGAGAGAGAAAGAGAAGGAAAGCAAAGGAAAAGCTGGTTTCCGGAGGCCGCGGAGCGCTTTTCGTCCGACGCCGCTGTTGGGAAAAGTGTTTATCTCGTGGTAAGGACTCTGAATCCTATTTCTGTTTTCGAAGATGTTGAGTTTTGATCGTTTTGTGCACAGATTTGTGTTTTAGTTATCGAAAAATGCGCCGTATTTTGTATTGACGAAACTTTCACCGCACAACTTTTGATATGTTATTGATATGATTTTTCTACACGTTTTGAGTATTTTCTGTAATGATTCTACCAGTTATTTTGGGTTCTGTGCGATTTTGATCGAATAGATAAATATCAGGATGTTGATTGATGTTGCTTCAGTAGAATAGAAGTCTTATAATGTTGTTGTGAATGTTCTGTGGTAATTTGGTGAAATTCTGATTTGGTGAATTTTTGTGTAAATTCTGTATACTGCCGTTATGCCGCTGGATTTTCATACGATTTCCGATTTTTTGAAATTGATGATTTGAATTGATATGCATACGAATGTGACTATCTGATTATTGATACTGAAAGACAAGTGCAACCTGGTTGAATCGTTGGTTGAAGATTGACTTGACATGTACATGATGGTGGGGT
Source organism: Dendrobium officinale (assembly GCA_019514585.1). NCBI lineage: Eukaryota > Viridiplantae > Streptophyta > Magnoliopsida > Asparagales > Orchidaceae > Dendrobium > Dendrobium officinale. The sequence goes on along the minus strand of CM033693.1, from coordinate 30,101,558 downwards.
GGGCCGACGGGCTTTCCTTTAAACTATTGATCATTGATATAACGATTGGGAGTCATAAGGAGATTACTATGCCGACGAGCACAGAGTGACGACTCTTATTGAACCAACGTATGGATATATCTACATCAACACTATGGATATCTACAACAGCACTATAGATTTCTGCAACAGCACTATGGATTATTGATAGCTAGTGATCGTACTTGTTCAGTAAGACTATTGTATTGAAATGCATGTGTACGGCATTGAATCGTGATGGATTTATTGCTTTATTGATTCATGTGTATGGCATTGACTCGTGATGGATTTATTGCTTTATTGCTTTGGATTTACTGAAGGATTTACGGACTTATTGTTATTGTACTATTGTACGATTTCATTGATATTTATATTCTGTCACTGTGCATTGCTACTGTTATAGATACTGTATGGATATGGATACTGTGATTGATTCATTGATGTTGCGGACATGGATACTACTGATTTATTGATATTGATTCGCTTCATTGATACACTGTATTGAACTGCTGCATTTGATTCATTGCTAGTATAGACTGGGCTTTATTGTGTTGATTTTATGATTTCATACCGATCGATTTAATTGACCAGATAATATTGTTTTGATTGATTCGATTTGATACGATTGATTTGACAGATCGACTGATTTTCTACTGTTTATTGGTTCTTCTACCGCTGTATTGACGACTGATTTGATTTCCGTATCTGCATAGATTCATTGATCATGTGCAATAAACTGTTATGGATTTGATTGACTGACATGCATATTGTTTCCAGTACCGTGCTTTGATTTCAGTTATAGGTATTAGGTGACCTGCTGGGCTTTTTGAAGCTCATTATATGTTGTTAATATTTCAGGTCTGGGCAAGGGAGCAGGAGATTGAGGTTGATCAAGAATCTCCAGGTCTTTGTCCTTTTTTGATTCTTTTGTACTCAGGACAGGATAGATTTCAGTTCATAGTGTAGTTCCTGAGTATTGTATATGATCTTTTGAGATATGAATCGACTTGTACATTAATGTTTTAAATGTTATAGATTTTTGCTAGATTATTTGATTGAAGTTATAGATAGCTTTGGTAAATTGTTGATGGATTGCTTGAAATTCTTTTCAAGTTAGATCTTAGGGCGTCACAATTAAGCTCTTGTGAGCTAGCCTGAAGTTAACCAAGAGGGGGGGTGAATTGGTGTTTTAAAAATTCTCAAACAAAAATCACGATTTAAAACTACGAACAATCACCCACAAAAATAAAGTGCGGAAATTAAATATAAAAAGCAATAAGAAAGAGCACACCAAATTTTATAGTGGTTCAATCAATTTGACCTACGTCCACTCCCTAGAGCCTCTCCTCCGGGTATTGCATTAAACTCAGTGCCTCTCTTTTTGCCCCCATAGCAAGACGGAGAAACCTGTACAAAACTCGTTTCCACCAACCCCCAGTGAGGCAGAGAATCCAACTCCTTTTACTTCCTCCTGAAGTAGGTAGAGAACCCGACTCCTTTTGCTTCCTCCTGAAGCAGGCAGAGAACCTCGATTAATCGTAGAAGTAAACCTCTCTAGAACCTCCAAGAAAGCAGGAACGACGACTGGAGAAGACGACTCGGATCCTTGCTTGGAGCAACCTTTGTGAAACCCCTCACAAACACCCCCTCAAAAGATCCTCTCTCTATCTCCCAAGCTCTCCCTTCCATCTTGGCTCTCTTAGGTCAGGACAACAGCAAAAGATGACATCTTGAGTAAACAAGAGATCTTATATATAAGGGCTTCAAAAATTCCCTTAATTGCAACAAATCGACAAAGATCGTCTAGGACGATCGACAGATCATCCTGTACGATCAGTACAAATTCACCTCAATCAACCATGACGATCTGGGGGAGGCTGGACGATTAAAGGATTTGTTTATTCTGATTGTCCAGGCTGATGGGACATCATCATGTACAATTAGTTCAAAAATGTCAAGTATCATCCAGATTATCACTTTATTCGGTCAAACTTTACATGTTTAGACGATGAAAAAATAACTGATTGTATAGGACGATTTCTGAATTGTTCTGTACGATTAATTCAAAATGTCAAAGATCATCCAGACCATCGCTCTGTTCAACCAGACTACATGTTGGATGATGAAAAAATAACTTATCGTGCAGGTTGATTTATTGATCATCATGCACGATTAGTTCAAATCAATACATATCGTCCAGAACATCGTTCTAGTCATCTAGGAAGAAACTAAGGCTTGTTTAACTGATCATCTTGGATAATCTTGCGATCAGCCCGGACGATATGAAATATCAATCAAATCTTAATTGCTTTCTTTAATCATCCAACTAGTTTTTGCATAATTGTAATGCATCGTCCATGACGATGTCTAAAAATAATAACATGCATAAAAAAGAGTTGGCGGCTGATTCTTTCTGATTTGAGTCTATCATTCATGACAATGATAATATCGTCCAGGATGATTTACTTAATTTAAGATGTCTTAACCAGGATGTCCTAATTAGATTTCTATTTTTAACTAATTATCCATGATGATTTAGGATAGGTCCAAACGATATGATCAAAAACACAAAACTCTAAAAACAGACAGAATTTTTCCCCCTGAGTGTGTATGCAAGGTTACTTTAGCATAATGACACACTTTATTATATTTGACTCAAGAAAAGATAAAAACACTTAACAAACGCTTACAGTCTGACTCAGTCCTAATATACCAAATCTTGAGCTGGCTTAATTTGCAATTGACCTTGTGGACCTGAAACATTAGTAGGCAGGATAATCATAGAAAAATAGAAATGTCAGAAATGTTTGATATCATCAAAATTATAATCTCAGAATCCAAACTCGCAACAATCTTCCCTTTTTTTATGATGACAAATATTTGATAGAAAAATTAATTTAAGCAGTTAAATTGAAACATAACGTGAAGGAAAAATAATGTGAATCAAGAAATCCAAATTTTACTAAAATCAAACAATGATACAAACACTAAACAAAAGTAGTAAAAAAAGTACAATGAAATAACATAAACACTACCACTACTCACCCTTTTGACATCACAAAAATGAGGAGAAAACTATAAAAGAAAAAAAAAATATAACAGAAAAAAGAAGTAAACAACATCACAGAAATCATCACAAGGAAAACAATTTACAAGTATGACGGGCCTTGATCATCAAAAGGAGGTGGTGGTAGTGGTGGCTGAAAGAAACTAGAAATAGCAACGAACTACTCCCAAACTAAGCCATGTCCTAGTCGTGCTATTGGTGTTGGTGAATCACATAAGCATCAAATTTAGTGACATCCACCGCATGCTTCTGCTCATGTGCAACAACATAAGAGTCAAACCTGGCCTCCCACTGGTTAAAATCGCTCCACCAATTGATCCAGCTGTGAGTGCTGGCGGATTATAGCAGGTGTAGGAACATGTGTATGAGCATCTTCCTCCTCATCTCCCTCAGCTTCCTCGTGCTCTAGGCGGAGACGAGTAATGTGAAGAATATGGAAGGAGCTATTGGTGTAGAAGGCAGACTAAAAATTAGGTGGGGCAGGATATTGAAGATTGAAATTAGTTTCTAAGACATAAGGTATGATGTGTCCTAAGGTAAACTTAGGCTTCTTTCTGTGTCCTGGATCCCTAATGCTAGTGAGATGCTCAATGTAACGAAAAAGAAGATCAGCATCATTGAATTCTCTATGGGCCATGATGTAGAAGGTGGTGATCGAAAGGAGAGGAGTGATGTGGACACGATCAACATCTTTGGGAATAACTGAGGTATGAAGTACATGTTGGATTGTCCTAGAATTCTTGACTAAGGTGCTAGACGACTCATCATGATAAGAGACATGAGTGTTTCTCAAAAGGTGATTGGTAGGAGCCCAGTCATAATTAAGATATTAAGATAAGAGGTGAAGCTTGTCTCCAGTAGTGGACAATTGGAGAAGTTCGTGGTAGTCCTGATAAGTAATTTCAATAGGGCATTTGTTGACATAGGATTGAAGGGCAGTGTAAGAAGAGTTTATCCTAAGGCTTGCAAAAAATTCAAAGAGAAGTTCAGAATTGAAGGGGAAGGTGAGGGTAAGGATAAATATGAGGGAGTTATAAGCAAAAAAGATTAAGGACATGGTAAGTAAGAGTATGAGGGTTGACAATCCTGGATAGAGTGATCCCGGCTATCTTATAACGAAGGTAGGCAGCTTGGTCAGCCGCCTCAGTGAAATGAGGGTTAATAATGTCCCTTCGAAGAACTTCAAGTCAGCATTCTGGAGCACTTGCCACCCGCCATTAACAAGAATATTAGTGGATGTGTGAAAGCAAAGAGGAATACAAAGATTTGGGGTGAGAAAACTATTTGAGGATGGCTGTTTATAAAGAACCGACCAGATCGTCCAAGACGATCATGCAAAATTATTGCGTCTAGGACGATTAATCAAAAAGGCGGTTATATTGTCCAAGACGATCATACATCATCCAGGATGATTAGACACATATGATTATCCTAATGAGTCATGTCGGACGACTATTGAAAAAGTAGATTGCCTAGGAAGATTAGGTGGATCGTCCAGGATGATCGACAATAATGGATCGTACTTGCCAAATTTAAAACGTATAATATCTTTGCCACATGGATCGTCCAGGATGAACATGTGGATTGTCTAGGATGATCACCAATAATTGAGCATAATTTTAGAATATCATCCAAGATGAAGAGGATTGTCCAGACTGATCACAAATAATTGAAGCATAATACGATCAGATCGTCTGGAACGATAATGGATCATTTGGGATGATCTTAAACAAAAAATTCATATCATTAATTAGATAGAAGATAAATGGTGGTGTGAAGATATCGTCAAGGATGATATGAATATCATCCATGACGTTGTGATAAAAAATTGAAGATTTTGTGGATAGATAGAGATGATCAGAGAAGGCCCAAAAATAAGAAAAAATAGTTAAAAAAAATAAAAATAAAACAAGGAAAAAGACGAGAAAAAAGACAAAAAGAATAAAAATAATTATTTTTATCAAAGGACAAATGTGGTAAATTTTTCATGTAATAGAATTAAAAATTTATAAGAGTCAAAATCCAAAAAATGGTAGAACAACCGATCTTGTTTGCCCTAACTCAGACTTCTTACAGGGTAAACCATCTTTTAAAAATAAAGATCTAACTTAGAAAAATTAATTGGATAAGAAACAGAGATTTGTTCAAATCTTAGTTCCAGAAAAATATCTTATAAAATAATATATTAAAGTAATTAGTTATAATCATGAATTTAAAAAACAAATATTTGAAAACATCAAGTGACATATGAATTCTTCTCAGATTTAAAGATTTGAAAGAGAAGGAAGCTTGCTTTTTTAGGGGATCATTTTGTGCACCTTGTCAATTGGTTAGTGCATTTTGTGTATCTTTTAATTTTTGATACTCTTTGTGTATCTTTTAATTTTTTGGAAGTCATTGCGCATCGTTTTCAGTTTTTTTCTTCTTTTTGGGCTCATTTTATGCCTCTTGTCATTTTCACAAGCTAGATCCCTTTTTAAAACTTTTAAATACTCTCAGTTATGATAATATCTTTCTGATATTAGAGAAGAAAAACCCACTCTCTAATATAAAGAAGACTAAACTATAAAGTAGAATCAAATTAATATGATAAATGCAATAACAAGATTAAGAAAGTTTGAAAGTGATTTAATGACTTTAAACCTTATTTATATAAGATAGATTACTGAAAAAAGATAGAAAAGATTTCAATCGCAAACTCCAGTTGTTAATTTGAGATAGACTTTTGTTTTGAAAAAAAAATTACACTGCTAAAAGAAATTAGAGGAAGAGAAACAATCAACAGTGTTTTTTCTCTTTAACTAATTTAGAGATGTCAAATATTGACTACAAATATTCAAAAATAAAAATAAGGCATAAAATATCATTTCAGTAATGAAAAAAAAAAAGAAGAAAACTAAAATAATAGAAATGAAAAACAATAACAAATAAAAAAAGTAAAAAAATAAAATAAAAGTCAGAAATAAAAGAAAGAGTAGAAAATAATAAAAAACAACATAACATAAAATTCAGAATTTAGTAAACATCTAGTTCATGCATTTATGTCAATCACACCCAATCTGGTTTTTAAGATGATTATGTGTCAAAAGCCAGTTGTTTAATAAAGATGTCAGTCAGTTGATTCTCAATTTCCACATGATATAACTTGATGTATCCTTTGGTCACATGGTCTCTAATAAAGTGATGTCTTATGTCAATGTGTTTGGTTCTTGAATGTTGGATATGATTCTTAGAGATGCAGATGACACTAATATTGTCACAAAGGATTGAAATTGTACCTATAGGTAATCCTAAATTTAGAATTTGTTAATTTAACCAAAGGAATTGGGCTACACAACTTCCTAAGACAATATACTCAGCTTCAGCAGTGGAAAGTGCAACATAATTTTATTTTCTACTAGACCATGAGACTAATGATTATCCTATGAATTGGCAAGTCCTAGAAGTGTTATTTCTATCCACCATACATCCTGAAAAATTAGAATTAGAATATCCAATAATCTCAAAAGAAGTGATGTGCCTAAGATATCGAATTCCTAAGTTTTGGGTCCCTAAGAGATATCTAAAAATTATTTTAACTGCAGTCAGATGAGATTCTTTAGGATCAGCTTGAAATCTAGCACAGAGATAAATACTAAATATTATATCAGATTGGCTAGCAGTCAGGTAAAGTAGTGATCTAATCATTCCTCTATACTTCATTTGATCAAAATATTTTTCATTTGGTTCCTTATCCAACTAAACACTGGAGGTCATGGGAGTATTTACTGTCTTTTGCTTTATCCAATTCATATTTCTTCAATATGTCCTTAATATACTTTGATTTATTTAGAAAGGTTCCATCATCCAATTATCTTATACTAAACCCAAAAAAATATGATAACTCTCCCATCATACTCATCTCAAGTTTATTACTCATTATTTTAGAAAAATCATCACTTAGCTTTTTATCAGAAGATCCAAAAAAGTATATCATCAATATAGATCTGAACAATGAGTAACTCATCTCCTACTTTTCTCAGAAAAAAAGTTGTGTCTATGCTCCTCATGACAAACTCCCTCTCAAGTAAAAATGTGTTAAGCCTCTCATACCAAGCTCTAGGTGTTTGTTTTAATCCATATAGGGCCTTTTTTAATTTTTATAAATATAATTTGGAAATTGGGAATTCTCAAAGTCTGGGAGTTGCTCTACAAACACATCTTCTTTTATTACTCTATTTTAAAAAGGACGTCTATTTGAAAAAGCTTAAATCCTTTATAACAGGCAAATGCTAGTAGCACTCTAATGACTTCCAATATAGCTACATGGATAAATGTATCATCAAAATCAATCCCTTCTATTTAGTTGTACCCCTTAGCCACCAATCTCGTCTTATTCCTAACCATCACACCATAATCATTCATTTTTTATTCTTAAAGACTCATTTGGTTTACACTACACTTTGATTCTTAGGTCTTTCTACTAACTTCCAAACATCATTCCTCACAAATTGGTTAAGTTCTTCTTACATGGCTAAGATCTAAAATTCATCAGAAAGAGCTTGATTGATGTTGGTGGGTTCAGCCATTGAGATAAAGATAGAGTGGTTCACTTTCTTCCTAAGTATATGTCTAGTTCTAACACCTTCAGAAGGGTCTCCTAAGAATCAATTCTTTAGGATGACTTCAAGAATATCTCCCATTTCTAGGCAATGTGTATAGGTTCTACCCTTTCCTCTATATTTGTATTTTCTACTCCTTGGGCAATCTCACATACTCCTTAAGTGTTTTGAGGATCTGTCATTCTCTCCAAAATTTCAACTCCTTGGGTAATAATCTCTCCAACTTCATCTTCATTCTCAACTCTAGATTTCTTAGGATCATATTCATCAAACACTACATGAGTAGTTTCCTCCACCGCCAATGTCTTAAACACCATAAAGGAATTTACCATACTTGAATATCTTAAAAAAGAATACTCCATCAAATTTTGGGTCAAATTTTCCTTAGGATGACTTCTCATTGTTAAGAATGAAAATCTTACAATCAAAGGCATAAATATGGGAAAGGCTAGGTGTCCTACCCTTAATGATCTCATAGGATGTCTTATCTAGTTTGACTCTAACATTCACCCTATTCAACATATAACAAGCTGTGTTTACCGCTTTAGCCCAAAAGTATTTTGGAAGTAGATACTCAACAAGTATGACTCTAGCGGCTTCAACTAAGGTTCTGTTCTTTCTTTCAGCTACCCCGTTCCACTGAGGGGCCCTAAGAGCTGAGAAGTTGTGACTAATTCCTTTATCCTCTTAGAAGTATCCAAATCTCTCATTTTCAAACTCTCCACTATGGTCATTATGGATGGTCAAGATCTCACAACCTAGCTTTTTTTGAATCCAAATGGAGAAAGATGTAAATTCATCAAAAGATTCACTCTTATATGACATAAATTTAATACAAGTGATCCTCGAGTAGTCATCGACAATTCACAAATCCATATACTTTTCCCCCTAAGTTGGCAGTGCTAATGGGTCCAAACAAATCCATGTGAAGGACTTATAAAGGTCTAGAGGTGCTAATATTCTTAATTGAATGGAAGAAGGATTAGACTTTCTTCCCAAGTTGGCATGCATCACACAAGTGGTTTTTAGTGAACTTAAGCTTGGGGACACCTTTAACTAGGTCTTTTTAGGTCACTCTCCTAAGGTTCTTCATACTGGCATGACATAACCTCCTGTGTCACAACCAAGACTTATCAGCGACAATTTTTAAGCAAAATGAGACAACACATTCAATGTTATTCAAATCAAGTATATAAATATTGTTAATTCACTTTTCCTGCAAAATAGTGTTGTTATTTAAGCTAATAATAAATGTATTTGCCAAAATTTTTTTGATAAAGCCCTTATCATAAAGGTGACTGATGCTGAGTAAGTTGTGTTTCAGTCCATCTACAAGAAAAATATTTTCAATCAAAAGGTTCTTGGAGTTTTTGATTATACCTGTGCTCACCACTTTCCTGGTGGTGTTGTCTCCAAGAGTGACATTGCCTCCAGCCCTGACCTCCAGCAAAACAAATTAATTAGCATCTCCAATCATTTTTTGTGAGCATCAACTATCTAGGTATCACATGCTCTCATGAATTCCTTTATGGAACACTCCTACAAAATCATCAAATATCAAATTTAAGAACCCGTATAAGTTTGGGTCCCTTCTTATGGAAAGAAAAATGTAATATATATGTGCTATGCTATGAATCATATAATTTGGGTCTCCACACCCAATGTGTACTATCGTAAACAGTGCAAGTGTGTGAAATGTGTCTTAGTATGCCACATAAAAAATATCTAACACAAAAAAGGAGTTTACTAATCTATTTGAGTTATAGTGTCTCTTCTTAGGTTTCAAAACTTTTGGCTTTAGATCAAGATTGAAAAACTATTCAGGTATGGGTAGAGTCATATTTTTCTCAATTGCTTTTAATTTAGCTTTAAAAAATGAGTTAACACTTTCTAAAATAGCATTATCAACTTTCAAATAGTGCTCCATACTCTCAGATTTATTAATATATATTTTAAAATCATTTTCAAGTGTAGTGTGAGATACTTTCAATGAATCATGCTCAATGATCAACTTAGAATGCTTTTTATTTAACTCATAAAACTCATCAAGTAATAACATGTGATTGCTATCAAGTGTAGAGTGATATTTAAGTAAAATTTTATGCTCTTTTTGCAAATTTAAAAATTCTAATTTTAAGCTAGCATGCGATTTCTTAAATTTCATATATGATGCATGAATTTTCTCAGAAATTTTAAGTAATTGATCATGGGTTAGTTCACATACATCTTCTTTATTAAACTGACCAAGATGACCATCCATCGTCAAACACAAGTTTGTTATCTCCTATTCAGCTTCAGTCTCAAAGGAGTTAGATGTAGAATCTGCCTAAAATATCTTTTGGAACTGCTTCTTATCCTTCCTGAACTTGAGTTTCTCCTTACCCTTCTCCTTACTTGGGTGAGCCTTAAGTATAGGACAATCAGCTTTAACATGTTCCAGCTTCCTGCATTCAAAACAAATCATATTAGTATAACTTTTAAAATCTTTTGCTACCCTTACCTTTATTTCACTTCTGATGGTGTTTTTGCTTCTTCCTTAGAAAGCTGCTGAATTACCTAGTGATTAAGGCAACATCATCGATTTCAGACCCTGAAGAATCAATATCCATATTTTTATTCTTCAGTGCCACAATCTTCTCCTTTTTTTTCTCTCCTGCATCAAGTTGTTTTTGTTTCACTCCTTACTCGTAAGCAATGAGCGATCCAAGTAAGTTATTAACAGAATAAATATTCAAATCCTTAGATTCAGTTATTGCAGTAATCTTAGCATCAAAGAAAGATGGCAAACATCTTAAAATTTTATTAATTTTTTCATAGTTAGTTAGCTCTCTTTCTAAGGCATGTAGTGATGTGACAATTTGAGTAAACCTAATATACATGTCAGATATCGATTCACTAGGTTTCATACAAAAAAGTTTATAGTCATATAGTAAGATATTCAACCTAGATTGCTTAATTTCATTTGTGCCTTCATAAGTGATACATAATTTATCCTAGATTTCTTTACCAATGGTATAAGTTAAAACATGCATGTAATCTTTAGATTTCAAAGCACAGAAAAAGTAATTTAAACATTTTGCATTAAGTTGTGCTAGATCCCTATCATCAAATGTTCATTCAATAAAAGGAGGTTCAATTTTTATGCCATTAATTTCATGCGATGGATGTGAATAACCTTCTTTAACAAGTATCTACATGCGATATTCAATTGATTGTAAAAACGTGGACATACAGGTTTTCTAGAAATTAAAAGATATATTATCATACAAAGGTGGTCGGGTAATAGAATACCCTTCTGCAGTATTACAATAACCAAAGTTAGTCATGGATCAAAATTTAAAAAATTTTTAAAAATTAGATTTTTATGAATCTCGCTCTGATATCACTTAAAAGTTTGTTAGAGATGTTAAGCCCTTATGAACTAGCCCAAGGCCAACCAAAAGCGGGGATGAATTGGTGTTTTAAAAATTCTCAAAAAGAAATCATTATTTAAAACTAAGAATATTCACCCACAAAAATAAAGTGTGAAAATTAAATGTGAAAAGCAATAAGAAAGCGCAAACCAAATTTTATAGTGGTTTAGTCAACTTGACCTACGTCCACTCCCCGTAGCCTCTCCTCCAAGTATTGCACTAAACTTAGTGTCTCTTCTTTTTCCCCCACAGTAAGACGGAGAAGCATGTACTCCTTTCCACCGACCCCGCGGAGAGGCAGAGAACCTAAATTCTTTGGCTTCATCGTGAAACACGAAGAGAACTCAACTCCTTTCACTTCATCCTGAAGTAGGTAGAGAAGCTCGATCAATGGCTGAAGTAAACCTCTCTAGAACCTCCAAGGAACCAGGGACAATGACTGCAGAATACGACTTTGATCCTTGCTCGGAGCAACCTTTGTGAAACCCCTCATAAACTCCCCCTTAGAAGATCCTCTCTCTCTTTCCTAAGCTCTCCCTCTCCTCTTGACTCTCTTAGATCAGGACATCAGCAAAAGATCACATCTTGAGTAAATAAGAGATCTTATACATAAGGGCTTCAAAATTTCCCTAAATTATAACAAATTGATAAAGATCATCCAGGACGATTAGTACAAATTCAGCTCAATCAGCCAGGATGATTTGAGGGAGGCTGTACGATGAAAGGATTGGTTTGTTTTGATCATCTAAGCTGATGGGACATTGTCCTATACGATTAGTTCAAAAACATCAAGTATCATCCAGACCATCGCTCGTTCGGCCAGACTTTACCCGTTTGGACGATGAAAGAATAACTGATTATCCAGGATGTTTTTTGGATCGTCATATACGATTAGTTCAAAATATCAAAGATCATCCAGACCATCACTTTGTTCGGCCAGACTTTATATGTTTGGACAATGAAAAAATAATTGATCTTCCAGGCTGATTTATCGATTATCCTGTACGATTAGTTTAAATCAATACATATCATCCAGAATATCGTTCTGGTCGTCCAAGAAGAAACTAAAGTTTGTTTAACTGATCATCCCGGACGATCCTACGATCGTCTCAGATGATATGATCTATCAATCAAACCTTAATTACTTTCCTTAATCATCCAACTAATTTAGGCATAATTATAATTCATCGTCCAGACAATATCCTAGACGATGTCTAAAAATAATAACATGCCTAAAAGAGTTAGCGACTGATTCTTTCTAATTTGAGTCTATCATTCAGAACGATGAAAATATTGTCTAGGATGATTTGCTTAATTTTGGATGCCTTAATCAGAATGCCCTAATTAGAGTTTATGTTTTTAACTAATCGTCCAAGATGATTTATGATCGTCCCGGATGATATGATAAAAAATAAAAAAACTTTAAAAATAGATAGAATTTTCCCCATAAGTGTTTGTGTGCAAGGTTACTTTAGCATCAGGACTTATTTTATTACATTTGACTCAAAAAAAGGTAAACACACTTAACAAACGCTTACAGACTGACTCAATCCTAATCTACCCAATCTTGAGCTGGCTTGATTTGCAATTGACCTTGTGGACCTATAACGTTAGTAGGCAGGATAATCGTAGAAAAATAGAAGTGCCAGAAATGTTTGTTATCATCAAAATTATAATCTTTGAATACAAATTCGAAACAAGATGTTGGAGTACATATTAAAGATTTATAATATCCATCGATTTCTGAATTTCCCACCATTCTAGTAAAATATGTCTCTGATATACGAGCTATTGAAATTCTAGGATATCTCTGAACAATGTTTCATTATTAAAGGTCATTTACTAAAATTTACATATGATGAGTTGGCTCTGCTCATAGGTTTGATTTCAAAAAAGAAAATTTTCTATATATTTCAATTTATTTTGAGTCAATTTAACCAAAATTACTCACAGGTTTACCCAACAGAGATGTTGAGATCATATGGCAGAGCGAGCCACTTAAATGAGTCTTATAAATTGATATTAAAAGTGAAATAATAGAACAAAGCAATGAAAGCATAGAAACAAATTTAGTAGCAAATTTTGCAGTGTAAGTGCAAAAAAAAGGCTTTAAAAGTGTAGTGAAAGATAGCGCAACAAGAGCGAAGTAACAATGCATAGTGAAAGCGCAATAGTAAATGTGCATTGCTCTTTTGCTTATTCTATGCACTTGTATGTGCTTGTATGAGCTTGTACTGAGCATTGATGTAAGAATCGATTTTCCTTTATCAGTTCAATTGAACCGGCCGACAAACTTCTCATAATAATGCTGCGATAGTCAGAGGTAGAACAGCGCTTGGAGAGTACCAATCACGATTGCAGGCGAGTCTGAACCATTCGATTCATTATTCTGAGTGAAGGATTGAGTGTGAGAATGAAATCAAATGACTCCTCTCTAAGTATAACTCCCTCTTCTTAATTCTTTCCTTATCGATAAAGAAGCGAAAATAGAAGAACTGTTGTGAGAGGCGGCTGGGAGGAAATGAGCGAAGGTTTATTATTTTTTCCCCATTTTTGTATATGTCCTTCCCTAGTTCTTTATCTAAAAAGTGAGGGATATTTAATTGAAGGTAAAAGAAGAGATTCAATGCATAAAGGAAAATTTGAAGGAAAGGGAGGAAGTTTTTGGAAAGGAAGAAGAGGAGTAAAAAGAGGAATGTATGTTCACTGATTTCTTTTTATTTCCCATGCTAATTATCATATAATTTATAATCTAAGAAAGAAAAATGTCCAGTTAAAGGTAAATAAAGAAAATCTAGAAAATATAAGAAGAATTTGGGCTTTAAAATTCCTTCTTAAGGAAAAATAAGTTATATAGTTTGTGGTTATATACTTTCATTTCTCATTCCTTTCATTTAAGAAATAATAAAAAATATATTTTGATTTTTATGCTAGAAGAATCCAAGTGATACAAACGTTGATTCGATGGTAGAGGAAGGAAGAAATTTGTAAGAAAGAGAGAACTATTGTGAGGTATTTTATATAAATAGTTGAAGAAATGAAATGTTTGTTATTAATAATAATTGAGACATTCAAATTTGGAATTTAAAAATTGATGTTATTGTGAACAGTTAAAGGTTCTCATACCGAGATGAATATTGGAAGAGAAAAATAAAGTGAGTAATTTATAAATTAAGTTTTTTTTTTTGTTCCATTCAATTGCTTTCATGTTTCTTCTAATTATTGCAATTATTATATCTTACATGAATGATATTAATTGAGAGAAAAAAAATTAAGAGAGTGTGAATTAGCATTTTATGAAGTATATATAGGTTACTATAAAATGTAATAGAAATGAAATATTGAATTAAGAACTAGTTGAAATGAAAGAATTAAAATATGGAAAAGGTATATGCATGAAAAAAAATACAGAAGTTTGCCCCTGTATGCTACTAGTTGGGGAAGCAATGTACACGTGCACGTTAAATGGAAATAGAAAAATGAAAAGAAAATGGTTTTACTTTTGGTACATTTAGACGGCGCTCCTGTACAAATTGACTTAGAAAAAAAAATAAATGTTAAATATTCTATTTTAGGGTATACTAAATATATATGAATGAATGAATGAAATAGAAAATAAAAATACTAAAATTATAAATGTATATAAGTTTTAATATATATATGAAATGAGTTTATATAACTTTTTTATATATATATATATATATATATATATATATATAAAAAAGAATACACATATATATATATATATATATATATATATATATATATATATATATATATATATATATATATATATATATATATATATATATATATATATATATTTGTTATGTAGATAGAAAAGTTATCCATTGAGTTTATATTGTAAACTCCATCCATTAAACTAATAATTTCAAGTAAGTCTAAAAAAAAAAAAAAAATAGAAATAACTGAAAGAGAATAGGAACACGTCTACAGAAAATGGCGTACAAATATAAACAGGTAATATAAGTATATGAAAGATTTAATGAGTAGATTAATAGAAATTTTTGTGATAGCGGCTCTTTAGTTGTATAGTGATGTTGCAGTTATTTTTTTAATTTGAATGGAATGTTACAACGATCTGTCCTTTTTATTCTCGTCTCATTAATTCGAGTATCCGGGCCGAGTCGTAATAAAAGTGGTATCAGAGATATGAATCATACTAAAAGAGTCATTAGGTTGATTATTGAAATTGATTTGATAATACATTATGAATTTATGCAAAATTTTAAACTGTATTTCAGGACTCAGAATGATTCTAAAGAAGAAAATATGGAAAGGAAAATGCTAAATATTGTTGTTAATCCTAATGCACTAACTCAAATGATGAGAGTAATGACACAACTAATTCAAGACTCAAGAAATCAACTATCATGGAGTGGTGGTGATGGTATGACTATGGATAAGTATCTAAAACTACTTCAGGATATGAGATCACCCTTATTTAAGGGGGTAGTGGGGCCAATTGAGGCTGAGAATTGGTTGCTAAGGATTGAGAAGATTTTAGAAGGCATGTTCTATCCTGAAGAGAGAAAAGTTTCACTGACAACTTTTGTACTGGATGGTGAGGCTAAAAGGTCATGAAGAGGTCAACATCAAGAAAAATTTGGAGGAATACCTAACATGCAAATTAAGTGGGATGACTTTATTTAGGAATTCAGAGACTAGTTTGTGCCTCTTTCTGTAAGGAGGCAGATGCATGATAAGTTTTTGAGATTGGTACAAGGAGATAGATCAGTCATATAGTATGAGGTTAAATTTACCACATTGTCTAGATATGTTCCTCATTTAATACATACTATAGAGAAAAAGTGTCACTGATTCTTATCTGAATTGAAGGATGTAATTAGGCATCCTCTTATTCCTTTGGGGATTGAAGACTATTCAATATTGATGGAGAGAGCTAGGAGGGTAAAAATGGACATGTAGAATACTCAAATAAGATGTGAATTTTAAAAGAGAAAAAATGGGGATGTTATGGGAGGTTCTCAGGATTCGCATAGTAAATCCATTTCATGGGATGGAAAATTTAATTGGAAGAAAGCAGTGGTAGTCATATGTGCATGAACAATTGCAGCAAGTGTGGAAGACAATATAAAGGAGAATGTCTATCTAGAATAAATACTTATTTGTGGTGTCATCAACCAGGTCAAATAGCGAAGAACTATCTTACTTTGGGGCAAATACCAATAGGAGAATCAATGATGAATACTGGGCCCCAGAGAAATGCTGGAAGACCAAGAATGAAAGAATCAACTGTTTCTACTCGAGGACAAATTCAAGGTCGACAGAATACTCAGCCTAGGGTATATGCACTATCTCAACATGATGCCAAGGACTCACCTAATGTGATTATATGCATGTTTTTATTTAATGTAATGTTTTAATTAATTCATAATTTTTTTTTCAATTGCATGAATAATCAAGTAATATGCATAATCAAATAATATGAAAATTTTTAAGGAAATGATATATGTTTATGTTAATTCCTATAAAAATTTTATAGGTATGATAACAATTCTAGGAAGGCCAATACAAATTCTCTTTGATACATGAGCATCACACTCCTTCCTTTCAAAGGAATTTGAAAAACAAAATTAGTTGGAGTAATGTTTTATAAAGTATCCACAACTTTAAAAGTTTTGATGCCAAATGG
Source organism: Dendrobium officinale (assembly GCA_019514585.1). Lineage (NCBI taxonomy): Eukaryota > Viridiplantae > Streptophyta > Magnoliopsida > Asparagales > Orchidaceae > Dendrobium > Dendrobium officinale. The sequence goes on along the minus strand of CM033693.1, from coordinate 30,084,782 downwards.
ATCCACCATGAATGTTCATAATATTTATTATGTGATTTTTAAAATAGATGAAAAGGAATTTAATGCAACCTTCAATATCTTACCATTGAAAGATTTTATTGAAAGAGTTTGATATGATATTGGGAACATATTGATTATTAAATTATTTTGTGATTATAAATTATAATAAAAAATTGTTAAATTTAATTTTCTTGGAGAAAGGGAGTGTAAATTTTATGAAGATAGAACAATTTCTTCAATGATAATCACTTATATGAAAGCTTGTAAATTTGTATCCAAATGATGTCAGTGTTTTCTCTCTCAAGTAAACGATACAAATAAAGAAGTTAAAGAGTTGAAATATATAATGATAGTCAAAGAATATCCAGAGGTATTTCTGGATGATTTGTCAGTATTACCACCCGAAAGAGAGATAGATTTCACTATTGATTTGTTACCATATTCAAAACCAATGCAAGGAAACTCTACATAATGATAGTTAAGGAATTACAAGGGCTAAAAAGTCAACTATAGGAATTGTTAGATAAAGAATTTATCAGACCAAGTTCCTTGTCATGGGGAGCTCTAGTATTATTTGTAAAGAAGAAAGATTAAAGGGAATTGAATAAACTTACTATTAAAAATAAACATCCTTTACCCATAATTGATGATTTATTTGATCAAGTAGAAGGAGCTACAATTTTCTCTTAGATTGATTTACATTATGGGTATCATCAACTACGCATTAAGGAAGAGGATATAGCTAAAACTACCTTCAGAACCAGATATGGCCATTATGAGTTTATTGTAATGCCATTTGGAGTGATGAATGCTCCAACTGTCTTTATGGATATGATGAGTAAAATTTTCAAATCATTTCTGAACACTTTTGTAATTATGTTTATATATTATATCTTAATTTATTCAAGAGATGAAAAGAGTCATTTTAGTCATCTACATGCAGTGTTACAAACACTTAAGGAGAACAAATTATATGCCAAGTTTTTAAAGTGTGAATTTTGGTTGAGCAATATAAACTTCCTTTGGCATGTGATTAGTGGTGAAGGTATTTCAGTTGATTGGAATAAAATCTAAGCTATTACAATGTGGCTAAGGCCAACCATAGTTTCATAATTGAGGAGTTTTTTGGGCCTTGCTGGTTATTACATGAGATTTATAGAACGATTCTTTCGTATTACAATGTCGTTATTGAGATTAACTCAAAAAGCAATAAAATTTGAATGGAATAATCAATATGAAAGAGCTTTATAGAAGCTAAAGAATTATTTAATGACTGCCCAAATATTAACAATTACATCAGGTTTAGAAGAATTTCAAATTTTGGGTGATGGTTCATTGAGGGGACTCAGATGTGTATTAATGTAGCATGATAGAGTGGTGGCCTATATTTCAAGGTAATTGAAAGTTTATGAAAGAAACTATCTCACCAATGGTTCAAAATTAATAGTTATAATTTTTGCACTCAAAATATGAAAATATTATCTATATGGAGTGAGATGTGAAGTGTTTACATACCAAAAGAGTCTAAAATAGATTTTCAATAAAAAAAAAGCTTAATCTGAGGCAAAAAAGATGGTTTGAGCTTATTAAAGATTATGACTTGGATATACAATATCATCTTGGAAAGACAAATGTAGTTGCAGATGCACTTAGCATAAAACTCTTGGATGTGCAAATTCCATAATCACATAGCAGGAGTAGATAATTAGAGACATTAAAAGACTAGATATATTAGTGGTAAATCAGAAGTACACTAAAGATAAGTTATTAAATTAGCTGGTGATTCAATCCTTCAAAAAGTATTCAATTCATTATCTCAAGATATAAAATTTCAAGACATCATAAAGAAAGTGCAAGCAGGACAATTAGAGAATTTTGTATTCGATGATGAAGGATTGCTAAAGTATAAAAGTAGAATATGTATTCCAAATGTTGGCAATTTAAGAGAAAAGATATTGCAAGAAGCTCACCTCTTTAGCTATGAAATTCATCTAGGCAGTACAAAGATAATCAAGAACTGAGAGGGTTATTTTGGTGGTCAGGATTGAAAAAGAGTGTTATAGAATTTGTGGCAAAATATATTCCTTATCATATGATTAAAGTTGAACTTTAAAAGCTAGGCGGTCAACTGCAATTGTTACCGATACCTGTGTGGAAATGGGAAGAAATCACAATGGAGTTTATAATTGGATTACCCAGGTCAAGGCATAGTAGAGAGACTATATGGGTTGTTATATATTGATTAAGCATGTCAACTCATTTCTTACCAATCAAACATACTTATTCAATGTATAAATTGATAAAGATATATGTTGATAAAATCATAATATTGCATGGAATTTCAAAATCAATACTCTTTAATAGAGATGCCCGATTCACTTCTAGATTATGGAAGAAGATTCGGGAAGCTATGAGTACCAGATTGACTTTTGGTATAACATTTCATCCTCAGATAGATGTGTAATAAGAAAAAATAATTCAAACTCTTGAGGAGTTACTTAAATTATGCGTATTATATTTTGTAGGAAATTGGGAAACCCATATACTATTAATTGAGTTTGCATATAATAACATTTTTTAATACAACATTGGAATGATATCGTATGAAGCTCTTTATGGAAGAAAGTGCATAATGTCCTTGTGTTGGACAGAAGCAGGCAAAAGAAAAATAATTGGTACTTAATTGATAGATAATATTACTAGAAAAATTAGATTGATTAGAGATATATTAAAGATAGTACAAGACAGGTAACAAAAGTATTATGATGCAAAGCACATGCTAATTGAGTTTGAAGTAGGATAATTTGTTTTCCTTAAAGTCAGTCAAACGATGAGTGCAGAACGATTTGGGAAGACAAGAAAATTGAGCCCACGATTCATAGGTCCTTTTAAAATCATAGAGAATTGGAAATATGGCATACAGATTGGATCTGCTAGTACATATGTAAGGAATTCATAATGTATTTCACATATCAGTGCTTCTGAAGTATGTATCAGATGAGTCAAAGAGAATTCGATCCAAATTAATTGAATTGCAGTCTGGTTTAAAATATGTTGAAGAATCTGAAAGAATACTAGAATATGATCTAAAGTAACAAAAAAATTGGGAAATACCTTTTGTAAAGATTTTATGGAAACATGGAACAGAAAATGATGCCACTTTGAAGAAAGAAGGAAAAATGAAAGGTCAAAATCCTCATCTATTCAATTAAGGTAGGTTTACTTATACTTGATTTTAAAATTTGATGATGAATTTTTTTTTAAGAAGGTGAGATTGTAAGAACCGGTTTACCTTGGCTAGTTTAATTGAACCGATCGACCAACTTCTAATAATAATCCCGTGACAAATAGAGGTGGAGCAATGCCTAGAGTGGACCTATCACAATTGCGAGTGAGTCTGGAGGGCTCGATTAGTGATTATGTGTAAAGAATTAAGCTCGGGAATAAAATAAGATGACTCCTATCTAAGTATAACTCCATCCTCTTGTTTCCTTATCGATAAAGAAGCGAAAATAAGAAGAACTGTCATGAGAGACGACTGAGAAGAAATGAGCGAAGGTTTGTTATTTTTTTCCATTTATGTATACAACCATCCCTATTTTTTCATCTAAACAATGAGAGATATTTAATTGAAGGTAAAGGAAGAGATTGAATGCGGAAATGAAGAAATTGAAGGAAAGGGAGGAAGTTTTTTGAAATGAAGAAAAAGAGTATAAATAAGAGGAAGAAAGAAAGAGGAAGGTATGTTCACTGTTTTTTTTTTTTCATGCAAATTATCATATGATTTCCAATATAAGTAAGAAGAATGTTCAGTTAAAAGGTAAAGAAAGAAAATCTAGAAAAGAGAAGAAGAATTTAGTTTTTGAAAATTTCTTCTTAAAGAAAAGTAAGTGATTTATTTTGAGGTTATATACTTTCATTTCTCATTTCTTTCATTTAAGAAATAATAAGAAATATATTTTGATTTCTATGTTGGAAGAATCCAAGTGATATAAATGTTGATTCAATAATAAAGGAATGAAGAAATTTTTAAGGAAGGGGAACTGTTGTGAGGTAATTTTATATAAATAGTAGAAGAAATGAAATATATGTTATTAATAATAATTGAGACATTCAAATTTGGAATTTAAAATTTGATGTTAATGTGAACAATTAAAAGTTCTCATACCGAGACAAATATTGGAAAAGAAAAATAAAATTGATAATTTATAAATTAAGTATTTTTGTTCCATTCATTTTCTTTCATGTTTCCTTTAATTATTACAATTATTATGTCTTACATGAATGATATTAATGGAGAGAAAAAAATCTTTTATAAGAATGTGAATTAGCATTTTATGGAATATATTGTATAGGTTACTATAAAATGTAATAGAAATGAAATACTTAATTATGATCTAATTGAAAGAAAGAATTAAAATATGGAAAAATGTATATGCATGAAAAATACAGGAGTTCTCCTTTGTATGATACTGTTGGGGAAGCAATGTACCTGTGCACGTTAAATGGAAATGAAAATGATTGTACCTTTGATACATTTAGACGATGCTCGTGTACAAATGACCTGTAAAAGGAATAAATGTTAAATATTATGTTTTATGAAATGTGTATGATATGAAATGTATAAAGGAATAAATGAATGAAATGCGTATACTAAATGTTATATGTCTATTTATATAAATTTTAATATTGTATATGAAATGAGAAAAAAAGCACTTTTTTGTACATATTTAATTGTTATGCATATGGGAAGGTTATCCATAGGGGTGTCAATATTTGACACGACCTAAAAACCCGACTCGAACCCGACCCAAAAATTTCGGGTTAGGGTCAACCCGAACCCGAAATGGGTCGGGTTCGGGTTCAACATTTCGACCCGTTTCAAAAATCGGGTTGGGTTCGGGTTAACCCTTTGACCCAAAATTGACCCGATTTTGATCCGGCAACCCGAGATTGATCCGATTTTGACCCATTTTTGACCAGAAAAAGAGGAGATAGACCTTTTTTGACCCGAAATCTAATAATTTTTTGTTGGAAACGGGTCATTCGGGTCGTGTCGGGTTGACCCAAACCCGAAGCCGGTCGGGTTCGGGTCGGAAAACTGACCCGTTTTTTAAAAATGGGTTTGGTTCGGGTTGACCCGAATAGTGCCGGGTCAGTTTTGGGTTCGACCCGAACTCGACCTGTGACCCGAAATTGACACCCCTAGTTATCCACTAAGTTTATATTGTAAACATAACCCATTAAACTAATAATCTCATGTCAGTCTAAAAAAGAATATAAATGACTGAAAGAGAAGATGAATACATCTACAGAAGATTGCACATAAATGCAAATAGATAATGTTAAGTATATAAAAGATTTGATGAGTAGATTGATAAAAAATTTATGATAATGGCTCTTCAGTTTATATAGTGATATATTTTTTAAAATTGAATGGAATGTTACAATCATTTGTCCTTTTTGTTCCCACCTCATTAATTCGAGTATTTGAGCTGGGTTGTGATAATTGATGTTCTTTTTCCACAAAACTTTATTTTAGAACTTTGAAAAATTATAAAACTTTGAAAATCATTAAAATAACTTGGAATGAGATAAAAGTTTATCGATAAGTTGAAACCTATAACAGTTCCAACCAAATTAACTTTCAATTCCTGAATGTTTGTATACCTCCCTTCAACCTTCACATCCTGTGAGCTTGCCATCTCCATAAATAATACAACGTTGTTCCTCATTTTTTTCTTTCTCAACAGGTATAAAAAGTTCTAAATATTTGGATTTAGGAGCTTTGACATGTTTTTTTTCTTAAAATAGAGCGCCAACTCTAAACCCCTCTTTCAAAAAGTAAAAAACTATGGGCCAGGTCGGGTCGATTGGGCTGACAAAACATAAATAAAAAATGAAATTCAATTCAATATCCACGTGTTGCCTCTACGTCTCAGGATTTAATTGGAGTCCAGACATAGAGTTGCTTTCGGACTCTGCACCAAATAGTTTCTCCAACATATGGCCTTTAGACTCCCCCATCTCTGTCCGACGTACAATTGTCACTATAGCATATGAAAAAAACAGTGGATTACTTTAGTGGCTGGTTGGCTGCTTGGCATCAAGCACAATTTACCCTAGTAAAATGTATGTAAATTATTTCAAAAGTGAAATTTTTTGAAAATGTTAATATTTAGTTGGGAGAAAAAGAAATGTAAATTAAAGTAAATGTAATCTAAATTTTTTTAAATTAATTTTGAGATAAATTAAATTGCTTTAAGCTAGAACTGTTTACACCACAAGCAAGCTAGTTTGACCATTGTTGCCCACCACTATCACTACCCGCCACCATTTGCTGACGGGCCCTTCCATTACCGGCTGCCGACCACCACCGCTATGCCACCATGTGCCATCGGCCGCCACGCTCCACCAGCCACCACCCAATGGTTACTACTCGCTACTTGAGGGCAAGGAATGAATTGAGAATTTCATACGAACCTCTAACTATCCTTATTAGGGGCTACTTTCCTCTAGGTGTTTTTTTTTTGTCTTATGAGTACCCTTCATCCCATTTCATGTTGATAGGGTGTACTATTTTTCAGACTTGGGGTGTGGCAGAGAGTGAGAAATTGAGAAGCTCGTTAACTTTTGACTATTGTTGTGAGAAGTGACTCCCCTCTTAGCATTTTGTTCGAGTCCTTGGGCAAGTTCCTTTGTGGGCAAATGAGGTGCAAGTCCACCAGTTATGATTCACTAACTACCAGTGGAATACCTAAAAAGACAAATGCGATTATATATAAGACAAATAATTCAAATAAGAGTTTCAGATAAAAAATTATAATAAAATATGAAAAATTCATATAAACACAGAAAAAATACAAAAGTAATTGAAGCAATGGATGGATCCAAGAATGTATTTGCTTTTGAGTTGAATTAAGCTAATTATGATGCTGTTAATTTAATTTTAAATTTATAGGATGACTTCTATACTTATTGGTAAACTAAAGAGATGAAGATACACTCAATTAACATTGCCTCTATGACAAGGACATAAAATAGTTTATCGGGACAGGTTTGGGTCAATGGGCTACTAGCGGGTTAGGCTCGGATATATTATTTTGACATATTTTGTGAGTCAGGTTTTGATTGACTAAATACACCCTGAGAATTTAGTAAATTTGAGATTTATAAAAAAAGGTGGTGAAAACAGGATCTAAAATATCGTAGAATTTACAAAGTCAATATTTTTTGGTGTTTGGCAAAATTTACCTTAATTCCTCACTACTAAAAAACTCAATTTTTTTTTAGAACCGCTGTGAAAACCCTATATTAGCCTCGATTTTGACTGCTACAAATTGCATCGTTTTTAAGCTCGCCGAGCGTCACAACAGCTATCGGAGAGGAGCACACCGCACATCCCGCTCGCTATTCTCCTCATGTGAAGACACGTACCAGCCGACCCTTCTTTAGTGTGAGTATCTTCCCCTTCTTCTTATTCTTCCTATTCTTCTTCTTCATCTTCTTCTCCCTCTTCTTCTCATTCTTCTTCTTATTTCATTACAATATTCCCTAAAATAAAAAAAGATCAGCATTTAGTTATACTTCCAACACTGGCCATTTTTTATTTTTCCCCTTTTCCTAACTCTTTAATTTTCTTTTCTTTTCTTCTTTTGCTAGCTTTGCAGAATGTGTTTTAATTATGAATCCTTCAAGGGAGGAAATTTTTTCTATTCTACATGGATAGGTACACCAACCAAGCACTTCATTATCTTCCTGTAGCAAAGTTTGGATGTAATCATGGTTGTTTTTTATTTTTTATTTCTCTAAGGGTCAATTTGCGGCGGCTTTTTCTTGTGAGATGGCTGTTATATTTCTATTTGACAACAACTTTATCATTGTTTTCTAAGAACTTTTATGATGAGAAGTAGCTTTTTCCAATCTGATTTGCTAAAATGTAATATCAGTAATAAAGTTATCTGAATTTTTCTCAAAGAAAAATCTATTTTCTTCGCAATAATTTAATAAAAACTTTTACAAATAATTGTAGCAGCCCCAAAACAAAATATAGATAGATATCCTTATATGGTTGATTTATTTGATCTCATCAACCTAGTTGTTTGTTCATGTTCAACTCAGCTCTAAAATAATGGATGGGCATGAACAAAAATTTCAAGTAATTAACAATCTTGACCTCATTTATATTCGACCACGGAGTTATAAACTCAATTGAAGTAGATCGTCGCTCAGTTATGCTCCACTCACTAAAATCCTTATATGGAAATATATGTAAAATATTAATTACTCATTGATTTGTGACTTTAAACATAATGTCTAAGCTAATGGTGCCATTGTATTTTAAAATTATGAAGTTGTTCATGCATGATTGTTAAAAGTCCTCACTTAGGAAACTTATTGTAGCTCTATATTTTCTTTCAAAATTATATGATTTCTTATGAAGCTAAGTAAATACCAACGTTATGCAAACTGAAGTTTGGATGTTTATGAGCTACAATCATTTAATGCTTTGGTTCTTATATATAAGTGATAGTGTCATGACTAGCTTAATGATTCTTAACATCCATATTATTGAGTTCGTTATTCCCATGCCCATATTTTGCTTGACCCTTTGGTTACCTTGCTTCTAGAGGTGACTTGTTCTTAGGTTGAGAAGTCAATGGGTTTTTGATTTGGCTATGTTAAAGATCAGTTGCTACAAATGTGTTGGCTTAAATTTTGCTTCTTTGAATTAATTGTTTCCTTTCCTTTATGTGACTTATTATCACAGTTATACTTCTATTCATTGGCCATTACTATCCATTTGTCACCATCAAAATTTGTTTTGAAAATAATAATAATGATTTATTATGGCATTTTAATATTTGATAATTTCCATATGCAATTCCTATCTCATATGAGAAAGATTGAGAGGTGATACTAGGTTGACAAACATAGAACTCACATCAATAGTGAAGAAATGTATACAAATTTGGTTTTTGCAAGTGCTAGGGCTTTCTCCAAAATTGATGCGTCCTAATCTAACCATATTATGATGAGACATTACTGCTAAATGTAGCTTAACTTGTTTGTTTCCAAAAGTAAGCAAATGCTTACCTGGTTTAAATTTATTAGATTTATTATATCATATTTTTGGACTTTGAATATGAAGACATAATTGGTGTACATAACTTTTAAAAAAGAATGAAAATGTCTTGTAAAGCCTGAATGACAAATTATTCTAATGAAATATCTAGATTGTTTGTTTTTCTAACATCAAGTCCAAAGGAGTTTTGAGAGAGATCTCAATGGAGAACTCAGGTGTGATGGTATTAAAGAAGCTAGAGAATCTTTACTCATAGATGCATTAACATATGGCAGGGAAAGCCTATCTAATACAATGCATATATGTTAAAACAATATAAGTCATTATTTATCGTTTGTGGTGTTTTCTAGTTCTTCTGAACTGCATAATCCCTCAAGTATTGGCTTGAAGTTTGCAGAATATCTGAAGTGCATAATGTTTTCTAGTTCTTATGTTGCACATATCCACCCTTATGCTTTTCTAAAATGAAAAATAATATGAATTTTGTTACTATCTTTTCTATTTTATTTTTTGTTTATATTGAGTTGTGGCATATAAAACTTTACATTTACAGTAAATGACAGGACGAAATACATTCAAACGAGCTAAGAAGGTTGTATCAAGGGGTGGGTCTAGTAGAGAATCTAAAACACCTTCTACTCTAATCCACCTAGAATGAGTGCAGTGGCACTCAACAATCACCACGTCATTTTAGTTGTGAATAGACTCACTCCAAATGATGGGATATGACTCATAGGTTTGATTTAATCATTTCTTTGAATAAGTATAAGTAATTATGTAATTATTATTACAATATGTGTTATGCACAGATGAGCAGGGTGTACCTGTATGTCGTAGGGGATGCACCACATGCATTGACATATAAACCATGCCACCAGGTACACGTGTTCATATAGAGGTGAATGAGAATAATGTGCCATGCAACCAGTTCTACCACTTTAGGGTGAGGGGGGGCAATTGTTCAAAAAAAAAATATTAGGAAAGAAACAAAATATCTATAGAGTGCCCCTCCTAAAAAATGACTTTTGCCCCCCCTAAAAAAACATTAAATTGTCCTAAAATGTCTATCTATTTCTTCAAATTTAATCTAATATATTATTTTGTATTTTTTCATGACAATTTAATTACATTTTTTTCTTTATTTTTCTTGCTCATTTTTCTGAATAACTTATGTATTGTACTTGCCCCCCCCAAAATATCCTTCCGCCCCCATATTATTCTAGAACTAAGGGTATGGAGCCCTTTAAGCAAAAAATATGAACTAAGGGTATGGAGTTGAAGTGGAGAGGTAAGCAAAATATTATATATAAATTTCAATATTAAGGTTTATGTTATGAGTAATAAAATGTTTCTCAAAGTTTGCATTTTTTGGACATATACACCTCAAGGAAGCTCACAAATGGTATGTAAAATTTCACATTTTATTTTAACGTTTGCTATTTGAATTCTAATAATTTTCAATCTTCTTATAATTGATAAGGGTGGCAATGAAATCTCTTCTAAAAGATGATGCTATGGGAGAAAGAGAATGACATTTTGAAGATAACCCATGTTTGTGATAAATTGTTTTAAAATAAATCTTAATATGAAAGTACTTTTTTGGGGTGTTACTCAAAGTTTTGATATTATAGATTACCAACAAATATGAATGATGATATTCTTCTCTTTTGGACATATCAATGAATTAAGACTTCAAATATAATACTTTGGATGAATTTTTGTGCGTTTGCTTGTAGTGAGTTTATTTTTGTTTGTTTCAAAGAATTTTTCTATGAATAAGCAGAAATATTTGACGAATGGTGTGTGACATTCATCATGAGCTTGTCTTGTTGAATGGGGAGGGTTTTTTTTTTGGTTTATTTCTCCTCTTATTATTAATCATGTGATCATATGGTTTTTATTGTTCTTTATTCATTTCGACAAGTATTTTCCTTTTTTGCAACAGTTCAAGCCTAGATGTATAAATTCCATTAGCATACATGAACATACAAACTTCTTTAACTTGATATCAAACTATAGCTTAAGACTATATTTGCATTATCAATTATTATTCACCACGTGCTCATGAAGTCATACTGTAAATGAATTTTCTTTGTCTAGTTAGGTTGTGTAAAGGCTCATTAAGTTTTGTTAGGCTTTGAGTCAATAAGCTTTAGTTATGATCCCTATATGGTTCATTTAGAATCAAGGGTTCCCTCACCCTAGGTGTTGCAATATGGATGGATGGTGATATTAAGCCAAGGGTATGATTTTATGATAAACCTTGGCATGCTTCATTGCAAGATTAATCTCATATTCAGTAAATAAAATGGCTTTGATGCATAAAACCCATTTGTAAAGATAAACTTTTGTCAACCCTTAAAATGGGATGTGCTAAGATTTGGTTTGTTTTCTTGGTTTTATATGGAGTGGAATGAAACCCATAAGTTTTGATATTGTGCTAAGCTATTCACAAACTATTTTGTTTTTTTTTTTTTTTAATTTTGGAATATTGTGGAGGTTTTAACTGCCATAAATGTCTAGATTTGTGGTGGTTTAATCCTCCAAAATTTTGATTTTTTTTTTAACTAATAGTTGTGGTTATGTCTATTGCAATTATGTAATTTTGTAGCAGTTTAAATCGCAGTTATAACTAGATCGTCGTATATCTACCCTAGCGGTCATAGAACTGCCGCAGAAGGTCTTTGTAGCACATTACAATCATAGCAGCCGTGCAGCGGTTCTATAACCGTTGCAAGGAAATTTGTGACGGTTAAAACCATCGAGAAAGGTCTAATTTTGTGCTACAGTAGCCTTTTTTCTAGTAGTGCTTGATTAAAATCAACTTTAATCTCGCAACCAAATAGCCCTTAAAGGTATTCGTTTGTAATTATTAGAGTATAAACCCTTAGTGGTATTCATTTGTAATTTTTAGAGAATAAATTAAATGAAAGATAGTGATTATAACAGTTTATGCTTGATTTAAAGTAACTAACTATAAGCATTTATGTATGAGATTTATAGTATACGAAATATATATTTTTAACTAATATAACATTTTCTCAAATCTATTGAATTTCAATTGAAACAAAACGTCATAGCTTGAGACTTCGGCTTCCTCATCTGGCTGCCAAGTGATGTGCCGCCACATTAGGGGGTGTCAAAATCGGAGTGATAGGCCGAGTTCGAGTCAACCTGACATTGGCTTGCTACTCAAAATGCAACCCAAACACGGACCTCATGTTGACGTCATCGTTACTTCCAATCCAACTGCAGAATGGACAACGACCTCCCTCATGTCGTCATCGTTGTTTCCGATCTAACTACAAAATGGCAAGATACCTGTCATCAGCCCATTGTTGTCATTGCTTTCGATCCAATTGCAGCTGAACAACAAGCTCCCTATCATCGGCCCGTCGTCGTCGAAGGAGGCAAAGAACGTCGGGACAAGAGGAAAAGCAAACCTTAGTCCCTACCGTTGGACCGTCGCATCATTACTTGACTTATTTCTGATCCAACCCTTCCGGTTTCCATCATCGAAGGAGTGAATCTGGTCTGTTTAGGGAAATTGGGTCAGACCGGGTCAACTTCGGGTTAGCGAGTTGACCCGGACTTGACCCGATTTTTTAATCAAGTCGATTTTGGAAACTCGACCCGACACGTCTGCCAAACGAGTTGACCCTAACATGGAATTTTCATGTTAGGTTTGGGTCGGGTTTTCGAGTCGTATCAAATATTGACTCCCCCAAGCCACATGATGTCTTCTTCAACATTCACTTTTGCATGAGGTCGAAAAATAGCAAACCATTCGCTTTTTCATTAACAAAACAAGAGCACAAGAAATTCCCTCACACCCACAATTTTCCCATTACCACATGCAAATTTCTTTCTTCCTTGCCTTCAACTTTACTGACTCGAGCGAACTTAACTTATTCCACGTGAAGAGTCGTGTCTGTCTCGCACTTCATCACATTGCTTCACTCGTTCGCTTACTCGTAGTCACCAGCTCGACAGGTCTCTCTCGCTCGCCAGGTCTCTCTCGTTCGCTAGGTCTCTCTCGCTCGCTTGCTTTGTTATGCGATCGATTCAATTAAATAGGTTTAGCCGGACCATATATTCCTGATGGTTCAAATCTCTCTACTATATCCTTATGAAGAACAATTTTTTTTTATTATTATACTCATTCTCCTAATGAATTATGTCAAGCTTTCACCTAAAACACACTCAATAGATTATAAGAAAACAACCAATAAGTTTATTTATATTGTTGTGAAATATGTTAATAACATGTTGACATACTTTATATCCATTTTAAACAAAATTTATAAAAAAAATCTTATTAAGATCATTTATCTATAATAAAATAAATAAATAGAAAAAAAAAATAGAGGAAACCAAATAAAGCAAAGAAGGATCAATCAAGCAATAGTGATGAGAAGACTCTTATGCCCCTAATTTTAACCGCTCAAATATAATTTATTACAAAATTCTAAAACAAAATCATGCACCAAAATGCCCTTATTTTTATAAAAAGCCATATTTTACTCACCAATATTTTATGAAGAACAAATTTTAAAAGTCAACTGTTTGATGCACACAATTTGATCAAAATTTATAAAAAAATGATTTTTTTTCCTCCTACATCGCTTAAACTTCGATGTTACTCTACAACCAGCCCTGCCTTACACACCACCATCTTCCTCGCTGGAATTCCATTAAAATACACCATAATAATGAACCAGAAAAACCACTCCACATGAAACAGAGCTCTGTCTCTCTCTCTCTCTCTCTCTCTCCAGTCAAATAACGCACAGAGTACATATATTGAAGAAAGCTTCTTCTCACCAAACCGTGAATTATCACCTAATCCACACCCAGGCTCGCTCTCTATATCCCCCGGCCCTTTTCGCCCCTCCTCCAACTGAACTCTCCTCGCCGGAAATATATAATTCCCCATGAAACCCGCCGGCCGGAAAATCATCGGTGGTGGCGGAAGCACCGGCGGCCTCTCCATCCTCGGCATCCTCGTCTTCATCTTCGTCTTCGCCATGTTCATCTACGGCGAAGACATCCGGGCCATCGCCAACCTCTCCTTCTTCTCCTCCTCCGAATCAGCTGAGCTCAAAAACGAATCCGGGAAGGGAAATAAACCGGCTCCGCCGCCGCCGCCGCCGGAGGCGGCGGCGGCGGCCGAAAGGGTGGTGCTGAGGCAGCCGGAAACCTGTGACATCTTCGTCGGCGAATGGGTGCTCGACAACCAATCCCGGCCACTATACAAGGAGGTGAGCTGCCCGTTCCTCAGCTCGCAAGTGACTTGTATGATGAACGGCCGCGAAGACGACACGTATCAGAAATGGAGATGGCAGCCCAGAGGCTGCTCCTTGCCTGAGTACGAAGCTCTCCTAATCACAAATTTATTTTCTTAATTAAGAAAATAAAAATTTATCAAAAAAATCCATACAAATTTTAATGATTATACATATATAAATATCAAATGTCTAAATTTTTACCTAATTTATTAGTAATTAAATCAGATGAAAACTCATAATAATAATAATAATAATAATTTTAATATAATTTAAAATTTAGGTATTACATAATAAAATTATTAAATTTATATACTAAATATATAAATAAATAAGAATTTAGGATATATTTGAGATAGTTTTCTAGCATCTTTATTTTCATATTATAACTATTATTTTATTTGATTATTATTTTTTCATTAATTTCTATAAAGTTTATGATGTGAGCTAGCTTTTTACGACTAGAGTTACTAATATGTAATTTCGTTTGGAATGGTCTTTTTACTGTTTCTTATAGCACTAAAAAGCTGATTTAAGAAGCAGTAAGATATCCGTCCCAATGTAAACTCAAATGTTTGATTTTTTTTTTAATAAAAAAAATGTTTGATTTTTTTTAAATGAATATATATTTATAAAATCACCACAGCTTAAAAAAAAGTAAATTTTTCTGACAACAACATCACAATTATATTTATAAAATTTTATAGCGGTCCCAAATAAACTCTAAATGATATGCATGTAAATATTCTGTATTTATTCCTTGAAAGAGAGAGAAATCTATTAGAATTAAAATAGTGTTAGCTTTAAAGGATGTGAGTGAGAAATGTATAATATTTTTATTTTTTTCCACTGCAAGATTTAATGGCAGGCTGCTTCTGGAGAGGCTGCGGGGGAAGCGGCTGATGTTCGTCGGCGATTCATTGAATCGCAACCAGTGGGAGTCCATGGTCTGTTTACTATACTCCGCCGTGCCGGACGGCGAGAAATCTCACGCCTGCAACGCCTCCCTCATCATATATCGAATCAAAGTAATTATATTTATACAGATCTTATGTGCAGTTCGTATATTTCTTTATTTGCGAAAGAAAAAAAGTTTTTTTTTTCTATAAAAGCTTTATAAATCAGCAAAAATTAAAATTTTGTAATAAAAAAATACTTTCTACGATAATATTAAAAAAATATTTTCTCTATCACTGTTTTACAAATACACGTTCAGTTTCTGTGGAATAGTTAAAGGTTTTCTATTTATGATTTTAAAAGCTCATTTCTGAATCATAGTTTCAAAAATAACTTTTTAACAGTAAAATAAGTTTAAAATAGAGGTGAAAATTTATCTTTTAAAAACACATTATTTTATTAATTATTTTCTTACCTAGAGAGCATCGGAGAAGTTGTCCAAATTAAAGTTTTATTTGGGATAAATTTTTTATTATTTTATAAATAGTTTAGTATAAAAAAATTTTTAACTAAAAATTTTTGTCCTGAAAATTTGGTACTTAAAAAATTACTTTAAAAAATAGTAAAAAAAATATCCAAACGAAGCCAAAGTCATTATTTTTCACTAAATACTTTTCTCATCAAAAAAATTGTCAAAAAAGTTAAAGTCTAATTGGGGAGAAATTATTTCGTGCCGACACCAGATAGTACGGAGACCAACTAGAATGCGCCACATCACCCAGTACACAGCTATATCGAGCACCGAGCAAAAAAATGATGTGACATGTTTTAGTTGGTCTCCTGACACCCTCCACAACGACAATTTCATTTAACAATTATTTTCTCCTTGCTTTCTACAAATCTTTACGACAACAATTATCAGAATTACTAATATATGGTAGCTTTAAGAAAACACCTATGTCATCTTTTTAAAAAGAACATATTTTGACTACACCAGCTTTCAAAAAAGTCATTTTTCTCATAACATCTCCATAATCACTTCTACAAAACGCTGCAACTATCCCAAACAGATCCTCACTTTCAAATAACTTGATGCATATACAGGAATACAACGCGACGGTAGAGTTCTACTGGGCTCCGTTTCTGGTAGAATCCAACTCCGACGATCCACTGGCTCACAGCATCACAGATCGGATCGTAATGGCCGATTCAATCGAGAAGCATTCGCAGCACTGGAAAGGAGTTGATTACTTGGTATTTAATACGTATATTTGGTGGATGAACACAGCTAAGATGAAAGTCCTGTGAGTTCTCTAATGACTTATTAGCGATTAATTAGTTTTTAATTAGCAGGAAGATGGCTGATGAATTGCTGTATTTCGACAGACGTGGATCGTTCGATGAGGGGTCGAAACTGTATGATGAGATCGAACGGGTGACGGCGTACGAGAGGGTGCTGAGGACGTGGGCTCGGTGGGTGGAGGCAAACGTGGATTCGGAGAAAACCTCCGTTTTCTTCAATAGCATGTCTCCTCTTCATATAAGGTATACAGTTTTTTTTTTTTTTTAATAAAAGCTTTCTTATTATTTTTTTAAATAATTTTTTGGTGAAAAATATTTTGATCCTAAAAAATTGATTTAAAAAGTAATAAGAAAAATGTCCCGAATAAAACTTTTTGAGGGTCTATTATAAATTTTTTAAATGATTGAATTTTTCGGGCACCTATAACGGCTCCGTTTATTTATATTATTATTATTATTTTAAAAATATTATCATTAATAATAGTTATAAAAATTATTAGATTTTTTCATGTATATTATAAAAAAATTATTTTTTAGAATTATGGTGATCTGGAACAAATCTTAAATTTGAGAACAATTTTGTTTGATTATTATTTTCTTGCTATATTCTCGTTGATTTTTAAAAATTTCTGTGATGGGAGGTTTTTATAATCATAGTTGCTAATATGTGATAGTATTAATAAAATAACTATTTGGTTTTATAATATTATTTATTTAGAGCTTCGGCTCTCACTGCAATTTAAATTATTTAAGAATGCACTTAATAATAAAATTTATTTTAAGATTAGTGTAACATATAATTTTTCAGCACTAATCTTAAGGTAAATAAAATAATTTTAAAATTATTATAATATAATTTATATTAAAATATCTTAATATATTTTTTCTACAATAAATGGTGAAATTTATTGAAATTTACATATCTGATTTGCCTTTAAATATAAGTTAGAATTTATTGACAAAGGTAACTGAATTAGTAGAATGTTTACGTTAGCCAATTACAACTTGAATTGGAGCCTTATACACAAATCCATCCCTAACAAATTTGTATTTACAAAAACAAAAAGAAGAATTAAAAAAAAAAAAAGGAATTTTACAACTACGAACCAAGAAAATGAAAGCATGCAAAATTTGAATTTACAAAGGGTCGTCCAGCAAAAAATAGCGCAAATAAATATTAATTAATACGTAAGAATCCACTCATTAAACAGAATTGTACGCAAAGCCAGCATTGGCTACCTATCTGTCATTTGATAGCTTAGTATTACCTAAATAAAATGGGTGACGCCATGATTTTGGCTACGAATAATTAATTAGAGCTTATCTGATAGTTGCGGTTTGGTGAACCACTCCCGTTATATAATATTTTAATTATTTAAACCACCATATTAATTAATTACAAGCTTAATTACTTCTCATAACCACTAATTAGTTAATGTAGTTATACTAATGATTTTTTTTTGTCTTTATGGAAGGCCGGTCGATTGGGGTAATCCAAGCGGGATTAAATGTTCAAAGGAGAAGCTGCCAATACTGGATCGGATCGGTCCAATTAATGTGGGCACAGATTGGCGAATGCATGTGGTGGCAGCCAACCTGACCCAATCAGTCCGCGGGCCGGCGGTGGGCTTTCTAGATATCACCGGGCTGTCAGAATATCGAAAGGATGCGCACACGTCGGTGCACACTATTCGACAGGGAAAGATTTTATCGCCAGAGCAGAAGGCCGAACCGTTAGTATACGCTGATTGCATACATTGGTGTCTACCGGGTCTGCCTGATACCTGGAATGAGCTACTCTATGCCCGAATTGTGTCGAGCCCATGGCGTGGATGAAGTTGGCCCGACCCGAGCTTGATCGGGTCGGACGCACGTGCTAGTTTGCTTCTTCCAATTTATATTTTGATTAATGCCAATATTTGTTTTTTTTATGTTTTACTTGTTTGTTGATTTTTTTTTTAATTAAATTTTGAAGTGCATAATTTTAAGAGGTGGGGGACAAGTGGGTTGGTTGACTTGAGTGTAGGATGGAGCTAATGGAAGGTCAAGATGGCCCTAAATTGTATAGCTTTGATTTGTAAATGGAGAAGAAAAGTTGTGGGAATTTTAGTTTAGCCGTTCTTGTACATCCATAAATATTGGGTTATATATATATATATATATATATATATATATATATATATATATATATATATATATATATATATATATATATATATATATATATATATATATATATTTGAATAATCAATTAATATTTATATTAGACTTATCATAGTCTATGCAAATATGGAGATCTTATATACAAACCAATAAACTTTATTTCAGTCCACAGAAAAATATATAAATTTTATGTCACACCATGATTTTAGGAACTTGTTGTCCTCTTCAGAGATATATTTGAGGGCTTCTTCTCTCTCTCTCCTATGAGTTGTCAATAAATATTGACATACAGGACTTAATGATAGATAGCTACTTTTGATCGATTGGGTGGAGTAGATTAATGACACATACATTTGTAAGCTAATTTCACTTTCCTGATAGATCTATAAAATTTCAAATAAAATCTTTCTTACTCTTATGTAACCTTCATTTTTGTTGGATTAATTATTCATCACTCTTATGTATATTAGTAGAAAATTGGGTTCTCAGCCTCCCTATCTAGAGGTACATGGTAAGAGATAGACTTACATCCCTTGTATTCTCAGTCTCCCTTTCTGGAGGCACAATGACAAGAGATGGGATTACGTCCCTTGCCTTCTTGACCTCTCTATTTGAAGGCATAATGACAAGAGATAGATTACATATCCTGCCTTCTCAGCCTTTCTATCTAGTGGCTCATTAGAAAGAGATGGAGTTATGTTCATAATATCATGTATCTCCTTCTCCATCTCCTTCACCTCCTCCACCTCTACCGTGTGCTTCTCGTTATCCTTCTCTTTATCTATAATCCTTTGGGCAACAATTATTGGAGCATCTAATTTTAGCTCTAATTTTTTTGGGTTAGTATAAAGCTCAACTTGCCCACTCAACTTCATTGTAATGTTTAAAACTACTTCAACGATACTATCTTCTTAGTTGGTTGTTTTTTTATGCATCCCATGCTCTCTCCTAAAAATGAATGGAGTTAATTTTCTTTTTATAGTTATAACTATGACAAGTTAAGGAGTATGTACAATGAACTTGTAACGCCTGAAAATCAAATTAGAAGAATTATTTATTTTAATTAATCAACCAGAGCTTTTATAAATAATCAAAATAATAAATTTATATAACCAACGAAAGCAACTAACAATTATATACCTCAAAATATTGCACTATATTCATTCTCCCAAAATCAACATACAATGACTAGAAGATAAATACAATTACTAATCTATCACAAGCTCCTGACCACAAAATAATTAAAAAAAACAGAACAAAAGTTAAAGCAGAACTTGACGATATGTATCAATATCACTGCTCACAATCCTGAACCCTTCCCTGACATAAAATCATTAAAATACCTATAATGAGCATAAAAGCTCAGCAAGTAACCAAAACTCTATCACTATTTTTAATACAGGACTAAAAAATCAATATGTATATTTCAGTTTTAATCAATATCCATTATTAGTTCATATGAGTATTAAAAATTATAAAAAAATCAATAATAAAATCAATTTGATCAGCGCATTCAAAAGAGATCAATCAAACTATAAGACATACGGTTAAAAACTATCATCCAATGAATCATGTCAGCATGTTATGCTATATTATATCAGTACAATTTCAATTTTATCTATCAACAATCAATTAAATGTACTATCATGTAAATGCAATTATTAATATAATTATAAAAAACAAGGAAATAATCTAACTTTAATGTGATGTTTTCTTTCGTACATATATCTATTATTTGTCATAACTATCCATTTGTCAATTTCATCTTATCTTTCATTTATTTCTATTAATCATTTATTTTCGCAGGTGACTTTCAATAATCATTTAAGAGTCACAATTCTCTATTCGTCGGTGTAATTCAATTAATCAGTTACAGACTACAATTAGGATTACACTACAAACCGTTTATTTAAAGAAAAATCCATCAGCCCACCATCTTATGTAGAGTATTATATTTTAATAGTCAATTCATATTTATTATAATGTTAACAATCATCATTTCTCGCTTACATGCAAATGCTATCTTTTTTATCACTATCATTTATGAAATGTAATAATTCATAAAAAAACAAGAAAAATGATCAAATTTAACTACTATGCATTTACTTCAAAAAAATCATATATTTCAATTTAACGGATGAAAATTCAATATATTTATATCAAAATACTCATATTGATAGAATTTATCACATATCAAAAATTATGAGGTGAAAATTTTATCAATATAAAATTATCATTGTTTTTCAAAAACATAAATATAAATTTGATCAGAAAAATATCAAAAATATAAAATTATTGAAATCAAAACTAGGATAATAGTTCCTCGCAACAAGATGAGAAAATTTCATAATAGGGCTAAATGACGAAAATTACTCAGTAACTCCAAATATGAGCTTTACTTTTCTCTCTTCTCACTCTCTTATTTTCTCATTACAATTGTCTGTTAGTCGAAGTTAGAAAATGAGGAAAGGAATTGAATAAAGTTATATAATGCTTTTAGATATTTAGGCTTAAAATAAATATATAATATTATTTAATTATAAAATTTAATCAATTGTCATATAAAATTCATATAATTTTTTTGGAGCTTTAAAAATAATAAAAAAATATTCATAAATTAGCTTATTTTATTTAAAAATACTTATGAAATCAGTTTGCAAAACAGATACATGATGATCCTAAAATCCCCACTTGTACCGATAGATGTTAATTTCTTAAAGATTTGCACAAGTGCTTAAAAATTACGAAAAAATTATTATAATTAAAACACAATAATATCTATCTTATGGCGAAGACGGTTTTCAAAATTAATTTATAATAACTTCTAAAAATTATTTATTTGGATCAAAATATAGATTATTACAGAACTAGTTGAAGTATTGCTAACTTATTATATAGGGTTAAACACATTAAAAAACCTAATAAAATACACACATTCTTATTCATCAACATATATATGAAATCATTTTTTCATTTATCTTCTTATTGATCTTCAGGCTAAACATCCTTAATGCTCTCTCCTAAGGAACTCGACGCATCTTCTCCCCATCTCTAGTATAACTTCATAAACAATACTATAATGATGTTATAAATCTATTTGCAGTATATTGGCTTGAGGCATTCTTCTCTAATGTAATAAGCTCATAATGAACCATACCCCTATTCAGTCCCATCAATGTCTTTCTCCCATACCAACCTATCCCATATGTATCTAAGAAATTACTTGTCACAATCAAATCCGATAAAACTCACAGACTAGACATGTCCTATTTTTGAAAATTGAGATCGATAAAATATAACCTAGCTCGATCAGAGTAACTTTAAAAAATAGGTCGTCACCTAAAAATGATCCGAAGTAACCCAAATCTAGCTCTATTTAGAAATCTCTCTCACTAGTTAAATGCTCGATTGAGTGGAAATGAAATAGATTAGTGGAAAAATATTTAATATTATCAAATCTGACCTAGCACTGCAGCACCCAACAACACCCACCGGTTACAATTTTACCAGTGCAAAGTTATCCCTATTTTTGGAAACAAAAACAAACATTTAATCAAAAAATTTGATAAAAATTTCATATTTTTAAAAACTGCAGTAGACATAGTGTGACATACCCGACAATTTTTCTAACTGGGCTGACAGCTGAAAGGGACCTGAAGCCACCTGAAAAGAATTTTCTCTCCTATCTCTTATCTTTCCCCCTTTATTTTTCTTTAGCTCTCTATTTCTCCATTAATCGAATGAAAGGGGGGCTTCTAAGTTATATATATATATATATATATATATATATATATATATATATATATATATATAAAGGATGTATTTGTTATTATGCCAATTGTTTAACTTTTAGCCAAAAATACTTTTATAACTTCAAATATGGGGATCAAAAAATTATAGAAAATATTTTTAAATTATCTAAGCATGTCTAAAATATTCTAGTGAAATCAGTTTATAAAACGGACACCTAACGGTCTCAAAATCATACTTTAACGAAAAATTCATAGCAAAATCCACAGTCAGTTTTTCCCATTTCTATTCTAGAATGGGTAATGGTTGCAGAAAACCTCCCGATCATTAATATTCTGCATTTACTAACATGCTTCACATTTATTGGTTATTATGCCAATTGTTTAACTTTTAGTCAAAAATACTTTTATATCTTCAAATAAAATTACATAAAATATTTTTAAATTATCTAAGCATGTCTAAAATATTCTGGTGAAATCAGTTTGTAAAACATACACCTAACAGTCTCAAAAACATACTTTAACGAAAAATTCATAGCAAAATCCACAATCACTTTTTCCCATTTCTATTCTAGAATGGGTAATGTTTGCAGAAAACCCCCCGATCATTGATATTCTGCATTTACTAACATGCTTCACATTCAGATACAAAATCTACTCTATATTTTTCAACCTAGGCCACCAAAATATACCTTTCAAATTATTGACATTTTATTGCTTCCTGGATGAATAATATAGCCGGCCAAATACAGAACCTCATACCTCAAATATCTTAAACTATGAATCCACAATCTGTCTTTACAGAAAATAATACCAGAATCAAACACTCGTAATTAAGAGTTCTTACTAGATCTAATCTAATCAATCAATTTCAGATATTTTGCATATGACTTATGAGTTTCCTGAATCTTTTCTTATAAAATAGGTTGAATAATCATCTGAGTTAATATACCAGAATCCCGATCAATAGAAGAAATCCTCTATAATTGTAATCTCTTCCTATCTCAAATCAAATACTCATCCAAAGTAAGATGAATACAGGATAATCCAGAAGACTTTCTGCTTAGAACATTTACTACCATATTAACCTTACTAAGTTAATACTCAGTAGTTAAATCATAGTCTTTAATCAACTCAAGCCATCTTATTTACTTCAGATTCAGATCCTTCTGAGTAAATATGCAATTTAAATTCTGATGATCAGTGAAAATATCACACCTGACACCTTATAGTCAAGATCTTCATAGCAAAGACCACAATAATAAGTTATAGATTATGTGTCGAATAATTTCTCTCGTGTGGCTTTAATTGTTTAGAAGTATTGGCAATAACCTTTCCATGATGCATTAATACATATCCCAAATCTTTAAGTGAAACAACACTAAATACTTGAAATTCTTCAATACCAGATGGAAGAGTCAAAATTTGAGTATAAGTCAAACAATCATTCAATTTTTGAAAAACTAGCCTCACACTTAGGTGCTCAAATAAAAGCTACTAACTTCTGCGTTAGTCTTATTAGAGATGCAAAAATCTAAGAAAATCCCTTCATGATCTTCCTGTAATATCCAATCATACCCAAGAAACTTCGTATCTCAAATATAATAGTAGACCTCAGCCAATCAGTAACTATCTAAACTTTTTGGGGATCTATAAAAATATCTGCACTAATCACCATGTGCACGAGAAAAGCAATACTCATCAAAAGTTCATATTTGGATAATTTTGAATATAATTGAAGCTGCCTCATAGTCTCCAAAACAATCCTCAGATGTTTGGCACAATCTTCCTCAAAAGCAGAATAAACTAGAATGTCATCTATAAAAATAATAACAATCTGATCTAGATAGTCTCTGAACACTCTGTTCATCATATCAATAAAGATACCTAGTGCATTAGTCACCCCAAAATGCATGACTAAAAACTCATAGTGTTCATATCTCGTATTGAAAGCAATCTTCATCACATCATACTCTCTCACTTTCACTAGATAATATCCAAATTCAGCAAGCTTATCAAATAGATCATCAATTCATGGTAGAGGATATTTATTTTTAATAGCGACTTTGTTCAACTCCATATAATCAATACACATACACATCATGCAATCCTTTTTCTTCATAAATAACATATATGCTCCCCACATAGGTACATGAGAATGGAAGAATCCCTTGTAAATCAACTCCTGAAGCTAATCCTTCAACTCCTAGAAGAATCCAAATCTGGGTCTAGCGGATCCATATCATATAAAATATGTAGTTGGATATATATGCATATAAAAATAAATAGTGATGAACACCTAGCAGACTCAAAACTATCCACTTGTCTTATAAATCAATTTCATATAGCTCTATTTTATGAATTAATATTTTAAAACTACTGCTCTGATACCACAAAGGCTCATCACAATCCAATCCGATAATACTTATTAATGGGTACGTCTTATTGCATTTAGCTGTGACAGGCAAATCCCAAGATCTGATTTTAAAAAAATTTAAATTCTTCCAATTTAAACTTTAAAACAAATAATAAACTACAAAACTATTAAAAACATCCAAATTGCTGAAAATAAACTCATCTTAAAATGTCTTTCATTTTATCATCAAAACATATCTACATTACAATACATGATTACAGACAATATAATACTGAGTAAAACATAACAAAAGCTAACCATGACTATATAAAAATGAAAATAGAAAATACATATACAAACTCATGTTAGATCTTGAATAGTTACTTAATTAGAGCCTTTCCCTTCCTAGATCCTGAAAATACGAAGTAAAATATCTATGAGCTATCACAACTCTACAGGCCACATTTCAACCAATCTAAATTGTCAAATTATTTTATTTATTAAACATTCACTGAGTATTAAAAGTGGAATTGAACAGAGAATAAATGCAGTTATAAAAATTTTCAGGTAGAATACATAAGCACTTTATATATTCCTCCCAACAGATAGAGTTTAATAACTTTGACCCTTAAGCCTCCTAATAGATAGAGTTTACTAACTCTGAGTAATAGAAAGAGTTCAACAACTCAATAACAAAAAGAGTTCAACAACTTAGAAGCAAAATCCACATATGTCATCTAAACAGAACTTCCTCCACTGCTTTCAAATCTCCATTGAATCATCTATTTTAACTAATTAGGCACATATTTCAATGTGTTGTTGTAATTGATGCATAAATAAATACATTTCAAAATTTATCAAAAAACCCTAATGATAGATAAAATAAAACTCTACCAAGCAAAAATACATTAAAAAACTAAGCAAAAATACATATTTTTAACAAGTAATTAAATTAGCAGAGATCATCCAGAATACTATTTTAAGACTTTAGTTATAATGACCTAAACATACGAAAAGCATTTTAAATGAAAAAGATGAATTTTTGAATTACTGATTGAATTGGAGCGCTTCAGCATTGTAATGTAGCACAACGACGCTAGGGTTGAGAGCACTGTGTCGCTGGAAACCACCATCGTGACATTGGTCTATTTTATAGTGAATCTAATTTCTAAATGTGATGCTTGGACTGAGCACTGCGTCACCAGGCCACTAAAAATATTTTTATCCTTAAATCTACCCCATCGCATCCCTCACCCCTCGCTCACATGCCTTGGACGAGAGGGAACTAGAGGAGAAGGGTGAAGAAGAGGAGAGAGAAAGTTCATCGGGATATTTTTATCAGCCATTCCTTTTATGAAACGTGTTCTAATTATTGTAAGTAACTATCATCTTTTATTTTTGATGGTTTTAATTTCTACAAATTTTATCTCTTAAATATGCCAAAAATGCATTCTCTTAATTTTGTGAGATTTCATCGCATAACTTTTGTTATGTTATAGCTTTGATTATTCTAAATAATTTAATATGATTTTCTTGCATTTTTATCAAATAAAATTGTATTAAAATTTCTCTATGAAAAGTGTGTGAAAATGTGTACCAAAAATTGAAGTGAAAAATGATGAAATGAGATTGGTGAGATGTACTGGAATGATATTGATTGATATAATAAAATGATGTACTGATTGATATCACCTCAACGATAAGAGTGCGGATGATCATATTGAAACCTTAATGACAAAAGTATGGATGGTTGTACTAACACCTCAATGATAAGAGTACGGATAATCGTATTGATACCTCAACAATAAGAGTATGAGTGATCATAATGATACATTAACAATAATAGTACATATAGTACTAATAATATATGAGACATGATAAAAGTACTGCCAGTATTAATATATTACATATAGTACTATCAATATTGATATATTACAAATGTATGAAATGATGGATTGAAATGGTGGATATGATTAAGTTATACAAGAATGTAATATTGTTAATAGTCTGGATTTGGTATGAGGTATAAATATGATGAACTGATTGATATCAAATTTATGATATGATAATCCTATAACGATACAACGATTTCAGAGTAACAATTGAAAGTCATAAGGAAATGGAGATTGATGGAATTATAAGGAGCCATGATGATTGTCATGGAATTCAAGGGGAGTTATACGAAGTTTATTGATTGTGAGTCATAAGACGAGACTATTTATGAGTCATAAGTGCATGAACAAGAAACTCTTAAGATACCCTCTTTTTAATATCTGAATATTGTATTGATACTAATTACGATTATTGATTACTCATTACTGTTACGATTACTGCTATTGTTAATATTCCATATTATTTTTATTGAGACTATTCACTATTACTAATATTGTGGACTACGATGTGTGTTATAATAAACTGGGTAATTGATATATATATATATATATATATATATATATATATATATATATATATATATATATATATATATATATATATATATATAATCAACATAGATGCATATATTTCTTTATATGATTTATACCATATTATTTCTTTTTTACATTGCATTGATTTCAGTTGTAAGATTTTAATTATTTGTTAGGATATTCGCTCATTACATGGTTTAAATGATTTAAGATAAGAGCCTGCAGTTTGAGATTATGTATGCAATGATGCTAGTGCAATTTTTATTTCAATTATTTGTTTTATGTATTCTTTTGTAGCTAGAGTGACTATTGTATATATTATTTAAGACTCTACATATATGATGTGATTTTGAACTGTATAAATGTGAATTATATTTTTTACTGTTTATTAATTTTCTTTAATGTAATTAAGCAGTTCTAAATGTTCAAATCAATTTGGTTGATAAATGAATAGAATGTGATTGAAAAGATAAGAGTATGAAAAAAAAAACATAACATAAATTCTTTCACTTTAGATCCCGGAGCATCACATTAATTGTACTACAATAATATTTTTCAGCATACATATTATTTTCTATTTGATTAAAATCATATAAATTATAAAACCCTCAACATAAAACTTTTAGAAAATATTCAAATTGTTCAAAATCTCAATCTCTATAACATATAAAAAGTTACACAGTGAAAGTTTTATTAGTGTACAATTATCCCTATTTTTCGATAACATAAACATAAATTTAATCAAAAAATTCAATAAAAATGTCGTATTTTTTAAAATCAAGATAGGCATAATGTGACATACCTCGATCTGAAAAACTTTCCTAATCGGATAATAGCTGAAAATGACCTGAAGCCACTTGGAATGAATCTTATCTCTCCTTTCTTTTGTCTTTTTCCTATATTTTCCCCCTTTCTTTTTCTTTCCCTCTTTGTTTCTCTATTAAATGAATGAAAGGGAGGCTTTTAAGTGCTTTAAGAAATATTTTATAATATTCAAAGTGCATGTTGGTCATTATGCGAATTGTTCAACTTTTAGCCTAAAATCATTTATATCATCAAATACAAGGTTTCAAAAATTAGCACATTGGGGTAGATTTGGTTAGCTAGTTGATGGGTTCCCATAGATGGAATGCCACTTGGTGAGGTGACTCACAAGAATAAATTAATTAAATTTAATATGAAACTCGTATTGATTAAATAATCAATCAGTTAATTTTTGAATTGAGGGGTCTAACCGTAGATAATTCCATTATGAATTAATTGTAAAATGGTTAACAACTTATTTGATGAATAGTAAATGAACTGATCAACTAATAGGTAATAGTTTATCAACAAAAAGAGCAACTTATTTGAAATTTATTGACCCTTAGACAGGCTCAACTAAGGATACAATATTTGGAATGAGTGGCAAGTCGGGGACAAGTTGTTCGTCAATGTGGCAGCACATTAGGTTTGGTTGAGCGAAGGTTGTGATGTGGTTGTATAAAGGACTTGACACATAATAAAGCGACCCACTAGCCATAAACTTGGTTTGATTTACTAGGGGTAAGCCCATTTGAAGGGCAAATTATTTTGTGTGAAGTCCGGACGTCGACCAGAGGCCAATAAAAATGCGCCACATCACCCAAAAGTGTACCGCGCTCGGTACCGCTTGGTACTCGGTACCAAGCGGTATCGGACGGTTATCCAGTCTGGTGTCCGCTCAGAATAATCTCTCCATTTGAAGGGCAAATTGCCTATGTCTAATTGACCATGATTGAATTTGATTGATCTAAAGCCTTCATTGGTTCGATATAAGAATAGAGACATAAATGGTTCAACTAGATGGACTCAAGAAGATTCTCCTATGGATAAATCAATTTTGTATGACTAGTTATTTGAGTAGTTTGCTTAGCTTGATTAACAATAGTTGATTAGGTCAACACATAGCTTTGATTAGTCGACCACATGGAGTAGAATTCAAATTGAGAAGCCTTGATAACTCCATTATCATGTCAATAAGATTCGATCGACGGTGATAATTTAACCTAACTTTTATGAACATTTTGTAGATGGGGTTGTAATATATATTCTTTTTGTGGGGTAGGTACTTGTAAGTTTAGCATGCCATCATCTCATGCATGAGCCCTTCATTTAGGCATTTTAAAGTTTTTTCACTACACAAATGAATTACATTACATGTGCTTCAATTTGAGCCTACTCATTTTATAATAGGCATAAATGCTTCCAAGTCACTACTTTGCATTGTCTTCTTCTAGAGTCCCATTAGAGAGCTTTGCAGCAGTAACGTTTAACCTACCTGTGCAGTTACCACATCAAATAGCCTACCCGTGGAACTACCAGCGCACTCGCACCAGCAGGTGATTCCGACCCGGCTCAGCTGTACTTTCAGCTTTCTAGCAGACCACCAATCTCAGCCCTTATTGGCCAATTGTAAAAGTCTAGAATTTGAAGATCGACATAAGAATGCATGCATTGGATAATACTCTTCTTTAATAAATTATTTTTCACAATAGGATTTAGGTTTTTAAATGAATCAAAAGATTAATATTATAATTATTCAATAAAATAAATTTTATATTGACTAACTATCATGTTATTAGTGACTGTAACTTTTTTTAAATTTTACATGATCAAAAATATTTTTATAACCAACAACAACAACATTAAATATTTATCTCACTACATGGGATTGGCTACATGAATTCTTATTCGCCATTATCCTGTTAAGAGTCAAAATATCGTTTAAATTCAATAAAAAAATGTCATTTATATTATTATCTCACTAAATCATTTTAGGTCTACCTCTACCTTTCTTAACATAAACCAAATCCAATACATTTACTAGTCTAACCGGGTCATCGGAATGCTGTTGTTTTATGTGACCAAACCATCTAAGACGACTCTCTCTAATCTTATCTTCCACTAAAGCTACTCCAACCTTTTCACACATATGCTCATTTTGTTTTATGGCTCTAAGAGTAAAGCCACTCATCCACTTGAGCATCCTCATCTCTACAACACTTAACTTAATATTATGCTTCTCTTTTAATGATCAACATTCAACACCATAAAGCATTACATGTCTCACCATCATCTTATAGAGTTTTCCCTTTAAGTTTGAATGATACTTTCTTTCACACAACAAGCCTGATGCATTCCTCCACTTCAACCATCCAACTTAAATTCTACTAATAATATCCCAATCTATTTTACCATCACTCTGAACAATAGACCTAAGATATCTAAAATGTGTACTCTTATTAATGACTTGATCACCCAAAATCACAATCCACATACTAAATCTATTACTACAAAAATTATAATCCATACATTTAGTTTTAGATTTACTCAAACGAAAATATTTAGACTCTAAGGTTGACCTCCATAATTAAAGTTCAAGTTTACCTTCAACTTCCTATCTACTCTTATCAATAAAAAGAATATCATCAACAAAAAGCAAACAACAGGGTACAACCTCTTGCAAATGTTCAATGAGAATATCCATGACTAAAGCAAAAAAGATATGGGCTTAATACTGATCCTTGATGTAATCCAATTAAAATAGAAAAATACTTAGACAAATCGTATTTGAACACACCAGCTCCTACATACATATCCTTAATAACTTGAATATAAACATTATTAACCCAGTTCTTTTCTATAACTATCCATAGCACTTCTCTTCTAACTTTATCATATGCTTTCTCTAAGAAAATATTATAACTAAAATAAAATTGTTCGGTTTTTAAATTAAAAAAATTTATAATGATTATAATACTTTTTTCAAAAATATATTATCTTTATAGATAGCTGCAATCACTAAATTGAGCACATGCAACTATTAGTAAAAAAATAATGTTATGAGAAAATATACTGGGAAGAGGGAAGACATTACCGTTGGACAGCATCCAAATCCAATTGCGACGGAGACTGCCAAGCTGGCGGGTCGGCTACTTGACTGGATGGATGGACGGATGGCTCCATAGCAATTTTCCATGAAAAGTTTCGCACCTGACAGCTCTAAAACTGAAAGCTGTAAAAAAAATCAGAAAATTTAACTGAAATAGCCATCTATTCATCTTCACGAACTGAAAGCTCTTGCAATGTTCAGATTAAAAAAATAATAATAATAATAATGACAATTGAAAGGTGGGAGGATACATAGAAAAAGGGTTGAGAGAAGCAACCTACCCTTCAGGGCATCATTATTATATGTGGAACAAATGACCGAGTTGATTACAGTGCTTTAGAGATAAATTACAGCAGAAAGAATTCCATTACAGACGATTTGTAACGCAATCAAGTATATAAAAATAAACTCGGACGTGGAGACACCGTTTCCAATAGTAGGTTGCTTGTTCAGTTGACAAGCAAGCATGAGAACTAAACAGCAGAGGCTGAAGAGCACAAACTGGTTGGAGAGATGTTTTGCCCATGAGTACCATTCATACCTTTTGCAGGCGAAGTAGTTTGAGCTCCATCGGAATAGATCTTGCTTTTACTAGTTTCCTGTAGGTTGTTTGGTTTTTCCTGAAGTTCAATGAGCTGGATTAGCATATTACAAAAGTCACAGTAATAGCAGATGAAGCCTAAAAGAGAAGGAAGCTACCCCATGCATGTTTCAGACGTATAAATATATGATCTACTATAATTTCAAATTTAAACCCATTTTTTAATAGCCTTGACTGGTCATCAAGCCGGAAAAGGAATGGTATTGAACCATTATAGAAAAAATTCTCACTACATGAAGTGATTGCTTAAATGATGCAATATATTTGTATAGAGAGCCAATTTTGATTACTAAACATCAATGCTATCAAATGAAATTTTGATTAAAATCATATATTAATAGCCACATTTCAGCTATCAATTCTAAGGGAATCAGGATGAGCTCCCTTGTTGAGTTTTTTAATAGAATTTCAAACAAGGTGTTGAACTGCTATCATTGCAAGAAGGAAAGAAGATCCCTCAACAAATAGTTCTAAAAAGGTGAAAGGATCTTCAAGGACTTGATGACAGATGCAACAATGCGCATGAAACAGTCATATGGCTGCTGTGCCGTTTTGAGCTGATGCCGAGTAGTCAAATCCAATTGAGAGTCTCAATCCTGTCCCGCTTAAGAGTCAATGTGAAAGGAGCTATGCTACATTACAATTTAGTCCACTGAAGTATCCTTGAACATCAAATACAATCAAATGGTCTCAAATTCATCTTTATTTGGGAGAGAAGTTGAAACTATTACTAGTGTTTATTTGGAAAAATAAAGGTCATTGGCCAAAACTTTCGAAATATGTCTAATAACAAAAACAGGGTTGTGCATGTGTGATTAGTTTATGGTCAGTATGAGAGAACAATCTTAGAGGGTAAAATAATGTTTAAATAATGTTTAATTAATTTAATACTTAAATTCTTAATTAAAGATTAATTAAATTTAAAATTTAAATATTTTCCTAAATATTATAAAAAATTACTTTATATTTCAGAGAGATTTAATATTCAATTTAATTTAATTTAATAACTATTTTTAAATATTAATTATTTATTAAAATTATTTTAAATACCTTTTAATTATTTTAAACTATGAAAAATCATATTAAATTCATTTTAAGCTCTAAAAATTCACATAATACCTTAAAAGTTTTAGAAAATTAAGTATTTTAATTTAAAATTATTTTCAGATATTAAAACCCAATTTTTCTTAATTATTTTCTTAATTGTTTAATTACTTAAATACATAACTATTATCTAATTAAATATTACTTTAAATATTTTCAAATTAAAAATTTATTTTGAAATTATTTTGAAACTCTCCTTGGGTGACCAATGGATCTCTCAAAAGAAAAACATTTTATGTTATTTTTCATTACCTTATTTTGAAACTTATATGTTTATAGGTTAATATATATGTATTTATAAAATATTTTTAAATTATATTTTTTAATTTTGAGAGATCTTTTTAAATTTCAAGCATGGGCTATGCATGTAAATAGAGTTCATGGGAAAAGATTTGTGAATGATTGAATTCCAATCATTCACTATTAACATCATTAATCTTATTTAATTATTGTTTAGTCTACTTTTACATGTGTAGGACTATGATGCACCGACACTTCTCCTCAAAGAGGCGTGTAGTGTCCGACACCGTGTCCGACACGACACTCGTCCGACACGTGTCGGACACGCCGAAAACGTGTCCGGTTAAAAAAATATTAAAAACTAATTGGACACGCGTGTCCGACACGCATATCTTAAATATTTTATAATTTTTTAAAAAATATAATTTCTTATGTTTGGTGAGATTTAAACTAAATTTCTTATTTCCTATCCACAACACTAAATCAACGTCTGCATTTAATACCAATTCATCAAATATTTTCATTTTCATTTCTCTTTGACAGTGAAGGTATTTTCATCTCCTCTTTTTGTACAATTACAAATCTTTCCTTGTTGAACCAGAGTTGAAAGCAGTGATATTCAATGATGATGATATTGAAGGCCAAAAACAAACCTCTAAAACTAATCCTAGTAGTTGAAGCTTGAATGCTTGATGTTGTAGTAAGTGATTATTTACTTACATTTTTGTAGTTGTATTAGATATTTTGTACTAAATATTTCATATTATAAGTTAGACAAGTTATCATGTCATTCATTTATTATTATTTATCATTTTTAATATAATAGTACATTAATATATATACACTATATAAAAAATGTATTGCCGTGTCCGCGCCGTATCCGTGTCCTATATTTAAAAAAAAACCGTGTCCCGTGTTCATGTCGTGTCGTGTCCGTGTCCATGCATCATAGGTGTAGGATGCACAAGCATTTAATCTAGTCTTTCCTAATTCTAAAGACATGGTGTGCTATATTTTGTTGCATTTTCCATTTATGTTACCCCAAGGGTTAGTGATTAATACTTAATTTAAAATTTTCCCCAAATACTATTTAACGTAGCGACACTCTAATGACAATAATTAAGGACGTGTCTAGAAAACATAGAGAAATTCTAGGAGCTATAATACACCTATTGATATGAAACTTAAAACATTTAAACCTAGTGACATATTAAACCCCCATATAATTTTTAGAAATTTTTAGTACCCTTTAAACCCCTTAATTGACAAACTCTAATTTAAACCTTTATTAAACCCCAATAACTTCAAAAAAATCTAATAAATTCAAAATAAATCTAAAAATTACCCATAATATATCAAACTCTTCAGAATTCAATCCTTAATCTCAGAAAATTAAAAACCCTTTAATTGGACTTTAATTTGAACATTAATTTAATTTTGATTAAAATCACCACCACCACCAACAATAACAACATTAAGCCTTTGTCCCACTGTGGGGTCGGCTACATGAATCCTTTTTCGCCATTATGTCCGGTTAAAAGTCAAATTATCATTTAAATCTAATAAAGAAAGATCATTTCTAATATTTTTTAACAAAGTCTTTTTAGGTCTACCTCTACCTTTCTTAACATAAATCAAATCTAATACCTCAACTTTGCTAGCCGGGTCATAAGAAGGCCTTTGTTTAATGTATCAAAACCATCTAAGGCGACTCTCTCTAATATTATCTTCCATTAGAGCTACTCCAACGTTTTCATGTATATGCTCATTCAAATAATTAAAAATTATTAAAAATCACCCTTTTAATTAAATTAAATAATTAAAAATTCCAAGTTTCTCCAATCACTTGGGTCATTCCTGACTTTCAGAGGTCATTCCTGACTTGCCCTCAATTAAATAATTTTAATAATTCATTAAATACGTCAACTTTTAAAAATCATTACCAATTCAAGAAGAATCCAAATTGGGTAAACTAAAAAGCATTCAACTACAATTAAAATATAGTATTTATTAAAAATATCAACTTTCTATAATTAACTTAAATTAAAAAGTCAACTCTCCGGTCAACCGTAGTTTGATAACTAGGGCCCAAAAACTTTTTAAAAATCATAATTTTGTGTAGAAAACTCTAAATCCAACAAACTCAAATGCTAGAACCCTTCTGACTTAGCGAGTAGGCTGACCCCGAACCTTCTAAAAATCTGCTAACTCAACTTAAAATTCAGATAACACTACCCTAAGCATTAAAACTGACCAACCAACTAAATGAATTAAAATTGATCCCAATATATTAATATTTGAACTTTAATCAAAATGTTCCTCTTTTGACCTTCAACAAATCACATCACAAACAATTTGAATTAATCACCTAACATAGAACGTATCGAAAGCCACACAACCTACTACATACACATAGAATTATTTATTAGGGCACTACTACTTCTAGCTCTAGGTTTAGGCCGATGTTTTCCTTTTCTGTTTTCTATAATGTGACGCTCTGTATGTGGTACGTGAGTTGGTTGCTTTGATTTGTTGTGATTATTGTGATTATGAGCTTTATTATTATATACCTTTTTTTATGATGTGTTGTGCGATAGATTACCCACATGT
Organism: Dendrobium officinale; assembly: GCA_019514585.1. NCBI lineage: Eukaryota > Viridiplantae > Streptophyta > Magnoliopsida > Asparagales > Orchidaceae > Dendrobium > Dendrobium officinale. Next base: position 30,049,051 of record CM033693.1, on the reverse strand, counting down.
TAGGGGCGATCTTAATACCAATGATATTTTCTGCAAGTGACTATGCTCATGCAGCACTAATAAAGAGGGATAAAATAATAAATAATCATATTTATGATTGCTACAGGTGCTTCAACCGCTTAGCCCCGAAATAAATAAGAGCATGGTCAAGTGTGGCTGGCATGAGTACTTTTATTTCATACATAACTGCTTGGGATATTTTGTTTTCTTTAACTGTTTAGAAAAACCCTATAGGAGAGTCTAGATTTTCCTTTTTATGATGTAATGTATCTGATGTATCGACTTGTGAAAGTTTATAAAAATGAGGCATTTCAAATATAAGGGATCCAAAGAGAAAAAAAGTCTCTTTGTAGAAAATTTCTTCTTCATTTGGGTACCCTCCTAAAAGACGAACCCTACGAAAACTGAGGAAGATGATCCGTAGAAGGACCAGAAGACGATGATGAAGAGGAAATGCCTTATTTTTAAGACTTGCGTCATTCAGTATGATTAGAACCCAGATTATTATTGGTGGGGCCTAGCCACAATTACTTTTTCGCAAACCATGGGTTGTGTAACACTCCATAATATTCCTTAACAGTACATGGAGTATTACTAACATAAACATTGCATCATTTGATCATACTATATTTTTGAACATTTGAAATATTTATAAATCATCCAACATTTCAGTTCTCATACATCTCATCAAACGGAAGCAACTATTAATATTAACTTTAAATTCAAATAAGGTATTTACAAAGCCACTATAGAAATTCAAAGTAACCCATCATATGAAAGTTTATGTACCTCATGTTCAGACTTCAAACAAATATAAATACAAACATAACATAACATATGAAATACTTGTCGATTAATTTGCTATGATCTTCTCATTTCCTTTTTCTGTAACAACAGCCAGTAAGAAATATACTGGTGAGCTATGAGGCTTAAAAAGTTATGCAACTTTAAATAATTTTTAAACTTGAATAATAAAAATTCAAAACATTAAAAACATAAATAAAAGTTAAACTACTATAGACAATTTCATAAAATCTCATTTACCATTAACATTTACTTAATCTTAAATCTATATTAAATATCAATTGTACTCATTAAAAGATTTGGCTATTCTTTTATAAACATATTCAATGGAGCCCAGGTAAACCTATCATTATCATCATTGAATTACATAGAGGTCCCTTTTGCCTCTTTGAGGTCCCTTTTGCCCCACCTGCTATGCAGGTCTCATTTCTTTGGGATCCCTTTTGCCCCACCTGCTATGCATGTCTCATTTCTTTGGGGTCCCTTTTGCCCCACTTACAATGTAGTCTCATGTTTGAAAACTTTTTTGTCCCAACTACATTGTAAGTCATACTTCATATATAGCCAAACTTTACTTTAAATTGATATTTAATACACTTTATATTTTCAAATTTCATACTTTTCAAATGCTTCCTTAATCATTCATATTATCATTTATATATCATGAATATACATATAATAAGTGAAGAAAAGTACCACCTTTCAAAACATTATTAATATGAAAAATATTTAAATGAACATAATAAACCTTGATTTAAACACACATAATTAATTTATATAAATGATTAATCATATTTGAAAACTTGTAGGTATATTTTTTTTCTAAGGCTTTCACAAAAGGTTGATTAAACATGCATAATATCAATTCATCTACTTTCAAGACTACTTTTCAAAGTGCCATTAAAAGCATTGTACAAGTGCCATTAAAAGTATTATACATGTCTAATGATAATATATATATATATATATATATATATATATATATACTTAAAAAATACTTGCATCACTTACGTCCTTGATGATTCATTTCCTCCCATTCCTTACTATAGACTCTTCTACGATTGTAAGTCACCCCAAAACTTTCTCTTTGCATGAATATATCTGAAGAATCCTAACCTTACAATTATATACACTTAGAACTTTCATCATTTCTTTTTAAGAATATAAAAGACAATGACAATATACCAAAAATGCTTATCTTACCTCTTATTTCACTACAAATTTCTTCTCATTCTTCCTTCATTAATATTTGTTCCCACAACCGAAATTTCCTTCAAGAGACCTCTTTCCCTATTTCAGTTCTCTGTTTTCTTCCATAACCGAAATCCTCACACAAACTTCTGTCTTGTATCTAGTCTACAAAGCAAGCCAAAATCTCCTTCAAACGTTGCACTAAGCCGCTGCACTGCATTCATCCTACCAGAAGATTTTCGCCTAATGCTAGAGGAGATCTGCGAATTCCATGCCAATTTTCTTTACAGGTTAAGACTTCATCTACAGTCCCGGGAGAAACCAGAACCAAATTCTGCTACGGGAGAGTTGCCAAATTCCTCTGAAATGGAAACCAAACTCTTCTCTTTCCACTGCAAGCTGTTACATAATCTTCTGCTTGAAGCCAAATTTCTTTAAAGCAATATAGTCGAATTCTGTTTGGAATTCTGCAATAATTTCTTTAAAGCAATGTAGCCAACTTTCTCTCTATGCACTTGCTATAGGATTTCGGTTCGATGACCTCCGGGAAAGCAAAACAGATACTGGAATTATCTACTTCAATTGCTGAAGCAAACTTCCTCCCTAAACAGAGCCGCTCCCTAGATCTCCTCCGTCTTTTGCTACGCCCACTCACACGGAACTCACAAGCCTAGCAATACTTGCTTCCAAAAGCCCGCTTTAGTTTTCCGTTTCTCACACTGGGAAGATAACTGAACCCTTCTCTGTTAGACTGCTATTAACGTGAAAGGGTGAAGCCAAAAGATGCCTATTTTGCTTTGCTTGATTTCATTTAATATAGACCATAATACTTAGCAGTAATGTTATTATTTAGCTATTAGTAATTAAATGTCAATACTAATTTAACATCCATTTAACCTTAAACTTTTAAATAAATTTTAGAATATAATACTTAATTAATTTAAATTAAATTTTCATACCTAAAATTCTGGATATTACAGGTTGTACTTTATATGACACTTGACATGAACTTTCTTTTACTCTAGTGGTTTTATTTATATTGATGTGTTTACTTTGCTTGCGTCAAAGAAATTGCCTGCTTTTTTTAAGTTTTTCTCTTACATGTGTATGCGTCTGATTTCGTTAGGCTCTTTAGGAGTAAATTTTTTTTCTACTCATAATTAAAATATAAGATTTTAGGAAATAAATAACATAGAAAGCTAATGATCTAGGGAATAGCTGGAATCATCCGGGGTCGCATGCATATTAATGCATCTTCTTTCTCCTTGCTTTAAGACACTTTCTCTCGCGCGCGGGTAGAGTCCAGATAATCCGACCTATGAGGATGAGGTGCTGAACCTGGAGAAGTTTAGTCTCTTTTTAAAAAATTATTTTATAAGCTTTTTTAAATTTCATGTATACCTGATTTGGAGACTTCAACTAGCATGTATTACATTAGAAAATTAATTAAATCAAAATTTTAATTATATTAGCTCTAGGAACATATTACTCTACATAAGTACAAGGCCACTTATGAACTTCTAAATGTCGGCCTTAATTTCTAAAAAACTTAGCCACCCACCATTTTTTATAAAGACTGCACAACATGACTTTTATACAACTAGGTGGTTAGTTGGCTTTCCTTTTCAGGCAAGATATAAATCCAGAATACATTAGCTAGGACATGGGTGTTATAGTTGTGTGTAGAACACTAAACTCAATCTAGATTTACGATTCAAAGCTACTACTATCGGTGTCTCGTAGTATGCTTCATCGGTGGGTGAGTCTTCTATCCTTTAGAGGTTATAAATCTTGTCTATCCGCGTCACATGGATGATGTCACATTCATCCTTCTTTTTGTATGCTCTGAGTGCATTATTTCTTTCTCTAGTTTCTTCTCACTACCTTAAACTCTTCGGATGTTGATGTGAGCCGTGTATGTTGACTAAGCTAAGTTGAACCCTTCCTTCCCTTGAGTAAGAACTTCCTAATCTCCTCCCTATGTGACAATCTCATCTGAGAGAATATGTAGGATGCTTAATCGAGAGTCTTCTTAGGCCCCGGCTTAAGATGTAATTAACCACGGGGCTTGCGCCCGTGGGAAACCAAATCCCACATCAAATAAATCTAACTCGAGCTGATGTATCGGGCGGGGGAAACCTCGTTACTCTGATCAGGTCCTGCAAATTAATACCCACGAGGTGTGTAGGCGAAAGCTGCTATCCTCAATGGTTAATCATATATAAGATCTAATTTGCTCATTGGCCCGCTTACGAACAGCGCAAAGGCATGCAACGGTTTCGTTCTTCGGGATTGTGCGATAGTACCCTCTACACTTTGTCCCCTGCCGAACGGTATCCTTTCGGAGGTCCACACTTGTGATTAGTTTGTTTGGGTTTATAACCTTTGATATATACTGCAATATATCAAGAATTTTCATTAGGTAATGTCTCAGAAACATCATTAGGAATATAAATATCATTTAGTGGAACCAGAAAGTTTTTGTGGGGAGGAAAAATTATGAAGGATATAGAGTTGGTTATAGGGTATAAGGAAGGTGGATAATTTATCTTACTTTCAGGAGATGGTTCAAATTCTTAGATCTGCTTCGGAGAACAGTTTGAGCTTGTACGCTTGGAATTTACCATTCCAAATCCAAGGATAGTTTTGTCTTCAGCTTTCCTATTTTAAATTTCAGAAGGATTGATTTGATGTGGTGGAGGAAGGTCAAGAGGGGCAAGCATACTTCATCATCTTACCTAGTTTTAGTCCCCCAACCCCCTGAAGATGAGGTTTGGTAAAGTAGGAGTTTTGTTGATCAAAAGTGACATCAATGGATACAAGCATTTTCTTTGTAGGGGGTGATAGCATTTGTACCTTTTTTGGGTGGCAGAGTATCCAATGAAGATACATTTAAGTTCCCTTGGATCTAGTTTTCCTCTATTTTGGTTGTGGATGTGAACATAGGCAGTGCACCCAAAGATTCTGGGTGTAAGGTCATTATGGGTTCGAAACTCAGGGTAAAAGGAGGACAAAATATCTGTGAAACCCTTAAACTTTCAAGTTATTTTTGAAAAAAAAAAAATTGTGCAATTAGTCTGTACGAACCGTCTATACAAACTGAAGAAAGTTTTGAGAATCTATATGGTTAGTCTGTACGAACTGTCTGTACGAACTGAATAAAGTGCAGGTTCGTCTGTACGAACCACCAGTTCGTCTGTACAAACTGAACAAATTTTTTTGCCAGAGCCCATTGTCCTAGGACGAAAATCAAATATCGTCCGTACGAACGTATTCTGAGGGCTTGACAGAGCCGATCGTCCCGGGACGAATGTAAATTTTCGTCCGGACGATCGTAAATATCTTTTTAAGACTGATTTGTATCATTTGAAGAGAAAGAAAGAGGAGAGAGAAAGAGAAGGAAAGAGGGAGAAAATCTATGTTTTGGGCGTCTTCGGTCCATTTTCGTTCGACGACGCAGTTAGGAAAGTTGATCGACTAGAGGTAAGGCACATTATGCCTTTCTCAATTTTCAGAAATGTGAGTTTTGACGGATTTTCTGATTAAAATTTTGTTTCCATCAGCGAAAAACGGTATAACTTTGTACCGATAAAACTTTTACAGCGTAACTTTTTGTATGTTGTAGAGATTATGATTTCGCACGTTTCGAGTATTTTCTGAAAAAATTTTCACCGAGTATTCTGAATTCTGGGGGGGTTATTGAATAGAAAAATATACGGATGTTGAAAAATATTGCTTCAGTACAATAAAAGCTTTGAAATGATGTTTTACACGATTTCTGGTAATTTGATAATTTCTATAATGTATATGATTATTTTGATGAATGATAGAAAGAGGAAAAATTATGGATGATTTTCTGTGTATTTGGAAGTTTGTAGTAGCTCTGTGTTTCTGTATTCCTTTGTGTAATAGAAGAAAGCCTGAAAATAAATTCTAAAGCTAGATTTTGGGGTTCGCCGTCGCAACTCAATGCGATGGGATTTGTCCTGGTCGGGTTGGGTTGTGACAATATCCATTGAAGCTTTCATCCCCAATGTTTTTAAAGTTAATCGGTTTACGAGGTAGGTGGCAGTTAGGAGAGCTTCTCCCTAGTAGGATTTGGGTATAGTGTGGTGGAGAAGGATGGCACGTGGAGGCTAGGAGGTGACCATTTTTCCTTTACGCAACCCCATTTTGTTATGGGATGTGAATGCAGGAAGACTCGTGGATGATACCTTCACTCTGAAAGTAAGAATGTAGGGTTTGGTTGAAGTAGTCTTTAGCATTGTCTGAACGAAACCTCTTTATTTTGACCCCAAATTGATTCTGGATCATTGTATGAAAAATGGGAAGAATGGTGCTAAGGTCGGATTCATTTTTGAGGAGATACATCCAAAAAACTCGAGTGCAATCATGAATGAAAGATACAAACCAGTGAGCCCCAGAGATGCTGGGGATTTTTTAGGGTCCCCATATGTCACTATAAATGAGAAAGAAAGGAGTATTGCATCTATCATTCTTGTTTGGAAAAAAAGGTTCTTTTATGTTTGGCGAATTCACATGTTTCATAATAAAAATTTTCATTTTCCAATTTATGAAATAGTTTTGGATAAATGTGTTTCAAGACTTCTACTAATGGATGCCCTATTCTGAAGTGGTTAAGCCAGATAGTAGATTTCTTGCCAACTAGGGATAACATAGAATATCTATTTTTGATTTGTGGCTCCTGAGTCAATGATCCATATTTCTTTCGAATGATTTCTAGAGGTACTTAATCTAGTGAATATGGGAAACTTACTTGAAAGTGCAAGAGAGGGAGATGCAAGTAGTTTTTCAAGAGATAATAGGAGTTGTTTGAGTCTTTCAATATATTCTTTATTGAAGCTTTGGAATGTGTTTTCTTCAGACATTTTGATATTACAACAACAATAAAGCCTGTTATGATTATATCAACAAAAAAGGTTGATATTAAAATCAGGTCTCAAGCCTAATCAGGTCGCTAGTTTAAATCCGGCAGGTCGGACCGAGCCGCTTTAAAAATGAGGCTTCAGTCCTTATTTTTTGCATGAGTCGGGATGGAAATGAGGTCCCATTAGGTCTTCTGCAAGCTCTATCTTCTGGTTTCGGCTAGGGCCTTCTGCAATAGCTTTTGTCTTTGGTAAAGCTCCGCTCTACGGCGTCCATCAGCAAGGTTTCGTCCGGCGTCCTTTGGCAAAGCTCCACTATGTCGGCAAGGTACTGTCCGCAGGGGGCTCCGTCTACAACGTCCTGTCTTCGGAAAGGCTTCGTTCGACTCCGTCTTCTTGCGTTCATCCGAGTCGGTAAAAGGGAACGGAGGTAGCGTCAACGACGTCTGGCCACTCCGGTCTCTTCTTCTTCTTCTTCTCCTCCGACAATTCAACAATTGTTCTTCAATCGGCAATGAAGGCTGTTGGCTTTGATACCATGATAGAAAACAAAAGGTTTGAAAAGAAAAATGATTGCTTTATTATATGATTTCTTCTCTATTTATAGATCTATACAATAAATCTTAATACATAAACAAATAATTACAGAATAAATCTAATAGAATTATTCCTAAATCAGCTATCCGAACATGCAAAGAATTCTGGCGTGAGTCATGCGTCCCACAGATCAGGCACTGTAGCCATTGGATCTTATTTGCGTTGAACGGCTAGATTTTAACAATTATGAATTCCTTGACCTCCTAGTCATCTTTCTATTAAAGCATTAAAGTTGAATTATGACCATTGTAACTTTGGAACATAGCAATATTAATGTATTTGGCTACATATGCCAGGGTTTAAAAACTCTAGACCTTGTCAACATAAGCCTATCGAAACTTATTCATATTGCATGGCCTTGAGACAAGTTAGCATGTAGGTTTGGAAAAAATATTGCATTCTTGCATTGATATTGGAACCTCGTGTGTATTTAGATCATCTTCCCTCTAATGCAAGATCATAAGACCCATATTTTCCACCCTTTATGATCCTAAGCTTGTTAGAAGGCATCCCCTTTCCAAAATCCTATTATCAGTCTTCACAATATTCATTCCCCTTTGATTATGTAATTAGGGGGTGTTTACCTAATATTAGTGATGCAACAAAATATGAAAGATTAATAGAAGATAACAAATAATGGAAGGCATTGATGATGTGGCTAAATGGATGACATTGATGCGCCTGTGATGTTTTGTTGCCATTCCAGTTATGGAATATCTCTATGTTACATATTCCGTCTGTCTTCCATTGATTCAAAAGCTCGTGAAAATATACTATAATCATTTCTCACTCCATTGAGATAATATGATCCAATGTCTTCTCCAAATGTCATGAGTTTCTTTTGAAATCTGCATAATGGGGGCAAATCAAACCTCATATCTTTCATGAACTCAAGGATTGATGATAATTTGTACTTTTGTAGTTGATTGATGATGGGTTGGGAAACTTGTATTGGAAGTCCTCCAAAGGCAGGAAGGAAAAGATGAATCAGACGAGAGAGGAAGAGAAGAGAAGGTCGGCTGCCCTAAGAGAGAGTGTAGTGGGAGACCATTATTTAAAATATTCTTCCATTCAACATCAGTTAATGTCTTCGCATACATCCTCTATTTTAAAGAGGATTTTAGACATGAAAACAACAAGAAGGATAGTAATCTGAGAGCAATCGAAACACTTGATTACATATTTATTGCATGAATAATCCAAATATAACATGTGATAGCATGTATAAATATGCAAGATTCGAAAAAAGGCAAGCAATGATATGTCGTATAATTGTGAGCCCTGCATTGCTATAGCTCCTTTTAAACCTATTAGAAAGCTTCAAAAGCTAAAAGATAAATAAAACCTACCTTGTTTCAATCACGCCAGCCAAGACCAAATGGTCTAGAAAGCAGGCTGATTTTTCTGGATGGAGATTCCTGCTGTGTGTCCTGATTGGATGTTGCATTCGAGTTGTCCAACGATGCCCTGAAGATAAACAGAAAATCAGATCTTTTTTTGCAAAAGACAGAAAAGTGCCCCTCAAACTTGAGGGAAAATTCTATAAGATGCTGGTGAGGCCTACAATGCTTTATGGAGTAGAATATTGGCCATTAAATGATAAGCATAAAATTAACTTTAAGTGTTGCATAGATGAGGTTGCTTAGGTGGATGAGTGGCTTTACTATTAGAGATAGAATGTGAAACGACTAAATATGTGAAAAGGTTGGAATAGCTCCAATGGCAGAGAAGATTAGAGAGTTGCCTTAGATGGTTTGGTCACATAAAACGTCAGTCTTACGATAACCGAGTTAGGAGAGTAGATGTATTAGATTTGTCCTAAGTTAAGAAAGGTAGAGGTAGACCTAAAAAGACTTGGTTAGAAAGTATTAGAAATAAACTTTGTTTATTAGATTCAAAGGAGAATTTAACTCTTAATAGGACACAACAGAGAAAAATGATTCATGTAGCCGACCCCAAGTAGTGGTATAAAGGCTTGATGTTGTAGTTATTTTGTACAAGTCTATTCATCCATAAAATTAACTTGATGAAAGTCTTCATCTGCAAAGTGATAGGAAATAAAAGAAAACACAAAATTCTGTAACAGAAATCAGCAATCCGGCACGCTTCCAAACAGTTTTTGAAAGAAGAACATAAAAATAACAGAGGGAAAAACTTTTAATTTGATAGTAGAAGAAAGAAAATAGCAAGATACAGTTGAATCTTTAATTGGAGAGGAAGATCCTTCTCTCTCAATCTCTAACCGAAGACTAGAGTCCAAGCAAAACCTAAAAAACACTAAATTCTGCAAAACATACAACATAACCCTAACCCTAAATAAGAAAATCCTACTTAAAGAGAAAACAAACAACAAATCCCTGAACAACCCCTAGATTTAGAACTTTTTCTCTCATATCCTTCTCAATTAAAACCATAACACCACAATTAAGAGGGTTGGGCCCAACAAGCTGCCCGCCCCCCACATCTGGCGGATCTATTCCGCCTGGAATAGACCAGAACCGATCCAGGTGGAACCGGTTCAGTCGACTCCTCAAAAGCCGGTCTGACAATGCCCCCTCCCAAAGACTCACATGGGAATTGAGTCTTCATTCTCTCGTATGGCTCTCAAGTGGTGTCATAATCTGTGAGGTTCTTCCATTTAATCAACACTTCATCATCCCTCTTCTTTCCTTTTCGCACCCCCTTAAGCTCCAAGGGCTCCAACACCACTTCCAAATCCCCAGTCAGTGACGCCGCACAAACTGCATGCTCCCCTAAGCCCCCCTCAACTGGGATTAGGGGTGTCAACTTTTGACCCGACCCGAAAACCCGACCCGGAAAATCCGAGTTGAACCCGACCCGTTTGATAAACGGGTCGGGTTCGGATTCGTAGATTTGACCCGTTTGATTAAACGGGTCGGGTCGGGTTGACCCGGTGGGTTGCCGGGTCAACCCGACAACCCGTTTAATTTAAAAAATTTTGAAATTTCCCGCCCGCTGCCCCAGCCCGTGTGCCCACTGCCCGCCTGCCCAGCGCTGCCGCGTGCCGGTTCGCCTGCCGCGTGCCGCCGCGCTTCGCGCGCGCGTGCCGCTTTGCCTGCCACCTTGCCGGTTCCGCCGTTGTCGCGCTTCTCCTGCGCTGCCGCTGCCGCGCCGTCCGCGCTGCCGAATCGCGTGCTGCTCGCGACACTACCGGGTCGAGGGGTCGGGTCGGGTCAACCCGGCAACCCGGCCGGGTCGGGTCCGGGTTGAAATGTCCGACCCATTTGCAAAAACGGGTCGAGTCGGGTTCGACCCGAACCCGACGGGTTGACCCGAATTGACACCCCTAACTGGGATACATGAAACACCAGATGTACGCTGGCGGCTGGGGGTAACCTCAGGAGATAAACCACCGCTCCAATCTTTTCCAATATCTCATACAGGCCAAAATACTTGAGAGCCAGTTTCTCGTTCCTCTTGTCAGCCACTGTCCTCTGTCTGTAAGGCCGTAGTTTTAAAAACACCTTGTCCCCCACTTGGAATTGAATGTCTTTCTTATGTCCATCAGCCTGCTTCTTCATGATCTATTGTGCCCTTAGCAGGTGTTTCTTCAATTCATCTAACACCCTATCTCTTTCTTCCAAGTATTGCTCTACTGAGGAGACTGGTATGCTCCCCTGCCTAAAATGTACCAAGTGTAGAGGGTTTCTTCCATAAAAAACTTTGAAGGGGTCATCTGAGAAGCTAAGTGGTATGATGTATTATACCAATATTCTGCCCATGCTAACCACTTGGCCCACATCCGTGGTGTTTCTGACGCAAAACACTGTAAGTCTCCATGCTTCTGTTGACTACCTCCGTCTGCCCGTCCGGCTGAGGGTGGTAGGTAGTGCTTCTATTGAGAACTGTACCCTGCAACCTAAACAACTCCCTAAAAAACTAACTGAGAAACACCTTATCTGAGTTAGAGACTATTGACTCTGAGATCCCATGCAATCTAACCACCTCTCTAATGAATGTTGCAGCTACTGTAACTGTGGTGTAGAGTGTCGTAAGGGAATGAAATGCACATATTTATTCAGTCTGTCAACCACCACCATAATAACTGTGAATCCCTATATCGTGGTAGACCATCTATGAAATCCATGGATACCTCCCCCTTGGAGCCATAACCATGTACTTATTTCTCTAGCACACCTCACACCTCGCCACCATCTCCTCGACATCCTTATGCATCCCTTTAGAATGGAATTCAGCAGTCAATCTTCTGTAAGTCTTCTGCATGCCCGAATGGCCTCCAACTGCACTCCCATGGAACTCCTGCAGCAAGTGGGGAATATGAATAGAGGTTCGTGGCATCACAAATCTCCCTTGGTACAGTAGCCTCTCTCCCTCAAGGGAGTAGCCTAGGTGGCTTCTCCTATCCTTTAATAAATCCCTCATAATCTTCCACAGCTCCTTGTCCTGCACACTTTCCTCTTTGATAGCCCCCCAATCTACCACCAGTGGTATTAAAATAGCCATCTCCATAAGCTCTCCCACAAACCTTGATAAGGCATCATCCACCTTATTCTCCAATCCTGGTCTGTACCGGATCTCAAAATCGTATCCCAACAGTTTGGATAGCCATCTTTGATGCTCCTCAATCACCATTCTTTGTTACAGCAAGTATTTCAAGCTCCTCTAGTCTATAACGACGATAAAGTGTCGACCCAGCAAGTATGGGCGCCACTTCTAAATGGCTAACACAATGGCCATCAATTCCCTCTCATATAATGACTTTAATTTAGCTCTGGATGTCAACACTTGACTGAAGTAGGCAATGGGTTTAAGATTTTTAAATGAACACTGTCCCCAACCCATATCCTAATGCATCTGTCTCCACTACAAAGGTCTGACTGAAATCTCACAGAGCCCCAACTAGTATTGTGGTCATGGTCTTTTTTAGACTCTCAAAAGCCTTGGTAGCCGCCTCTCCCCATAAGAAACTATCCTTCTTTACCTACTCTATCAAGGGTCAGGCTGTGTTGTTGTACCCCCCACGAACCTTCTGCAATAACCAATCAAACCTAGGAAGCCCCTCAACTCTCTCAAGTTCCTAGGTAGAGGCCACTTCTGCATTGTTTCAATTTTGGTTTGATCGGCTGCCACCACCTCCTGAGACACCACATGCCCCAAGTATTCCACACTAGTCTGTGCGAAGCTGCACTTCTTTAGGTTGGCCCTTAGCCGATGCTCATATAGAACTTCTAAGACCACCCTCAAATGTTCCAAATGTTCCTCCTCATTCCTTTTATACATAAGTATGTCATCAAAGAAAACTAATACAAACTTTAAGAGGTCTATAAGAGACTGTAAAGCAGCATGAGCGTTAGTAAGGTAAAATGGCATCACCAAGAACTCGTAATGCCCCTCGTGTGTCCTAAAGGCCGTCTTCTGAATATCCACCTCCATCATCCTGATTTGATGGTAACCCAACTTCAAGTCCATCTTGAAAAAATCACTGCTCCATACAACTTATCCAGTAACTCATCGATCAACGGAATGAAGAACTTATCCGGCATAGTCTCCTTATTCAAGGCCCAATAGTCCACACAAAACCTCAAGCTCCCATCCTTTTCTTGACCAGTCATACTGCGCTAGAAAAAGGGCTAACACTCGGCCTGATGATCCCCGCCTCTAACATCTCTTGGATCAACTTCTCAATCTCATCATTCTGAATCTAAGAGTAGCGGTATGGTCGTATACCAATCGGTGACACCCCTTCCTTCAAATTGATTGCATGCTCCTGCTCTCTAGGTGATGATAAGCCTTAAGGCGGATGAAAAACCTCACTGAACTATTGTATGAGTGGTTGTACTGAAAGAGGGATGTTTCCCCCTTCCCCTAATCTGACCCCTTCCAAGCTTTATAGTTCCACCAAAAATTCTCTCGTCCCACCTCCTGGATGGTCATGATCATGGATTTGAGAGATACTCCGGCCCTGGACAGCCCTATATCTCCTGGGATCACCATCCTTCTTCCCTCCACCACCAGTTCCATCCTCAGTCAGTGCTCCCCAATTGACATTGATATCTCCCAAGGTCTGCAGCCACTTTTATCCTCAGGATGACATCAGCGCTCCCCAACTCCAATGGGAGGAAATTCTCCCTCACCTGAACCCCCTAAATAGTCAGCACTACCCCCTACAAAAATCGGTATCTTAAGTTTTCGAACCTTTGGATCTCCCCCATTTCCCATGATTCCTCCATAATTTCCCTTTCCCCAAGTGGGTGGTCCTCCCCAAGAGTTTCGATCCTCCCTCGCACGTTCATACACAAATCCTTCTTCGAATTTGCCACTTCTTCCTTCAAAATCAGCACCTAGGTGGCCATGATCTTCATCCCTTTGTTCCCAATCAACACCTCTTTTGCTCCTACCTCACATATCCATGCCTCTCCCCCATACCTACCTCCTCTCTCCTCCCTCTGAAAAGGCTCCATATGAGGTCTTCTCCCTTCTCCCTCTATGATCTCCACCTCATTTTCATCCCTATGAATTTAAAAATTCATATTTTTTTCCTTCTGGCCCTCTCGCCTCTGATGCCACCATTTGGTTGTGGAAATCCAATATCTTCTTAACCACGTCACGTAAGTCTGAGAATTGTTCTTCCATGGAGAAAATTATATCCTCCACTGTTGTCTTGATTTGGTTTATCTCCCCTCGAGGTGTTCCTCAAACGTATCCACCTTCTCAGTGCCCATCATCACCCCATAACCCCTAGTGTCCACCAATTTCACCCCCAACTGGTCAACAAACTGATTGGAAATAAAATTATGGGTAGCCCTACTATCGATTAGCACCGCCACCTCTATGTCTACTATCTCCCCCTTCCAAAACTACAGCTCTGATACCACTCTAATTGTCACGACCCAACCCGATCGGAATGAATCCCATCACGTTAAGTCGCGACGGATGAATCCAGGATCTAGTTTTGGAATTTGTTTTCAGACTTTCTTCCAATTTACACAGGACTACATAAACACAGAGTTACTACAAACATCCAAATATACCAAAAAGCTCATCCAACATTTTCTTCTTTCCTTCATCAAAATAATCATATACATTACAGTGCATGGCTATAAATAGAAAGTACATAACAGAAAAAAACAGAATAGCCATGACCGTACAAAAATCAAAAGTACAAAAATACATAATCTCAGATCAGATACAGAACGGCTAGTCCAAAACCTCCTTTCCTTTCCCAGAACCTGAAAACCATGAAGATAACCACAGTGAGCTAACAGCTCAGCAAGACTACACTAGCCGATCAAAATCTCCAGAAACTCAATTCAAAATACTTCATCGAAATCCGAAAATAATTCACCTCAAATCACATAATCACAGAACGAATCACATAAGCACAGAACTGAAATCTCGGAACGGAAATGCATATTCATTCATTTAATGATTGAAATCGTCACACAGAATTCATATATTCATACAAAAATTAAAAAAATCAACAGAATTCAGTACGTCGTACATAACAGATCATACAGAACGGATAATCAGATAATCAGGCAGAATTCAAACATTCTTACATAACAAGTACTCATATAAAATCAAAGAACAGAAATTATTCAAATCACATATTCAAATCAGATTTCAAGTCATATATCAAATCATTTATCAGATCACAATTCCCTAACACAGCAGAATCTCAAAGGATTCTGGCCCCTTATGCCTCCCTTCCAGGACACAGACAGAATCTCAAATGATTATGGCCCTTTATGCTTCCCTTTGTGCTTACCGCACCAGAACATATCAGATATACAGAATTATCAGATCAGAATTCATTTTCATATTCCCTGACACAGATAGAATCTCAAAGGATTCTGGCCCCTTATACCTCCCTTTTCTAACACAGACAGAATCTCAAAAGATTCTGGCCCCTTATAACTCTCTTCTGATATCATTCAAATCACATCAAATATCAATTCATATCAAATTCAGAGAAATCAGACTCGTATCAGAAAATCGTCAGAGAGAATAATGGCGGACAATCAGAAATTCACAGTTTCAAAAAATCACCAATTTATCAGAGATAGTGTAAAACATCATTTCAAGACTTTCAATGTACTGAAGTAATATTTTTCAACAATCAGATAATTTACTATTCGATAAAAACTCCACAGAATTCAAAATATCCGGTGAAAATTCTCCATAAAATATTCAAAATATGTAAAATCATAATCTCTAAAACATACCAAAAGTTACGCAGTAAAAGTTTTACCAATGCAGAGTTATACCCGTTTTTTGCTAACGGAAACAAAATTTGAAACAGAAAATCCGTCAAAAATTGCATTTCTGAAAATTGAGAAAGGCATAACGTGCCTTACCTCGAGTCGATCAACCTTCCTAACTACGACTACGGACGAAAACGGACCGAAGTCGCCCAAAATCTGGCTTTCTTCCTCTTTCCTTCGTCTCTCTCTCTCTCCTGCCCTTCTCTCTCTTCAAAAAATATCACTATTCGGATATTTATCAAACTCGATCGTCCAGACGATATTCCCTAATCGTCCCGGGACGATCTCCTCTGGACTCCAATCGTTCAGACGAAAATTGCTTACGTCCCTTGACTGTGCCCTCGGGTTACCTTCGTACGAACGATAATTATGATCGCCCTGGGACAATGCTCTCGGGTTGCCAATGTTTCAACTGTTCAGTCCCGAACGATCCCAACTTCGTCTGGACGAACCTGGAAGGAAAACTTAACATGGAAGAAAACTGACTTTCACATGATCTCCCTGCCTTTGTTCCTAATCAACACTCATTTGCTCCTGCCCCACATATCCGCGCCTCTCCTCATACATACCTCCTCTCTCATCTCTCTGGAAAGGCTCCATATGGGGGTCTTCTCCCTTCTCCCTCTACGATCTCCTCTCATTTTCGTCCCTACGAATTTCAAAATTCGTATTTCTTCCCTCTGGCCTTCTCGCCTCTGATATCGTCGTTTGGTTGTGGAGATCCAACATCTTCTTCACCATGTCACGTAAGTCGGAGATTTGCTCCTCCACCGTTGCCTTGATTTGGTTCACCTCCCCCTCAAGGTGTTCCTCCAACGCATCCACCTTGGCCGCCATTGATACACGGATTTTTGTGAGACTCAAAAATCAATATTGCTTCCCCAAAAACAGCCACACCAATTGTCTGGACAAGAAAAATTTATGCATGAATCCACCAAAACCGCCCCTAAATAGCCCAGGAAAGCGACTCTGATACTAATTTGATAGGAAATAAGAGAAAACACAAAGTTCTGCTGTATAAATCAGCAATCCGACATGCTTCCGAACAGTTTTTGAAAGGAAAAAAAGAAAAGAAATAACAGAGGAAAAAACTTTTAATTTGATAGTAAATGAAATAAAATAATAAGATATAGTTAGATCTTCAATTGGAGATGAAGATCCTGCTCTCTCAATCTCTAGCCGGAGAGCAGAGCCCAAGCTAAACCTAAAAAACACCAAATTCTGTAAAACATACAACATAACCCTAACCCTAGAACAGAAAATCCTATTTAAAGCAAAAGCAAACAACAAATCTCTAAACAGCCCCTAGAATTTGAATTTCCCCTCTCAAATCCTTCTCAATTAAAGCCATAACACCACAATTAAGAGGGTTGGGCCCCTCTCAAACAATCCTACTCACCCGCGGCGGATCTATTCCGCCTGGAATAGACCAGAAACCGGTTCAGCCAGCTCCTCAAGAGCCGGTCTAACACAAAGCTGTTCAATGAAAATGTGTTTTTGTGAAGAACAAGACATACTACAACTGTTATTGAGATGGACAGGTCATTACCAATAGTAATGAGATGACTATATGCACATGCAACCTATGCTAGATCAGCAGCATAGAGTGTAAACATAACTGGAATTATCACATGATCGAGAAAAATTTACCTTGGAGAAGGAGATGAAGGTCCTTGCGCTTTTGTTTGGCTGGACTGGCCCTGCAAGGTAGCCGCCAACATTGTTTCAGCCATTACAGCCCTCTTCTCCATTTGTGCAATCATAGTCATGGCTTCTTCATATTTTTCCTGCATGAATCTGGTAAGAATGGATAAATATATACAATAAGTGAAGAAAGGTAGGTCAATCAAATTAAAGTGATTTGAAATTTGTTATGTATGAAGTGAGATTACAGAATGTCAGTAAAAACTATTTATTTAGAAGGCCAAATAAACCTAGCTTTTAAAATAACATGAAGATTCCTAGTATCACCATTAACCTTCTCCCAAATAGTTGGAGGCAGTTGAAATTCATGGAAACCATCACTAAACCCTAAAAATGATGTTGGCATTCATGGAAGAACAAAAAATGGATTACACTTCATATAATCCACCAAGAAGAACAGGAAGAAGCACCAATTGATTAAACAAACTGAAGAGAGACTCGATATTTTTGGCTCTTTTTTGAGCATGAGATTGCACGGCTTGACTTGGTAGGGGAGAAAATTGATGTAGTTGCCACAAGGTGAGTATAAGAGAGAGATATCGGAATAGAGAGGTTAAAAGTCATAAGATTCCATTGAGGACTACCGCTTAAGAGAGAATCTAGGATGATTATGGGGTAAGCTTAATTTCAATCAGGATGCTAAACATAGCATCATACTAATCCTATTTATCAAGATTGGATTGATCATTTATATTTGAATTAATCATATCATCTAATCCAAATTAAAATCAATTCCTATCTAATTCAAACATAAAATAAGATTATCCAAAAAGATAATTCCTAGGTAATTTAAATAAAAATTAGCATGATAAAAGAAATACAAATTTAAATTCAGGAACTAGTCAGATGTGGGTAGGTCTGGACAAGTATGAGTCTGCGTTGAAATTCATGTGTTGCATCATTCTACTTCTGTGATAAAAATTGTTTTTGATCAAGGGGCTACTTGGTTTGCTGTAAAAGATATGTAAAATATTCCAAATGCAGTTGTTTTGGAAATATTGGTGTTTTAGTTTTAAATAAAATGAATGCAGAGTAAAATTTTGAAATATAAGGACTTCACCCTCTAGTTCAAATCCAATATATTTAGAGTTCCTCCGATTTGAGTGGATTTTCAAATACGTCGAAACTCACCGCCATTGGCGCCACAGGCCACCACCTCCGCCATCTCCGCCGGAGAACCTACGGCAGTGGCCGGCCAACGACCAACCTTGGCGACCGCCGGCCACCCCCGACTATCGTCGGCCGCCGCCAACCACCGCCATTTGAACTTTACACTACATTCAATTTACTTCAAGTCAAACACAAAAAAGAAAAAACCTATATTTATTGTACACTCATCCAAATAACTCTAAAGTATTTCAAATACATTGTATTCCTTTTACACTGTATTCTTTTTTCAACCAACTAAAAAAGCCCCTAAATATTACAACATGCAAGTAATTGTTCAGAATGAAACTGCATAGAGAAGCAATAATAATTCAACCATAGTACCATGCTATAGATAGGGATTGATACTTACAGAATTGTCTTAAATAGAGCCTATTCTTATGATCTTATGAATTTTTAACATAGAAAGGCTTCACTCTTGTAAATCATTCATTTTTACTTGAGACAATATATGTAAATCAAACTTGGAGTAAACAACATTACAGCACTGGAATTTGGCGAATTGGAAGTGTATTACAAAGTTCAGCCAGGCAGGTTTGTTTCTTTACAAGCAATACAATGAACGACGCAACATATAGATAAAGCCTTTGTAAATTTTCTAGCGTGGAAAAGAACCTGGAGCATGTGGGAAGCATATTTTTGAGCAGCAGCATCTTGCTCAGCAAACATGCGAGCATCTTCTGTTACTTTCTGCTCTTGTTCAACCCGTATCAAGACCTATGATTATCCGTTCGTATATTGTGAGGGCATAATGCACAAGCAAAATATCAATGAGCAAGTAGCATATGATGTTGAAGAGTTGCAAAAATAGAAACTGGAAGAATGTCATACCTGAAGCATGGCCTGTTCTTGCTCCTGTTTATCTTTAAGAGCTTGCCGTAACTCTGACACTTCCTGCTCAAGCTGCTCAACCTACAAAATAAATAATCAAAACAGATAGAATTACGTTAATGAGAAGATTTCATTAAGCCATTAGTGAAATTTTATTCTTATCATTAATAGATGGCAAGAAAGATACACTGAGGAGATGATTTCTAAGCTAAATCAATTACTTGAAGATATGGAGAGCACAGAAAAATCTGCATATGATTTTTACAGATATTCGAAGACATATATAATAAAGTATCTCAAAAATTGATTTGGAGTGATTTAAAAAAAATGTGTAAAAAAATAGTTTTAAATTAAAGAATACAAGATTTAGCATTAACAACATAAACATTAGTTGCAATCATCAAAGAGTTCACTAGTGGGTCATAACAAAAGCCATTATCTTTTTGAGTTATTATGAAAATGCTTATAAAGGATACTGATACGCCCTAGGGTTCCCAAGTTTGGGTTTGCCCTAATGCTCCTTCAAAGAAAAGATTTCTCCACCAAATCCAAGAAAAATAAACACAAGAGGGATGAGAGGAAGAACAAGAACCTTTGCATTAGAAATCCAAAAGAAACAAGATACAATTTGTCCACTTTGAGAAGGACAAGGTCTCCCACTACAAACCCTAGAAAACTTAGAGAAAGGAACTAAGGTGGCTAAGAGAAAACTCAATTCTTGCATAACCCTAGAAATACCCCCTTAATCCCTACTTATAGCAAGCAAAAGACCAAACCAAACCCACTAGTGGGCTGCCCAAGCTGAACCGCCCAGCTCAGGCCTGACCCGAGCCAAACCGGTCCAGAAATGGACCGGTTCCGCTCAAGCTGACCCCCCCGCTCCGCTCCGCGTCAAGCCCCGCGCCCGTGTCGCCTTCGGCGGATCGACCCGCGCAGTCTCCTTCCCGGACGATGCCGCGTGCTCCAGGGTCGCCGGCTCTTCCTCTGCCGGTCGGCGGCGGCCCGTACGGCTCCTCCTCTGCCGGTCGGCGGCGGTCCGCATTAATACTCCCTCCTTTAAAATTAACCTTGTCCTCAAGGTTAAAGAATGTAGATTCTTTGGTGGTCGGAAACCCACAAAGGCTAGGGTCACCCTGTAGTGCCACCCTCCGACCATTACTCTTGTATTTAACCAACAAATTCTCCCAATTGACCTCCATGTCTCCTAAAGATTGAAGCCACTGCATACCCAAGATGACGTCGGCGTTTTCCAGATCAATCAGCAAAAAATCTTGAGTAATTACCTCCCCTTGCAAGATAACAATGACTCCCTTGCATTTCCCATAAATACGGGCCTTATGTCCTGTGCATATGGTCACCTCTACCTCTTTGCTTGTTATCACCTTTAGACTCAACTGTTCCGCCACTCGATAGGCCAAGGAGTTGTGAGTAGCTCCACTGTCAAACAAAACTCTCACCTTGCACCCTTCAATTTCACCCTCCATCTTCATGGTGGGGTGGAATGGTAAACCTTCCATCGAATTCAGACTCACTTCTATCATATCTAGGTGAGGATGCTCCACCTCACCTAACCTTTCCCTTGTTGCCCCTTCATCTGTGTCCTCATCTGAATCCCCCACCACTATCACGTGCAGGGTCTTCTCCTTACACCTATGCCCAGGTGCAAATTTCTCGTCGCAACGGTAGCAGAGGCCCTTGATCCTCTTCTCCTTCAATTCGGAGTCAGTCAGTCTCTTGAACCCTCCTTGGTTCACCACAGTGGTGGCTTTCTCCTATTTTACCTCCTCAGGGTGAGTAGTGGCAGTCACCTTAAGTCCTTCGAGCACGAGTGGTGAGCGATATGTGGGGTGAGACCCCCCTGATTTCCGTGTCTGATCCGCCTTCTGTTTGTCCTCAACAAGCTGAGCTGTCTCCATAAATTCCCACTATCCCTCGTGGGTTGACCACCCTGATGGCGGCTCTGATGTAGGGTTTCAACCCTTTCATGACGTCATCGGGCATTCCCCTCAATCGCCCGGATAGAAGCTCAAAGCGCTCCCAATACTCTTCCACTGTGCCTTCCTGAACAAGAGACATGAACTCTTCATAATGGGTGTCCTCACTGGACACTCTGAACCTATGCAGTAATAGGTCCTTAAACTCTTCCCAACTCCGTATAGGTTGTCGCCCCTCAATCCATTGGAACCAATACAATGATTTTTCCCCTCCAAGCAAATCGGGACAGCCATCAGTTTTTTTCCTCCTCCGTGACGCCGTTAACGGCGAAATATCGCTCCACCCCCCGGTAGACCCATCCGTACGCATCTTCCCCTTTGAATACGGGGACCTTCAACTTCCTCATCCGTGTATCTGTCCGAGGAGGATTCCTCCCATCCTCCCATGGCCCATGCTGAAATCCCTCCCACTGAGGTCTTCCCCTCCACTCCCCTGGATACGGGGTCTGCACCCCCCTTCTTGGTGGCTCCCACGGGGCTCGGCCCCCCTCGTGTGTGCCTCCCGGTTGTCTCGGCCAACCACCCCCGACCTCTCCTGTGGCTCGGCCCAACTCCAGCGGTCCTCCTGGACCTCTCGGCCATCCTCCTTGTGGCTCCCAGTTGGTGCGACCCATCTCTTGCACTCCTCCCGGCCTCATCGGCCACCCTCCATACGGACCGTGAGGGTCACGTACGGCTCCTCCCCCTTGGCCGGCGGCCCCCTCCCATGGTGCACCACCCACGCCGGATGCCTCCCACCCTTCCCTTGACCAAGGCTCTTGGTGCGAGATGTGAGGTGGTGCTTGCATGGCTTCCCCCGGTTGGCTTGCTCCATCTTCCCTAATTGAGAAATTAGGATTAGGGTTTGACATCGGCGATTTCCCCTTTTCCTTCGAATTTGATTGAGCAACTTGGGCGTCTACCAATTTACGAATCATCTCTTCCATTCCCCCAAATCTCTCCTCTAGGGATGATAATTTTCCTTCCAACGACGAAAACTTCTCTCCCACTTCCTCCTTCAATTGGCTCATCTCCCCCTCCAAAACTTCTACCTTCTTTGATGTCATGCCGTCTAGGATCGAGAGCTCTGATACCAACTTGATACGCCCTAGGGTTCCCAAGTTTGGGTTTGCCCTAATGCTCCTTCGAAGAAAAGATTTCTCCACCAAATCCAAGAAAAATAAACACAAGAGGGATGAGAGGAAGAACAAGAACCTTTGCATTAGAAATCCAAAAGAAACAAGATATAATTTGTCCACTTTGAGAAGGACAAGGTCTCCCACTACAAACCCTAGAAAACTTAGAGAAAGGAACTAAGGTGGCTAAGAGAAAACTCAATTCTTGCATAACCCTAGAAATCCCCCCTTAATCCCTACTTATAGCAAGCAAAAGATCAAACCAAACCCACTAGTGGGCTGCCCAAGCTGAACTGCCCAGCTCAGGCCTGACCCGAGCCAAACCGGTCCAGAAATGGACCGGTTCCGCTCAAGCCGACCCCCCCGCTCCGCTCCGCGTCAAGTCCCCGCGCCCGCGTCGCCTTCGGCGGATCGACCCGCGCGGTCTCCTTCCCGGCCGATGCCGCATGCTCCGGGGTCGCCGGCTCTTCCTCTGCCCGTCGGCGGCGGCCCGCACGGCTCCTCCTCTGCCGGTCGGCGACGGTCCGCATCAGATACATTGATGATAAAGTTTGGTTTGGGGTGGGGTGGGGGGGGGTGGGGGGGTTTGAGCGGGGGCGTGGGGAGGGGACTTCAGAAACAAAAGGTGGCATAAGATTAGTAGAACAAAAGCTAAGTATAATATATTATTTTCGTGGGTTAATAATGAATATTAACTAGTCAAACATTACTGAAACATAAAAAGCTACGAAAGAGTGAGAGGGCTAAATATTTTGACTCTATCATACAAATGTTCAAAAATATAGATAAAGATATAACTTCTAAAACAAATATTGAGTAATTGAAGTGAAAAAATTCCTCAAGATTATTGAACGATAAAATAATATCACGGAAACATAAATGTAAAACTTCATAAAACTACTAATATGGATTTTGAGAGTTGAATTATAAAAAAGTAATTAATAGCCCAGTTAAATGACACAAATGAAATGGTTAAGATGGATTTGTGGTAAGACTTTATAGTGTATAATAAGAAATGATTATAATATATAAATGGTAAGAGTAGCACCTATTGAAGATAAGTTCAAGGAGAAATAAACTTGGGTTGTTTGAGCACATACAATGGAGGGTCAAAAAAGCATCAAAGCTGCATGGATAAAATTATTGTTTGAGGCTTAGAAAAAAAAGGATACACTAAAGATAATATGACTAGAAGTGTGACAAGGTTTATAAAAGATGGAGTTGAAGCATGATGCAAATACTCAAAAAGAAAAAAATGGTAAATGAAGATTCATAAACTTGACCCTAAATAGGTTGAGGCTATGATGATGCTGAAATCCAAGTACTCAAAGCACAATTAATTTTTTTCATGAATACCTTATGTACTTTCTTAGAGAAAAAACGAGAGATAATAAACATAACAGATTCAAGTTATCAAGAAATATCAATTAAACTATTAGCAAAACTAGCATTCAACATGAATGAATAGAACAGAGATCATAAGCCCAATCAAATCTTTGAGATAAGGCTAATCATGATCATGACTTTACCTCAAATCACTTTAAAAAATTGTCACAATGTAATATTGATGCGGGCAAAAATTCCGGGGGATGGGGGACCCGAGAACCTCGGCCCACAAAGGTAACGAAAATAAGAAACTCCTACGTAATATGAAGAATAAACTCTTACATTTCAAATCTAAAACAGACTTAGAAATTAAAAAACAAAACTTACAACACAGATTAAAATTAAACGACTTACAAACTTGAATCTAATAGTAAGACACCCTAAACTTGCTTCACTTAGAGACGAAGGATACAGATGGGGTGGTCACTTGCGGAGAGACGAAAGAGGTTAGAAGCCGAGAAGAAGGGTGGAAAGAGCTCGCAAGATTTCCATATGAGGTGAGAAGAAGAAATGGACAAAGCTCGCAAGCTTTTCCAACAAAACCCGAAGGTTTACATTTCCAAAATCATTCATATATCACTTTACATAAAATTACATAACCCCTCATATTTATATGTATGAAAGGGGGAATACAAACGGACACAACATTTAATTCCCATAGGAATCCAAACAACACAAGCCATGGAAAAGCCACCTTGCTTTTCACAGAAAAACAGCCCAGCCAGGGAACCGAGGAAACAGCCACGGGAACCCAAGAGGCAGCACGGAACCGAGGCGCCAAAAGCCACGGGAAGGCCCCCGTTCGGAAAACCAGCAGCCACCGTGAGAACCAAGGAGCCATGCACGGAAAACAGCAGCCAACCGTGGAAGCCAAGGAGCCACGGCATGGGAGAACAAATTTCCTTGGGATTCCAAAAGCCATTTTGGAATCCCAATGGACAACTTAAATTAAGACATAAAAAACTATAATAAAATTACATTAATTAAAACATAACTATGAACTAAAACTTAGCTAATAATGAACTAAACCTTAGTTCAATAAATGAACTAAAAACCAGCTCATAAATGAGCTAAATTCCAGCTCAAATTTCATTGAGCTTGTAAGCTTAAGGGAAGTCAAAACCAACTTATTTTGGGTTTGAGTTGACCCCCCCCCCCCCCTTGCCTACATCATAGTTGGAGCAAGTTATTATTTTTTATATTATTGTGTGTTGTTTTGATCATCAAGTCCTATCACCAACCTTATGCCCTTTCAGAATTATATGGGATAGCTTTCTATCCATTTAAAAAAAAGAACCTAAACCCCAAAATCAGCCTTTAACTCATATATAATTAGCCCCACACCTTCTCAGGAAATATATTCTCCATTCCTATAACATTAATTTTCAATTCTCCTTAGTACATCATTAATTTTCAAATACAGTATGCAAAACATATGCATCAAACCAATTAAACAAAAAATTAGATAAGGTTCAAATGCAAAATAAATTAATAAAGGATTTTTAAATGAAAAGGAAAAGGGAAAAGCCTCCTAGAGTTGTGGATGCCAACCCACAAGAGCATCTTTTTTGTAGTAATTCTTGCTAAACCATGTATTGTTTATGGAAGAATTTAACACTTAGAAAGCTATTATTTCTTACCATCATCCTTCAAATTGCCCTGCATCCTTTTCCTTTAACCATGCATTTAATAATTTCACAAGGGAAGAAACTCAACATTGGTAAACAAATTGAGATCACCGACTCATTATGATCATACATCAACTCCATCGATCAACTTCAGCCAATTGTTGAAGTGCAAACCATTTATGCCATGTTCCCTCCAGTGAGTCTTCTACAAACCATTCAATCCTCACACAACTAACCAGATGTTATCAATGCACTTCTTCACTTAGCTCAAGATAGGTTTAGGAACTAAGGATGCAACATAATGCCAAATCGATGGCACAAACCTACTTAGTTTACTTCCAACATAATTTACTTCCCACAAGTAGACTAAACTGATCTCTAAGAACTACTCCAACTTAAATATCTCATCAAAAGCACTCCCACAATTTAAGCGAGAATAAGCTTGACTACCACATCATGACTTGAGGAACGAATAACCTAGAGCATCCCAAATCAATTGAATAAAGTTATATTAAATCAATTGAGAATCCCAGAGACTAATCACATATCTAATTCATATTCAACATAAAGAATCCAGATATAACCAACCTTGTTCACATGCATTCTAAGAAAATACCTGGCCACCATCTACGTTCTTTTATGTATTACTTATAAGCCTTTAATTTTGAAAGTCGTCTTGCTAAACAATCCATAAACATTAACTTTTTAATCATACGTCACTACAGCCATATGCACATAGGATCATTGTAGCTAATAACTTGACCATAGCCTATCACAGAAATTAGTTCCCAAGAACCCCTCCAATGCAGATATTTATAAAAATTGTGTCAATAAAAAAAAAAAGATTTCATCATGGTAATGGAAAAAGGGAAGTTCCTTACATAATGTGGTAAAAAAAATTCACCAGTAAAATTAACCAGGATATATCTGAAATTTTAGTAGTATAACAGTAAGAAAAACTGGAAGACTGCGTGCAAATAAAACTATAGAACCTTTTAAATCTTACAAGTAGAACACAATGTATTTCACATATAAATATCTGAAAAAAAAAAGAAGAAAGTTCTGTTTAACTAGCATATTACAGAAACCAAATAAGTAAACATACCCTAGCACTCAAGAGGCGTCTGTTATCTTGCTTAACCATCTCCATCAATGCTATCTCCAATTCGTCAGCCCTAATATGATAACATAAATAGTTAATAGACTTTAGACTGCCTATAAATAAGCAAGTTATTAATTTGAACAAAACTAATCATGTTTTCCAATGACTAATTAAATAAAATTAGCATTTTGCTTTGATTCATCTAAATAAAAAGAACAGAAAAAAATTTCTAGAATACAAGCAATGCAGACTGATAGCAATACACCGTTAGTAGCACACCAAGCTGAGTATAAAAGCAAAGAGCATGAAGAGCACAAATGCTCTGTGTAATAAATCAACCCACACAAGCAAACCTAACCGGTCGAGTGGCCCTTCTCATATTTTTCCTTCCTCTGCCGACAACAACGGTGAGCTCTCATCTTCTTCCTCTCTTTCTCTGTATTCCTCCTCTTCTCCCTTTTCTTTCCCTTCTTAAATTTTATTTTCATCCAATCACACAGCTAAGGAGATGCCACGTCAGTAATGAATGGGCAGCAATCCGAGAGCTGCAGTTGGAGATCCGTGGGCAGCAAGCTACAATTGGAGATCCATAAGCAACAATCCGTGGGCTGCAGATGGAGATCCGTGGGCAGTAATCCAAGGGCTGCAGTTGGAGATTCATGGGATATGATTATTATAATTAATTAGAATAAATGTCTTTCATTTTTCTATTTATTCTCCTACAATGTATATATATATGTAATGATTCCAAAGAATATAATAGAATTTGAATTTCCCTCTAAATAATTTCTTCATGGTATCAGAGGCTAGGAAAATTCTAAGCCTTCTATGAGTGCCGGCGGCAAACCTTCCTCCCTTTCTTCAAAACCATGCCAAATCAAATGTGAAACTTGCCAATTGGCTAAACATACCAGATCATGTTAACCAATTATTCCTTACCAACCTTCTAAACCCTTTGCCTTGATCCATAGTGATATTTGGGGACCCTCAAGGGTTACAAATATAAGTGGAGCAAGGTGGTTTGTGATATTTGTTGATGATAATATTAGACTCACTTGGGTTTATTTAATGAAGGAAAAAATCTGAAGTTGAAAGAATCTTCAAATCATTTCAACTGATGATTCAAAACTAGTTTGATACGAAAATTCAAATCTTAAAATCAAACAATGGGAGAGAATACTTCCATTCTATCATAAGAGAATACCTATCAAGCCAAGAGATAATCCAAGTGAGTTCATGTGCTTATATGCCTCAATAAAATGGGATAGCTGAGAAAAAAATAGGTAACTCCTGAAAATAGCCAAATCTATTATGCTATTCACAAAAGTACCAAAATATCTATAGGGGGAAGCCATTCTTACTACTGCATACCTAATAAATAGGTTACCTACTCAGATACTAATATTTGAAATACCTAGACAAACTTTACTCAGCCTATCCTCATGCTCGTTTCATATCATCAAACCTACCTCAAGTTTTTGGCTCTGCCTTGTTCATATCTATCCACAATATAGAAGCAAGCTTGACCCAAGATAAAAAAAAATGTGTCTTTATTGGCTATTCCCCAACAAAAAGATGTTACAAATTCTTTTGCCCTATTTCTAGGAAAGTATTTAAAATCATGGATGTCACCTTCTTTGAAAACAACCCATATTTCACTAGTTTTGAAATTCAAGAGTTGGGAGTGAAATTCCTTATTATACTACAAAACAGAGTTAAGTCAAAATCAACAAATATCATAAGAAATCCAAACCACGAGCATTTCCCAAGGTATATCTCCTATATCTCAAACTCCACCTTCAGACCTATTATCTCCACCCATAAGTCCTAATCAATCTCTGCAAATAGTAGCAATTAAGGAACAACAATATGTATACTCAAGAAAAAGAAAGCAAAATCAGCATATGCCGAGCAGTGAGACAGATCTTGTACCTGTCAACTCTACTTCAATGGATCCAGCAACTGTAGATATTCATGTAGAGGAGAAAATTGAGAAAGTTCAAAAAGAGATAGAGTCATCAAATGGCCAGAAAGAATCATGCACCAAACATCAAATAGAAAACTTTCTCTCCTAAAGCAGATTATCAAACACTTATCAAGTCTTCCTTTCCAAGTTGGATGATGTACAGATTCCTACTAATATTCAGGAAGCTTTGAATCACCCAGGATGGAGACAAGCTGTTAAAGAAGAAATTATGGCCTTGGAAAAAATCAAGCATGGTAATTACGAATCTCCCACCAGGAAAGAAAGTTGTGACTTGCAAATGGGTGTTCACTGTATAGCATAAGGTGGATGATAGTGTTAAGAGGCTGAAAGCTAGGCTAGTTGCAAGAGGATTCACTTAGTCTTATGGAATAGATTATCAGGAAATTTTTGCTCCTGTTGCAAAGCTCGACACCATTAGGATTCTTATTTCCTTAGCAACAAATTTAGATCGACCCCTACATCAATTAGATATCAATAATGCATTCTTGAATAGGAACCTGAAAGAAGAAGTCTACATGGAGATTCCAATGGGGATTCAGAAGTCTTATGGAAGGGATAAAGTGTGCAAACGGCTGAAATTCTTATATGGATTAAAGCCGTCTCCAAGAGCATGGTTTGGAAGATTTTCAAAGTATGTAGAAGGCCATGATTTTAAACAATGCCAGACAGATCATATCTTATTTGTGAAGCAGTCAGAAAGAAACAAGGTAGCAGTAGTGATTGTTTATATGGATAACATCATCCTTACTGAAAATGATAGAGGAAATAATGAAGATCAAGCAGGCTTTGTCCAATGAGTTTGAAGTTAAAGATCTAAGATCACTTAGATACTTTCTTGGTATGGAGGTAGCTCGATCAAGCAAATGTATATTTATTTCCCAACACAAGCATACCTTAGGCCTACTGAAGGAGACTAGCATGTTGGGATGCAGATCAGCCAGTACACCTATGGATCCTAAGAAGAAATTTGGGATAGAAAGGAGGGAATTCCAATAGATAAAAGAAGATATCAACGTCTTGTAGGAAAGCTTATATACCTCTCTCATGCCCATCCAAATATTGGGTTTGTTGTAAGTATGGTAAGTCCATATATGCGTAATCCTATGAAAGAGCACATGGTGGCAGTATATCAAATCTTGAGATATATCAAGAACACTCTTGAAAAGGGGCTATTATTCAAGAAAAATGAAGATAGGAAATTGAACCTTTATTCTAATATAAATTGGGTAAGAAGCCAGGTTGACAGTCGATTGACCATAGGATATTGTTCATTTGTGTGGAGGAACCTAGTGACATGGCGGAGCAAGAAACAATCTGTTGTTTCAAGTAGTGCAAAAACTGAACTGGGAGCATTAGCAGTTACTATTTGTGAAGGTATTTGGATCATAAAAGTATTGATTGAACTGGGAATAAAGACTAGATGCACGATAAAGTTGAAATGTGGCAATCAAACCGTAATCAGTATGGCCAAGGATCCAGTACATCACGAAAGAACAAAACATGTTACTATTGATAGATAATTTATATATGAAAAAATAGATAACTCATTAAATTAAAATAGTATATATACCAACTCATGAACAACTTGCCGATGTTCTGACAAAGGCACTACTGGCTCTCTACTTGATAAGTTTGTTTGCAAGTTAGGATTGTACAACCTGTACAACCCAACTTGAGGGGGGGTTGTTGAATCACGTAGCTAAGGGGAGGCCACATCAGCAATCCGCGGGCAGCAATCTGAGGGCTTTAGTTGGAGATCCGTGGGCAACAATCCAAGGGCTATAGTTGGAGATCTGTGGGCAGCAATTTGAGGGCTGCAGATGGAAATCCGTTGGCAGTAATCCGAGGGCTGCAGTTGGAGATATGTGGGATATGATTATTATAATTAATTAGAATAAATATCTTTCCTTTTTCTGTTTATTCTCCTATAATGTATATATATATGTAATGATTCCAATGAATAGAATAGAATTTGAATGTTCCTCTAAACAATTTCTTCAATTTTCAATTGTAGTTTTCTCAAATATGTAGATTTTCCCTCCACAAAAATCCGTTGGATTCACCGCCTCATCTTCCCCCTTTCTCTTTCTACTTAACTTGCAAGCATAGATTAATTTCACTTGTTTTAATCTTATATTTAAGTTTGCATTTAATTGATTTTGAGAAAGATTTACATGATTAAGTTTGATATTGTAGGCCATATCCCACAATACAAATAATTAATTCAAGTTGACTAGGGGGAACCTAGGTTGAGTAGATTGGACCTATTTCATATAAATATGGGTTGTAATGCATTTAATTGCATACCTATAACTAATTGAGAGTTCGTAATGTGTAGGACCTTTGAATTAATTTTTCATCTCATGTGAATGGCTAGATCTCAAATAAGTTTAGAAAATCATGCCATTCGCAAATAATTTTTTGTTTTACTTCTTTGATGTAATATTTTTATGGACTTTATTGATACAATAAAATATTAATTATTTTTCATTGCTTGCTCTCACATGTTATGCTTATAATTACTTCTACGTGAAACTTTTCTTTTTTAGAGCAATATCAGTTCAATCGATATTGACTTTTAAAACTTATTTTAAGACTTGAGGTTAATCCCTTCATTATGTCCCGTATTGATAGCATATATCACCTTCCAAACACAAGATGTGAAACTTAGCATCTAACTTCAATAGCTCAAAGAAATAATGAGACATCCTAGCTTGAATAAAAGCAGAATTTGCAATAAATTTCTTCTTTTCCACCAAAAAATGTAAAAAAGCTACAAAAAATGAATTGAACTTACGAAGAGTGTTGTTTAATTTTCAAAACAGAAGAAATTTTATAGAAGTTGTAATTGAATCGTTAGGAGCCAAACCAGTATGAAAACAATAAATTCAGCCAACAGTATGTGGTTGTAAATCAGATCAACTATGAGCAAGTCCATTAATCCATTTGAGACTGGTCCCTTAACATTTCACATTACTCCAGGGTCATAAAATCAAAGTAAAATGAATTTAACCTCAAGACCTTGACCAGATCCAGCGAAAACATTGCAATGTGAACAGCCAAAGACTCTGGGTATTGATGCCTATCTTTATCATAGAAGTATACAGTTTTTTTTTTTATGGAACAAACCAGCACTTGCACAATGCCTGCGGGAGCTAAATCAAACATGCAATGTGAAAAAACATTGCAGCAAGGATACAACTTATCATAAGGATCCCAGCATTTGCAAAAAGAAAATTCCACTGTTGCAAATTCAAACTTTGTATACAGTTTTAGATTATGGAACAAACCAGCACTACCAAAATGCCTGGGGGAACTAAATCAAACATGCAATGTAAAAAAAAATTGCAGCAAGGATATAACTTTTCATAGGATCCCAGCATTTGCAAAAAGAATATTCCTCTGTGGCAAATCCAAAGTTCGTAAAACTTCTATAGATCCATTACTAGTCATTTTTCCTCATAGGCAAAATAAAATAAAATAAAATAAAAACCATGACGTTTTATACACTTAAAATTGGCGGTTGCATCACACATTTTACAAATTTTTAAGGAAATTGGAAATAAAGGAATATGCTAATCTTTATCGTAAGAACACTAACCTGAGGATAGCTGATCTCCTATCCTCCAGCAATCTGCACAACTCAGCCTTCAACCAAGTTACCTAAGTATGTACAAAAATATTAATCACTCAGGAAGGCAGATTTATAAGAGACAATGAATTGTTTGCATCTTGCATATTTCTACATTTCGAAGCAATTGATGGGAGACAAAGGCACAAAGAGGGAAAACAGACTGGTGGGAGTACATACAAGAAAAGAGGATGGATCAGGTGGGCTGCAGATAGAAAAAGAAGAAAACCAAGAGGGGTTACACATAGAGGGTATGTGGAAGAGGAGAAGGCAGATGGGGAAAGATGCACGAGGGAGGTGGGGGGCAGAAAAATGGAATAGAGAGAAAGAGGTGTAATAGAAGGGATTTTGAGATAGAGAGAGGATGTTTAAAGGGGTTATGTGTGAAAGTTAAGTAGAAATAGAAGATAACAAGAGGGGATGGGTTAAAAACAAAAACAAAACAAAAAACCAAAAAAAAAAAAACAAAACAAAAAAAAATAGAGGGGATGGGTTGTTGATACAAAATAAATTTAATAAGTCTTTATTACATAAATCATAATAAGCCCTTCAGTCTTATTTATAGAGAAAAAAAGACATGGTTAATAAAAAAAGATATCCAAAAATAAATAAAGTCTGAAAAGATTTGAAAAAAATATACCGTTAATAAATAACTCAAAAATAAAAAATCATAAAAGAGAATAACTAAAATGTTTCCTAATAAATTAACAGATAAAGAAAAGAAAGCAGTCATCTCTCCACATCATTGATGTGAATGTATTTCATGATCAAAAAATCTCTATCCATTTCTACCAGGTATGAAAACTCTCCTTTAGAAGTTCTGTTGAATGTGCTCATCATGCAAAGTGGGAGAAAGTCATTGAATATAATCATATGCCACCCATGAATCAATCATCTTGATGTAAACAATGTCACTAACAAATAGTGCTCACCTAATTACTTGATGTAAAATTATCAAATCAATCCTGCTCAACATCAAATATAACTGGAGCTAGTAGAAGAACCCACCGTAAACTTTGGAAGGTTAACAAATGATGCAACAAAATCAAAATATGCAGGTAAGGTAAAATGATGCAGGACTAAAATATGATTTAAATGAATGCGATAAGAACTTGCACGTTTTGAGTAAGAGCAAATAGTAATTAAGATTGTTAGCCACTAAACAATGAAAGAAAACGAATGAGGGACAGCTACGCTTAGGCCAAATCACATGCTAAGAACTTGAATCACCAAAGTAATTTAGAATTTCAATCCAAATGCAAATTAAGTAGTTATTCAATGAAAATCCCAAGTTAACATCGAGATTAGCACATAGAAAATCAAGAACTCAAATCCTACGTTTACTAAGCGAAGGCATAGAGCATGGCACGAATCATTGTGCTTGAATCACCACCTACAAGATCAGAGGATTTAGAAGATAAATGAATAGGATAAGAAGTTCACCCTTGTCGAAGACCGGAAGCAATTTGTCACTGAACGTTGACGAGTTGTTCTTCGATTGCTTCGGATAGTATGAAGATTATCCGATCCAAATATTCTTCGACGGAGTCGTCGACTTCCGGGTTGACGTCAAAGAATGTTGACCGGAGAATGTCGGCGTGCCCTTGCCCGTTGTAGACGAAGCCGGAGTCAAGGTCGGGATCGGCCATTCATCGATTCCTTGGTTGTAGTACTGTAGATGAAGGTCTTGACTTTCGCTTACGGACTTATCTCGAGAGGGAGGATATTATCTCAAGAATTCAAAAGGGAAATATGGAGAGAGGTGCCCGACCAAGGGTGAGGGCATGGGGGAGAATTTGTTTTAGATTTTAGAAGAAAGAAGGTGGAGGGAAATCAAGCAATTGTTCCCCAATTAATCCTTTTAATTTGGAAAGGATTTGGGTGAAATTAGGAAAGGGGTGGGGCAGCTAAGAGAGAGGGAGATAGAGTTTGAATTGTTTCCAAGACGGAAGCTTGCCTTTTGGAAATAATTCCAAAGGAATCCAAGAAGGGGGCCGGCGGCATAGAGAGAGGTTTAGGGAATTAAAAAAGTGTATTAAGGCTTGCTTAAATAGGATCCACCAATTAAAGGAACTAGATTTAATTCCAATCTAATTTAAATTCAAATTGGTTTTGATTTTAGAAACTTTCCTAAAATAGGATTTTATTTTAGGAAATGTTTCAAATTTCAAATTTGAATTAAATGATTGACATTAAAAATCTTTCCCAAGACAAGCTAAGCAAGAAAGGAAGGTAATTATGTGGAATTAGGAAATGAAAGGCAAGGGGGAGGGTGAAACTGGCGGCTAGGCTAGGGTTTGGGGAAGGTGGATGGGTCGGGTGGTCACCCAATCAAGGGAACCGTCTTGGGTGGCCGGTGGCTAGGTGGGGTGGGGTCTAGGCCGGTGGTGGGGTTGGGGATGTGGCCGGCGGTGGAAGCTGGGAGGAGTAAGGAGGGAGGGAGGGTAGAAAGAAAGAACCGATAAAACAAGCCACGAACCCGAACTCTTCAAAGGTTGGTGGGTGATCCGCTTCCATCTCCAAGAGGTTTCACTCCCAAACACTCTCAAGCTCTCGCAAAAACTCACAATGCAGAAAATTTTATCATTCATTCATTAACTTCAAAAGATAACATAACGGCTATAAATAGCCTTATACAATGGACGAAAATAAAAGACGACATCGCCCTTTGGGCTTACACATGACCACCCTTAAGTAAGGGGTAAAAGGGGAAAATGACTAAAGCAAATACAAATAAATAAATAAATACATATGACGACTTAACTGATCGTGTGTGCCGGAGAAGAAAACACGCATTAGCCTGTTGCATGAAAAGAGCATAAAATTGTTTTTTTTTTCTTGAGAATGGCTACAATTTTTTCTTATTTTTCTTTTAAATTGCTGCAGTTTTATTAATGCTAGGGTGGTAGGGCCTTAGCTAATCTTGAGAACCGCTACAATTGGGAAGCTTTTTCTCTAAAATATCTTCTTTTTTTCAAATCCTAGTAGCACTACTAGCTTCTGTTAAGAGAAAAAAGACTTGGATTTTAAAAAAAAAAATCATATTAGCTATATTCAACTAGCAAGTCGAGCCACATCAAGCTCTTTTAATAGATGAGCTCGAGTTTTAGATCGAGCTCGAGCTCGCGGCTTGATAAACTCGGCTCATGAGCTCGTTATCAAGTTGAGCTCGAGCAACGTCGGCTCACTTACACCCCTAGCAGGAATTTGAGATGATTGGCGAGGGGGGGGGGGGGGGTTGCAAGATTGCCAGCAACAAATCAAAAATAGGGCAATGGTTGTGCAATGTACATAAACACAATTAAAAATAGTCAATAAACACCTTAGAAAATAGCAAAGGCAACTGTTTTAAACCAAAAAAAAAAAAGTAACGAATTCACTCACTTTAATAACAATCTAATACAAAATTTGATAGTGATGGGAATAAAAAAATTTTAACTTCTAGTGGAATTTTGATTTGAGTGTGAAAAAAGAACCTAGGAATTTTTAATGGAGCAAAAAATAAGAGATAAAGAGAGGGAAAGAGAGAAGTTGAAGACAAAAGGAGAAAAATAGAGATGCATAATTGGGGATGAGAGAACTATGAGAGGCAAAGAAGAGAGAATAGGAGGGAGCCGATGTGAAGCAGAGAAAAGAAGAAGAAAGTCAATAGAGAGAAGAAATACTAACCAAATGTCTTAGATCTGCACTCAACATAAAACTTCATATATGAATATGAATCATTAGTCTTACTACAGTTCCTTTGTGTACTTTATGTACTATTTGCCCATGCCAAAACAGTTTCTAAAAGTTATCTCTT
The DNA here is from genome assembly GCA_019514585.1 of Dendrobium officinale. Taxonomy (NCBI): domain Eukaryota; kingdom Viridiplantae; phylum Streptophyta; class Magnoliopsida; order Asparagales; family Orchidaceae; genus Dendrobium; species Dendrobium officinale. Next base: position 30,012,983 of record CM033693.1, on the reverse strand, counting down.
AAATTGCCACACTCATAAATCCCCAAAATCATTATGATCGATCCTTTATGTTCATCAACAGCAGAATTGAAATATGAAAATATCTAACCCTAGAATTCAATTGCCCGTGCCAAAACAGTTTCTAACAGTTATCTCTTAAATTGCTACCCTCATAAATCCCCAAAATCACTATGATCGATCCTTTCTGTTCATGAACAATAGAATTGAAATATGAAAATATCTAACCCTAGAATTCAATTGCTTGAATAGAATTTCAATGGCGGCAACAAACCAATAGGGAATCTTTCATTGCTTACCGTCAAACCTTAACTAGCTTTAAAGTGGCCTACCAACTATGAGATGGAGTGTGATGACTCTATCAGTATCATTTTATTGTATGCAGAATTTCTGAATTGGAAGCATCACATAAAACAAAGTTGAGCAAAAATACATTACATGTTTTTTAAGATCAGGTTCAGAATCAATCTCATGACTAATTGTCAAACTTCCAAAGATTTCATCCACGGACTCCATGTGGTCGCCATCACCTTCATGTGGACCATTTACTACCTCTGCGGAGTTGGTTTTTTGGAATCTTGGATCACATATGAAACCATACAACTTGGACGCAAGACCCTGGGAGTCCCTCCAGGTGTGAAGCCCCTTTCTTCTCTCTTCTATGACAGCCATGACAGATGGCCTATGCTTCTTTCTCAACTCAAGCAGTCTTGCTTCATTTATAACTTGATAACCCATGCAAGCTGTCAAAACAAGCTGGCTGCTATCAAAAGTTGAGCCAGCAAGTGACTGCAATAAGGTAACAGCATCTCCAGCATCTTTTGTCGTGACCAATGCAGGGCCTGCCGATAAAAACATTTTCTAAACCAGTAAACTCGATAACTAACATAAATTGGTAACTTATGAAAAGAAGAAGAAGAAGCATTTAGCTATATATGTATGTGCACATATGTAAATATTGTGTTTGTGTGTATATGCATGGATGAACTTATTTCCCTCAAGGAGAAGAAATAAAATTCTTCACCCAATTAGATTTTGATGTTATTACCTTGATATGTAAAACAAAAATGATTCATTCTCTTTAATATTATTATTAAAATTGGAGACACGATTTCAATTATTTTTAAGATCATGTGAACATCAATCAATGTCACAATGGACGGCTCTAACCAAACGAAGGCAATTACAGTTATATAGAATAGAGATTTTCTAATGTTTTGAAATCAAATAAATTGATTGTTGATGATCTTGCCTGTATAGGATGAATTTGATTCATAAAATATATGGCTAAAACAAAGGGTTTTTATATATCGTATGAACAACATTGTAATTTTTACATGCTTTATAAAAAATGTGGATCATCCTAAAAATTGATGCAACTCAATCCACATCTATTATGTATAAAGAGAGAGAGAAAAAATAGAATCGAGAGAAAATTAATCATGATCCTCATAGGAAGAAAATGTAAGTCAAAAAATTCATAACATAAAATGATGAATTAGACCATAAAAGTGATAAAGGCAGGTACCATATAACTCCATCAAAGCAAGAGCAGTACGGAATAACATCACACGGTTTCCTTGAAAGAGAAGAACATCCCAAATACGAAGAACTGCAATAGATGAGTAAAGGTTATCAAAAGGTTCATATATGGGCATTGGCACTAGTACCTCTAGTGCATCTCAAAGGCACTAAGAGGAAAAAAATTGAGCAAAATAAATGACAGTGATTCTATGGAGTAATTCAACAAGAAGTACAGTTTAACAATTTATAGAACCTGACCGCTTTCCCAAGGAAGCATATTGACAAATATTGAAAGGAACCAGGGTCCAGCAATCCATGGCACCTCCACCCCAAGATAATCGAGATGATTGACTGCATAGAAGCATAAATGCATAATTACCCAACTCACAAGTCTAATTATGAAAAATTTAAAAAAAAATGAATTTAGACTATTTATTTGTAAATTACTTACATAACTTCGGAAATCTCTCACGAACTAGCTCCTCCAATACAAGCAGATCCACCTGAAAAGTGTTATATTTAGTAGGTTTTAAATTGTATCTAATAAATCCTTAGCCTAAAAAACTTAGAACATTCAATAGGTTAACCAAGATAATATTATACTCTGGACTCTAAGAAAGATGTAAAATGAGATATTACCTGAGATTCAATCATTTCTTCAGAAAAGTAACCATCAAAATAATCATCAATAATGGTTATTAATGTCCTAAAATAAACATAACAAAAGGATTAGCAGAACGGCTAGCCTACAAGAACAAAAAAGCATTTATTATTTGAGAGTCGAAGATTGAACAACATAATATAAATCAACTGTAATCTCTTTTTTCTGCAAAACCTATGCATTCCATCCTTACATGCAAAAACTAGATTGACATACCAAAATGCATTCTCCTCGGGCATTAGCAATAATAGCAAACCAGCAAAGAAATTCATAGCCTACAAAGCAACAAAAAGAATAAAATTTAACAAGTGCTTATAAGATTTTTATATGAATAAAAAGAATACCATAAGCTAAAAAATAATGCCCCAGCTGTAGAACCATCTGTAACAGTGATATCAACAACATAGCAATGTTGAGTTTTTATTCTTGAACAAATTAAATGATAAATCATACAAGCATGATTATTAGAAGTTTATCAAATTTTATTAGATTTCAGACTTTGAAATGTTTCTTAAAATCAACAAGTTCAATTATTGATGGCTCCTACATGATGGACATCTAACTTTTGATTTCTTTCATCCTTAGAAATGCATTTTATTTGTTTATTTAATACATGAGTCAACCATTAATTATAGAGGATTGATTAGGAGCACATGAGAAAGAATATGAGGTAGATCAAGTAAGAGGATAAATAGATTCTTAGGTTCTCAACAAAACAAAGAAACCAAGAGAGATCATGTAAGAGGAGAAATTAATCCTGGGATTCTCGATGGAGAGAAATTGAGAGAGAGGTGCAAAGAGAGGAGAGAATTAAGATATGGAGGAATTTGCTTTCAATTCAATTCAATTAATATGATAATTACACGCCTTTCGAATAAGATTACATCATAAAATACAATCTACTTCAAATTCAAAACAAGATAATTCTACATAAACGAGATAACATCCTACTAATAAAATAATCCTAAAAAAACTATATGTTTTTTCTTCATGACAAATAAATACATAAAAAGTAGATGAAGTAGCTAGAAAATCGTAATGTAGTCTTCTTTCATATCTTATAGTACGTCAACTCCCTCAAGTGATACAAATTGCAAAATCTACAGTCATAGAAAATACAAGACATGTGCGTTAAGACAAATGAACAGAAAGAAAGATTTTTTTTTTTTGTTGTTGTAAGGTATTCAATGTATTTTGTAGAACTTTGTGGTGTTTTTTTTTTTTTTTTCAATAAGGTATGCCTATGTTGTTCCTAATTATGAAAATAAGTTGCATTCTCTGATTTCCCTCTTAAAACTGTTGTTCTAAACTAGATAGTAGTTTGGAGTTTTGGAAGATTGCAGCTTTTTCTGCTTATAATTGAGCTCTTTTTGCATGGTCTTCTATGGTTAATTCCGCATTATAGATGAAATCCTTGACATGGTTTTTAGGAGCCTTTTGCTGATTCTGCGTGTAACTGAAATCCTTGGCTTGTCTGTTGATGTCTTTTGCAAAAGTCTTTAGTGAAGGAGGCAGCTTTGATCTAAGGAGGGCTAGCCTTAATTCACAGCTGGATTTATGCTTGGTGCTAGCCTTAACTACAGTTTCTGCCGTTTTCTCTCATAACAAAGCAAATATCATGCAAAATTGCCTTCAATGCCAAAAGAAAACATCAAATATATTGAATCTGCTAACTTACAAGACATAAAGTGAATAAAAATGAAGTCACATATATTGAATATGCTAAATAATAAGACGTGATCTGTGTGAATGAAGAAAAAGTAAAAGCGGATGCTTGAAATGATTACTTGGCTCAAAGCAATGCTTGTGTAACAAGAAAGCAGTTTGCAACTTTCACAAAAAAAACTACTAAGAAAGCAATTGGATGGAGGTAGTTTCAATTAAAAATCACAATGAATGACTGTTCTACCTGGCAGTAACCAACAGATGGATTATGACGAGCATAAGCTATGAGTAGCCGCTTCAAAGCATTCCTTCCATCCTCATCCAAAGCAGGATGTCCTGGAAATGTCCTTGGCAAGTCCTGAAAGTAAACGAATATTATGCAAAAGGAATTTTCTAGAGCTGATGTTTTGTTTGCAATGTTTCTAACTTATAACACCAGTCAAAAGCTTCAAAATCCCTACTTTCTCAATCTGTCTCCTCCATTTCTCTGATTGACTCACATTAGGTTTCTTTGGGACATCACTGACATCATTTGAAGAAAAACCATCAACTTCGTTGCTCTCAACATTTTTGGTTTCTAGAGCCAGCAAATTTTGGTAATACCCTTCCTCCCTGCGCCTTCCTATACCTGTGAATGCTTGCCATATCTGTGGCCACAAAGCAAGATAAATATAGCTGTTTAGAATACAGACATCAAACCTAGAGTGACAGCAGGATTGGACGTAAAAGTACCACCTCTCCTCTAAGGGCCATTGGCAAACCACCACTGACAAGAAACTCCAGCTCTTCCTTCCAAGGGACTGGAGACTCTGGTTGCGTTCCCTGATTAGTCATGTTGACGGCTGAATCAGTGCCACTTCCATAACCAGAAGACACCTCCTGGTTCATTTCTGATCTCTCTACATCATAAAACTCGTCCTCAGAATCCTCCAAAGGCTTTGCCTCTTGAATATGAACGATTCCATTTGCGCTTCTCTCTGCATCTCCCTTGTCAATCAACAAGAATGTCTTCTTCTTTACACGAGCGCTCATCCACTGCTCGATCAAAGTAAGAGAAGGCCTTATCTGAGACCAAGTCGGGGATTTATGCATCATCTCCTTCTGTTCCATTTGCTCCATTTGCTCATCACCTTCTTCAGGGCCGACACTTTTTCTATGTCCAATATAACCTTGATCATCACCCCAACCTAGTTGCTGCAGCAACAGGTGACGCAATCTCACTTTCCTCAGCAGCAGGTGCATTGTCCGTAACTCCCTGACTCTCAAGGAATTCCTTCCAACGATTTGATCTTTCTTCCTCCTCCTCCTGGAAGCATAACAACGAACAAGAAAATTGAGCCAGAACAGCCGAAAAACATCTTCAAAATCAAGTATAGCTAGAGGAAGCATTGCCTTGTAGATATTTGCATACTCTCGGTATGTCTGCAAGTGCTGAGGTCGCACCACAAATCCATATGCATCCCTGATCAAATCTACGATCATCACATGAGTAATAGCGTAAAACTAATCCAACAATCAAAACCCCTCACAAAATCGACCGGCATCAAACCCAAATTTAATTGAAAAACAAATATTTCCGTGAAGCTTTTATCAGAAACAATTGAACATATAAAAATTTCCGCTAAACATTCAACCTAATTGCGTTTAGCAAGATGAATCAACTTAAACACCACAATTATCGCGCGATCCAAGCCCGTTAACCCCCAGCATGCCACCTAAAACACGAACTTCCGTGCCGGCGCTTCCCGATCGGGTCCCGCCAACACTGAAACCGCGAACCACATTAACGATACACCCACAGATCGCAACTACGCAGATATCCACAAAAAGAGAATTCCAATCACGGAATCGCGAACCGCATTCCGCAAAAGTCGGAAATCATAAACCCTACACGTGGAAAATATAAAGAGGCTCACCTTTTATTTTCAAAAGTGAAGAGGTGAAGACCCTTGGCCTTCATCTCAGGCGGCGTGCGTGGCGGTCAGAGCGGGTGATTCGCAGAGAAGATTGCGGCTGTTAACGGCAAAATCAAGGGAGCCACAGCCGTAAATCACACAGTTCACTGCAGCGGCGGTGGCGAGACTGCCGGTTTTGGCGAGAGCGAGTTGAACGCAAGAGGAGCGAAGCCAGCGGGGCGAAGCTTTGCATGCAGGGACGGAGATAAATGCAGCGCACAAATGGCAATATAACGGAGATTAGGATTAAAGAATTCGTATTAACCATTAAATTATTCATCCACGTTGAAAGTATTAGGGGCGTTTGACTAATAGTTAGCTTAATTTTGATTTATTTTTCAACTCTCTAAATGAAGAAAAATATGTTAAATAATATATATATATATAAGATTTTTAAATATTTTCTTATATTTGTAACTGATAAATATAATTCTCCTTCTCCTTATGGATGAATATAGGGTGGTTGCATCGAGGCCATGCGCCTCCGTTTGATCGATCCTACTCCATTAAGTTGTTGGATTAGTTGACTCAACATTCCTCCTAGTATTTTTTTATATTTTATGACTTATGATCAAAATTTTATTAAAAAAATAAAATTAAACAAAAGTACAAGAATAGTTGCTTTGTGCATGAAGGATTAAACATCATAATTTTATTAACACTATGCAATAATTGTTATTGTTTCAGATTGAAATATTCACGGTAGTAGAGAGATAACTTTAGCATTCAAGCTTTATACGAAGATCAAGCACACAAATAGATAAGAGGAAAGGATGCTAGAGTCATAAGAGACATCATGATTTTACGTGAAAAATCCTGTTACAATGATTCCAATAGTATTTATTGTTGATTACAAATGAGACCTTTTAATGGGTAAGGCCTTGGCATGATGAAGTAAATATATATCATATAGAGCGCATTACATGGTGTTGGTCGGAAGAATCCAATGGTGAGGGATGGTAGTCTGCGAGAAACGATGGTCGAAACGAGCGTAGTCAGTGGGTGATAGATGTCGTAGAGACTGTAGTCAACGGTCTACGTTGGTCGGAGAAATCATAGTCGGCAGGCGATGTTGGTCGGAGGGACCATAGTCGGCGGGAGACATTGATCAGAGGTACCGTATTTGACGGGCGACGGTGGTTTGAGCGACTGAAGTTGGCAAGTGGCAGAGGTCATAAGGATCATAGTCGACAGGTTATAGTGGTTAGAGGGGCCCTAGTCATCGGTCAACGGGAAGTAGATTAAAGAGGTCGCGCTTGGTAGGCGATGTTGGTCAGAGGGATCGTAGTTGGCAGGCACTGACCATATTTGGTGGACGATAGAAGTCGAAGGGACTATAGTCAGCGGGCGATGGAAATCTAAGGGACCATAGTCGATGGTTGATCGAGGTTTAAGCGATCGTAGTTGGCAGACGATGATAGTCGAAGGGACCGTAATCAGTGGTTGACGGTGGTCCGAGGGACTGTAGTCAGCAGGCAACGGAGATCGAAGAGACCACAGTCAACTGGCGGTGGTGGATGGAGGGACCGTAGTCGATAGGCGATGGTTGTCAGATGGATTATAGTCGGAGGTGATGGTGGTCGAATGGATCATAGTCGGTGGGCAATGAAGATAGAAGGATCATAGTTTGAGGGTGACAGAGGTCGGTGAGACAGTAGTTGGCGGGTGATGGTCATCAGAGGGACCATAATCGAGGAGATGCAGGTCAGACAGACTGTAGTCGGTGGGTGACGTTGGTCGAATGGACCATCGGAGGAATCGTAGTCGGCGGGCGACGAAGGTCGAAGGGACCATTGTCAGCGAGTGATGGTGATCGGAGGGACCATACTTGGCAGCCTGGCGGAGGTCCAATTATGGTTCATCGTGAGAGAAGGTCTAGTGGTGGTCAGGTGGAAGTCCAACAGCTGTCGATGGCTATGCAGTGGTCTGGCGATGGTCAAGCAAAAGTCTGATGGTGGTCGATGACTATGTGGAATTCTGGTGGCTATAGACGGCAGCGATTATCCTATGATGGTCGAACGGGGAGATGGAGGTTGGATGGACTATAGTCGGCGGGCGATGGTGGTTAAAGGGACCATATTTGGCAGGCAACATTGGTCGGATGGACCGTTAGAGGGATCATAGTCAGTGGGGGATGGAGGTCGGAGTGACTATAGTCGGTGGGCGAATAAGGTCGAAAGGACCATTGTTAGAGAGCGGCTGTGATCGGAGGGACCAAACTTGGTGGCCTAACAGAGGACCAATAATGGGTGGTCGTAAGAGAAGGTCTAGTGGTGGTCGGCGATCAAGTGGAAGTTCGACGACGGTCGATGGCCGAGCAGTGGTCTGATGATGGTTGGCCAAAAGTTTGATGGTGGTTGATGACTATGTGGAAGTCTGGCGGCTATCGATGGCTAAGCGGTTGCCCGATGATGGTCAGCTGGAAGTCTGACAATGGTCGATGGCTCGGTGGAAGTTCAACGACAGTCGATAGCCGAGTAGTGGTCTGGCTATGGTCAGGCGGAAGTTTGACAGTGGTCGACAACTATATGGAAGTTCGATGATTGTCGGTAGCCGGGTGGTTGTCTGGTGATGGTCGGGTGGAAGTTTGATATTGGTTGATGGGTGGGTGAAAGTCCATAGTAGTCGGTTGTTGGGCGATGGTCCGACAATGGTCAGGTAGACGTCTGGCTGAATTCGGAGGCTGAGTGGAACTCTAGCAGTGATTGACGACCTAGTGGAAGTCCAGCGACTGCCAGTGACCGAGGGGTGGTTCAACAACAGTCGACGGAGGTTCACCGACGGTGGTGTTGGAGCTCTCGAAGCTTCAGAGCTCTCTCTAATATATGGCCCAAGGTCCCCCCTCATGTAGATAATGGAGGTCTAATTATAGATTTTTGTGAACAGTACACCTCGTAAATATAAAGAAGATTCGGTGCAAGTTCAGAGTGCTCCATCAGATGGCCCATATTGATTCCCCCGATCATAGAGCATTTTCCAAGTGTTTAAGCGCCTTAATGATATCAGAAATCAATGATCTTGTGCTCATTTGATTCGTCTTGTTGAGTCGCTCAATTCGCAATAAGCATACTATATTTGGATATAATTTTGGCATACAATTAATGAATGAACCTTCTAAATAAGCTTCAGACTCTTAATTCAGACCCATTTGTGCTCAAATTGTACCGATTTTGGTGTCATTGAGTTCGTCTCTTTGATACATTCAGTTTGACTATAAATTTACTAAAATCAGAGTTCAGATGGTCCCAAAATTAATTTTGGAAGTTTCAAACTTGTTTCAAACTTGAATATGCCTAGAAATTTGTGCACAATCAAGACAATTTTTTGTGACATATCAGTTCTCAATTTAGATAAACAATCCATAATACAACATGAATAAAATTTCATTTATTGTATTTTGGTAATTACTCTATGAAATGAAAAAAAAAAAGTTTAATGTGCATGCAATAATTCATTAATAATGAAATCACCCATGTTTTCATATGTGATTGCAAATTTGTTCTATCTTTGACTTTATGATGTAGTGGAAATCGTAGAAGAAGGAGGTGCAAATAGCTCAAGAGAGGAAAGAACATTAAAAACTATAATTCCAAAAATATAATCATCAATTGATTGAGTTGCCCTAAGTTATCTCACCCAAGTTCTATAATTTCTCTTGAAATGCTTTGTTGAGTGTAGTACATTGATGATTTCTTCAGGATTTTCTTTAAGAAGGAAGGCTTCGAAGTGAGGAGAGATATTTTATTTAGTAAAGTTCATCATGGAGAATATAATTGAGTTTGTTGAAAAAGCTAGAAGAGCTTTGGAGCAATTTCACCTTTTTTTTTTTTTTCTTTGAACTTTGGGAGTCTATAATCCAAAGTGTAGCATGTCTCTCATGTGATGTGTGACAATTTTCTAGCTATTCTTATTTTGGTGTGAATGCTCTCTATTATGATATGATTGTTGTAATTTCCATCTTGTTGTTATATTTTGACATACATAATATCGACCTTCATATTGTTGAACCATTGTATTGATGATATGGATTCTTATATTATGAAATGCATAATGATGATAGTACACTATGAAACAAAAAAAAAAGTTGATAAATGATGATATGACATTATGATATAAGTAATTTATAATTTATTAAATTTATAAGCTAAGCTTCTGTCAAGAGTGATAAAGTTCAATATAAGGAAACTCGATGGAAAGAATAATGGTAACTTTTTAAAGATGAAAATTGAGGCAACCATGATACAACAAGGGGTGAAAAAAGCCTTGTTACTTAAATCAAAATTGCCCACAACAATGTCCAATCAAGAGAAGGGGAACATTAAAAAAAAAAGTATTCAAGTTCTATATTCTTCTGTCTTGAAGATCTAGTGTTAAGAAAGATATCTCATGTAAAAATAGTTTTTAAATTATGGAAGAAATATGAGTAGTGTTGGCAGAAAACGCTTATGAATTGAATATATTTGAACGCGAAATTCTTGGTTGTAGAAAGAAAGATAGTAAGTTGATTAATGAAAACTTAGATGAGTTTAACAAGCCATAATTGCACTTAGAGAACCTAAAGATGAAGATTGAAGGCAAAGATATGACAATCGTTTTTCTTACCTCATTGCCCAAGTCATCAAAGAATTTCAAAGTAACCTTAAAGTATAGAAGGAAAACCAATAATGTTAATTATGACCCTAATTATATCTCTTCAAAGATCTTGGATATGTAAATCTTTGAAATAGCAATCATGGTGAATGTTTGCATATTCGTGGAATGTCTCAAAAGAGAGAGATTAGTTTCAAGAAAGAAAAGTCCAAAAGCAAAGATTGATCACATTCAAGGATATATTACAAAAATATAAAGTATTGGCAATGCAACAAGAATGGCCATGTCCAAAAGCTTTATCAAGAAAAACATCTAAAGAAAGCTTTCAATCTCAAAGAGATGAATCGATCTTTAGAAATAATTATGATAGTGTTAATATTTCTTGAATGAAATATTGATTTTGGTTGTACTTATCATATGAGTCTGAGATAGAGCAGTTAATAATTTATCATAATTTGGATGGGAGGAAAATCTTGATGAATAAGAATAAATCGAATGACTTTATAAGCATTGGATCTATTAAAATGCATGATGGTCATGTGGGGATTTACAAGGTTGTAAGATAAGTTCATAACTTAAAAAGAAATTTGATTTCTTTTGGAACCTTGGATGATTATGGTTACATGTTCAAATCTAAAACAAATTTAATTAATTTTCAACATGAGCGCTTGTGAAACCCCTTATGTAAAAGAAGTCAAAACGCTTAAATATCAAGACATCTTTTAGTATAATGGTTGAAATTTTATTATGAAACTTTGTAGTTAAGTGTGTTTATCCAAAAAAAAAAAAATTTGGAATAGGTGACCTCCTACGAAATTACACCAACAAGACAAAACAACGAGGCCCTTAGGCTAAAGATGACAATATCTCGATAATTAAGAGTTTGGTTATTACAAATGATATCATAGCAATAAAACAACCGGAAGATGGGAACTAAATATTATACAATACAAAGTGATACACCATGAAAGCCACCTCTAAAATATTTTATGGGACAAAGTGCTACGTGGAGGGAATCACTACTGGAACTTGTAGGGATTGCCTCTAGAATCATATCCTCATGGTGGATGATTCTGAGAAAAAAATGCTGATGAAGATGTCAGTTACTTAATTAGGGAAGTATGTGATACCCCTTAAGTTAAAAAAACCTAAAACTCTTAAATATCGAGGCACCTTTTGGCGTAATCGTTGAAATTTCATTACGAAACTCCGCATTTAAGCATGCTTATTCCGAAGAAATCCTAGAATAAGTGACATCTTCGGAAGTTACACCAACATGACAAAACCGTGAGACCCTTAGGCCAAAGAGAACAATATCTAAATAGTTAAAAATTTAGGCTGTTACAACATTTGTACTTAAGAAGGATTCTAAATAAAGGACTTTATGTTCTACAAGAAGTAACTACAATTGGTGAAACTAATGTATCAATCAGATCAGTGTTAGGAAAAAATAAAGATTTAACATTAGATGATGAGAAAATTGAGTGATAAAGGCTTGGTGGAGCTACATAAATAAGGACTGCACAATGACGATTCAATTGCAAAGTTTATTAATGTAGGCCATATGTTATTGGTAAGTCACATGAACTCAATTTCAAGCTGTCAACACTTAGAGCGATGGAGTTCTTAATTATATTCATTATGACCTTTTGGGAATATCAAGGTTATCTACTCTTAGAGGTAATCATTATTTTGTTTCTCTTTTATGAATATTCTAAAAAACGTTTAGATTTTTATGACTTAAATCTATAAATGAAAATAATTTAATTTTTTTTATAATTAGTAGAAAATCAAAAGAGTAAAGCATTAATATTTTAAGAATTCATAATGATTTAGAAATTTATAATGAGAATTTTAATAAGTTTTTCTCTAATTATCTTATTGAAAGGTATAAAACTATTAGCAACACTCCACAACAAATTGGTTTTGATCCAAGAATAAATAAAACACCTCTTAATAGAGTTAGATGTTTTCTTTACAATTATCACGAACCAACTCAACATGACCAATATATCGTAATAGATTGTATAGGTCATGTACAACATAGAGGAGTCACCTAAGATCTGTTTAAAAAAAATAAATTCTTTTTTTATCTTCTAAAATATAACACGGATCCACTAACATTTTAATATATAGAAATAAAATAAAAACATCATCCAATATATATACCTATTTTAGAATTATTCATATAAATTATATTTTACACAATAATTATAATTTTTTTTTAATAATCTCATCAAAATATATTGGTCCCATAATTATAAGAGATTCATCTGTAATATTATAATAAAATACCTCTAACAGCTCAAAAGGTGGCATAGAACCTACAATTGTATTTAATACACAAAAAATAGAATAATATACATGCTATCAATCAATGAATCAAAAATTTTGAATGAGGGTTGAATGAGTATGTCGTTATGCTACTCATGTTCGTGTGTCATATACAGTGTATCATAATATGAATAATAATGGTCAACTCGTATCAACATATATAATAGAACATCGTTAGTACATTGTATATAGTACAAGTCAGGTATCTTGGCTAATCATGTTGTGTATGGTTTTTTTCATGTTCAGTACCATATATCATATACTATCATATCATGTTATGTCGTATCAACGGATGCAGTAAGGTGAGTCATCCCCTCCAGCTCGATGACGATCATAATTATATTATATCCACTTATTCCACCTATCTTGTATCAGCTCCACACCACTAACCTAATATTTAAAAGAAAACTCATTAACCCCCCTCATATGTAGGGTATCACATCTCTAACAACCTAAATTATATAGTAGTAAGCCTTTCTTGCATACACATATTGCATATCACATATACAAAATAATAGCATTTAATATTATACTCAAGATCCAATTCATTTTATCAATTTCTTGTACATGTGAAATAACATGTAAATCAATATAAATGTGTTCATAAGATAATTCACCATGCTCATTTTCACATACTCATATTACATATGAATTGTAGAATGCATGTTGTCACAAAATGAGTCATATCAATAATGCGTGTTATATCAAAAAAATAATATCATATATGTATGTCATTCTTTTTGTTTAACTGAATGCAATAATCAATTATCAAATTTTTAATATATTTATCTTACTTGAATTTGGAGAATATGCCTCAAATTTTAAAAAACACTAGGTGAAAAATCAAATATGATCTTGTTAATAGGTGTAGAATTAACGTATCTATAACATACTAAAAGTTATACGATGAACTTTATTAAAATATATGAACTTTATTGAAATGAATTATTTTTCTAACTGGTCTAGCAAAAGAAATAGGCCCAAAGACTTTTGAACCTCTCTTTTCTTTTCTCCTCTTCTCTTCTTCCTCCCCTTCTCTTATTCCTCTCCTTCTCTTCTTCCTTCTCCCATCCAAAACTAATTAAATGAGATAGTTTTAGATTTTTAATAAGTTTTGATAATGGATTCAATTTTTTTTTTTTTTAAATCTGACCTACTGCTATAACTTCAGCCTCTAGGTGCCCATCTAATAGAGATGACAACACCACCATTATAATGTTGCAATGCTCCCACAAAGAAATTCTCAAATATGCATGAAAATTTTAATAAATCTTAAATAATTTAAGATTTCTTATCAGGCCCTTATCAGATTACTACATGCAATCTAACTACTACAAAAGGGGTATTGCAAACAGTTATCTGACTAAGTTTTTTTTTTGGGTGAAGCATTTCATACGTACTTCATGTTATATGATCAATCGAACGTCAATATCATAGATTTTAAGATTGTTAAGTTATAGATAGAAAAATCACTAGCTTTAAAATGTCTTAGAGTTTTGGGTTGTATTGCTTTCTGTCGTCAAAATAAGAGAAAATTAGAACCTATAATAGTAAAATGTATTTTATTATGCTATTGTAAAGATTTTAAGGTATATAGACTATGGGACTTGAGTTCCCCTAGCATTAAAATAATAGTCAATCATATCATATATTATTTTCAATATGAAGATAACTTTTTTTTTTTTTAGATTAATAATGCATGTAACGTTATTAGTTAAATTGAAAATAGCAAGAAAATAGATCAAGAAAATAAAAACTATTATGAGTTTAAGCTAGATCCTCTAGTTAACATTATTCATTATATTAATGGCACACACTAATCTATGACACAACATCCTAAAATTGAATCAGCATCTCAAGCACTACTAAAAATATAAGGATTTCGTAGCAGTTTTTAGTATCAGTTTTAAAATTGCTGCTATAGATTAGAATAGGCAGCAGTTTTAACAGCTGCTAAAAAATTATTAAAAATTTAATATTTTAGCAGCCATTTATGTAGAGGCGGTTTGACAGTCGCTACCACCGTGCTTTCAATTCAAAATCATTGGTATGTGTATATTCTCCTTATCTCCCTCGCGTGCCCTAGCTCCCACTCAACTTTCTCCCGCGTCTGTCTCTCATCAGGCCAAATGATTCACCAAATAATCTTCTCGCAACCATTCTCCAAGTTAAGCATTCGATCCCACTTCCACTGTGTTTTTCTCAATACACTGATGTTCCTATTGCCTGTTTTCAAAATCTATTGGTAATTCAGATTACTTGAAGTTTGAGAAAGCCAAAGAAGAGCCGATGATGATCTCATCTTCTGCTAGGGTTTCGGAGAGGAAATACAGTAGGAAGTATAGAACTTCTTCTTTAACTTTGATAGAGGTGAGAGATAGATAATTGATGGGGTCAACCTTTGTGGATGACATTACAATAAAGATCCATTTGATCAAAGAATAAACTCATTCATAATATTTTTTTTTTTCATCAAAATATATCTACACTATGGTGCATGGCTACATGCATAAGTTATAGAACTAAATAATAAACTAGCTATAATTGTACAAAAATCAAAATAAAGAAATACATATAAAGTTGAATCTAATCCCGAATTACTACTCATCAGTCTTCTTTTCTTTCCCAAATCTTGAAAATCAGAACTAAAATTACAATGAGCTGCAATAGCTCAGTAGGCCTCACAAATCGATCTTAATTTCTAAATTCTTTTAATAAATATTTTGCTGAATATTTAAAGCAATTAAATGCAGTCTAATAAATCACAATACTTAGAAATTTAATAAGAGCATAATAGTTATCGAATTATTCAAATATCAATATTGAACAGATAAATAAATTGTAATACATATCATAGAACAATTTGAATCACATATCTTAAACACAGATAAAATCTCAAAGGATTATGGTCCCTTATGACTCCCTTTTTGTACTTATATCACCGAAACATACCTGTATACACCAAAATATGCCTTATAGGCACCAGAATATTTCCTGATATAGACATAATCACAAAGGATTCTAGCCGTTTATCTCTCTCAGTAGATATAATTTAATCATATATACACATTTTTTATCATATTATAGTCATTAAAGTGTAATTGAGCATGTGTCAGAACTGTATACTTTTCTATAACGGTAGGCAACAGAAAATCCTATGAAGAAAAAAATGCACATTTTTAATAAATAATCAAATTAACATAGATTGTATGAAATAATATTTTAAGACTTTTATCGTACTCCCACACTAATTTTTCAAAGTCCAAATAATTTTTATTCAATAAAAATCTCACAAATTTAAAAAACCTCATTATAAAATTTTCAAAAAAATATATTTAAAATGCACATAATATTAATCTCTATAACATATGAAAAGTTAAATGGTGAAAGTTTTTACAATGCAAAGTTATTCATGTTTTTAGTAAATAAAATAAAATTTTAATAAAAAAATTCTATAAAAATTACATATTCTGAAAATTTTAGATAGGCATGGTGTGACCTACCTTAAGACGAACAAATTTTCCAACTGGGATGACTGATAAAAATGTATCTAAGACCTCCATAATTGGGTTTTATTTGGATGCTTTAGTAGCTCTGCAGTATATAGTTTATTTAAAATGAATATTGGAAGAAAATTAGAAACATTCCAAAATAAGATCTTAGGATTTGTTGTCACAGCTGAACACAATAGGGCATGTTCTAGTCAGGTTGCATCTTGATAATAGGGTAACACTCAAAGAGAAGGTGTGGACTAGTCACTAAACTAATATCTTCTCATCAATAGTTAATCACATATCCATGCATATATTAATGAGTCTAATAGCTAGTGGCAGAGCCAGCATGTTCTTATAGCATGGGCCCAAAAATTTTTTACTATTACAGCCACGTGCTTGGAGATCACGACAAGATTCTTAAAGCTGTTGAAAATTGCGTTGGTAGATGGTTTCAATGCAAAGGTGAAGGCTTATAGGGCTGAGAGGTTAGTAGTGAGGATAGAGGCAAGCACGACGAGGTGGAGAGCAATGTTATCACCATTCTTAAGAGAAACAGATATCATCATCAACGACTTCAACATCGGTTACTAGAAGAGTAACGCCGGTCACCTATCACCGCCAACGACTGTTTGCCTTCTGATGGAAGAATGAAGGGACGTGGAGAGCTGTGAGCCTCTGACTGAAGAACTAAGCTTAGAGGATTTAGGGGAGGCACGTGCCCTCCTTTGCTCCCATAAATCTGCCCCTGTTAATAGCCTTATATGATTAGGAATTACAACAACTTAATGTAAAAATAGCATTTTAGCTTGGTGAGTTAGAAAAAAAAAATTTTATGACTCAACTAGTGGATTTCATTGTTCCAAATAAGGAAAAGCGTGTTTCTCTTTTGAAGAAATCAATACACGTGCTAAAGTAATTCCCTTACTAATAGTACCAAAGATTTAATGTAGTCATATTAAGTGTGGGTTTCAAGCAAAATAGTTATGATTGATGTTTTCAATTTAAAACATTACAATATGGAAGCGTGATATAATTTTTTATCTTGTAAATATTATTAGCTTGTAAATACAATTTTTAAATTCAAAGCTTAAACATGTTTAGAGATCTAAGTTTGATATGAAGAAACTTGGTGATGCTAAAAAGATTCTTGGAATAGAATCTTCATGGACCATAAAAGAAGATAATTATTTACATCTTACAGTTAGTTTTTGTTGTAACTGTTAATAAAAGATAAAAAAAAAAGAGAATTATTTACATCTCATAAAAGCTATCTTTAGAATGTTCTATGAAGCTTTTCTATGATGGGATCAAAAGCAATTAGTGAAGCTATATGTTTGTTAGATTTATTGCGAGAGCTTGACATTTTCTATAAAGTTATCATAGCTTATACTTTCAATCATAATGCTTTGCTCCTATACAAAATTCTAGTCTTTCATAAAAGAACAAACACATGGATGTAAAGTTTCACTTCAATCATGATTTGGTGAATTTAGTTGCACCTAAACTAGTGAAGGTATAAACTAATGATAATCCCACAAATATGGCAACCAAGGTAGTTTCTTTGAAAGTGGTGTGGGTGGGCAAGCTCATGTGTGATTAGTCTTTTTATTATATTAATCAAGGTGGAAATCAATATAATTGATTTATGATTAATTAAATTTATAACTTTTGCATCTAACACTAACCTTTCTATAAGTTATATCTTTTGATTTGGCGGCATTAGTGGGGGCCCGAGAGGAGGTCTTGCAGTGGCTATTGGCTAGTGAAAGGTTGATAGTGCTGGTTAGGTAGAGGTTCACCTACAATGGATAGGCAGCAAAAGGCCTATGATGGCCAGCCAATGTCAATTTGCTTGTAGTGTTCAGATGGATCGAGCTCTGAGATTCCTAAAGCCTCAAAACTCTCTTGAATATTTGGCGAAGGGGTCAAGATCTCCTCTTTCATATATGTAGTGTGGATCTATTAATAGATTTTTTAGAGTGGCATATATACCCTATAAATATGGAGAAAATCGGTAGCCAACATTGATCACTCCATCTATCGGCATGTATTGATTCCCTTGGTCATAAAGCTTTCATTTAGCATTTATTTGTCTTAATGATGTCAAAATTAAGTGATCTTAGACTCATTAGATTCGTCTCATTGACCCACTGGATTCAACTAGAAGTGTCAAATTTGGAGATCATTTAATCATCCAAATAATGCCTTGAAGTTTTTAATTATGCTTCAGGTTAGTGATTTAACTATAAATTTGGTGACATCGGAGTTCGAAACATCCTGAATTTATTTTTAAAAATTTCTAATATGCCTCGAGATTCACATCTAATCATGATAATTTTTTATGATGTATCAAGAGTATCATCATTCTTAAAGCTAAACTTCATCCTATCTAGCTATGAAATCACATGATAAGACTCAATAAGAAAGAATACACATTAGGAATTAATGAACTCAAATTCATTAAATTGATCAAACAATAAAACAATACAAAAATAATAAAAAAATAATAACATGCTGTCAATCAAATACTAATAATGTATTTTAATTAAATTTAATCACATCATAAGTTTTTTTGGCATTTATAATGTATTTAATATTATATAAATTAAAATAAAAAAGAAAAGAAAAAAACTAAGTCAAAGTCAACTCAAAGGACGCTAGAAATAAATGGAATATATTAGCCAAAATATGCTTATTGGATAAGGATCTATAAAATAAAATTTAATAAAATGCTGAAACGATTATTGACTATATTACAAGACCCACTGATGGGATAGGTCATATCATGTTGGCTTGCGATAAGCAAATCCTAAGATATTGTTTTGGAAATTTTTATACTTTTTTCTCATATAAATTTTAAAACAATTAATAGATTACAAAGCTATTAAAATATCTAAAGTGCTGAAATAAACTTATCCACAAAATTTACTTTTTATTTGTCATCAAAATAATATATATTATTAGAGTATATAACTATAAATAACAGATACAAAACAAAGTAATAAAATAGTCATGGCTACGAAAAAATCAACAAAGGAAACATTTATAGAATCAAATCAGATCTTGAAATGCTAATCAACAGCCTCCTTCCATTTCCCAGATATTGAGAATAGAATGCAAAATCATGATGAGCTAAAATAGCTCAGCATAACGTAAATATCTATCTAAATTTTCAAATAAATATTTTTATTAAATATTTTCTAGAATATTTAAATATAGTATAACAAATCACTATGCTGAACAAAGTAATAGGAGCACAGTAGTTATCCAAAGATTCAAGTAATAATATTAAGTTGTTAGATAAACTGAAATTCAAATCACAAGATAGAAAGTAATAGATTTTTTTGGTCCTAGATAGAATATCAAAGGATTTTGGCTCTTTATGACTCTTAATGTGCTTGTAGCATCAAAACATACTAATAGGTATCAAAATATGACATTTTATCACCAGAATATGCTTTATAGGCACTTGAATATCTTGCTCATTTCATAATAATTTCTCCAAAACTTTTTAATTCAACCCATAATATACATAGTGCAATCATATAAACACATATTTTATTACATTGTAGCAATTAAAGTATAATTGAGCTCATATCAGAATAACACAGCTTTCTATAACGGTAGGTAACAAAAATTTCTACTGAGTAAAAATCCATAATTTTAAACATAACTAAATTATTAGTGATTATGTAAAACATCGCTTTAAGACTTGAATCATATTACAACACTATTTTTCATAGTCGAGTTTATTTTTTATTCATTAAAAATATTATAAATTCCAAAACCTCGTGTGTAAAAGTTTTATAAAATATTTTAAATATTCAAAATCTCAATCTCTATAAAATATAAAAGTTGTACGATGAAAGTTTTACCAGTGCAAAATTATCCTTATTTTTCGGTGAAGGAAATAGAATTTTAATTGAAAATTCAAGAAATCTCTGTATTTTTGAAATTTTCAAAAACCTGAGAGCAAAGCTCCAAGTTGCCATTGTTCAACACCTAGGTGCTACTGTTTAGTGCCAAGGCGCTAGAACACCCAACACCTAGGTGCTCCAAGGAAAAAATTCCAGATTACTAATATACATTCAAACCATTCTAACTTACTTCAAAGTACATATAGACCATTTTCAAACACATATATATCACTTCCAAACATATGCAAAAGAGTTAAAGATACAAAAGTTTAATTATTTATCCTTTTCAAATTGGGACAGAATAGGTTAAACAAATGTTGAACTTGGAGGTGTCGCAGCTTACTTGTGGTGAAAATGGTTTCACTCAAAGCTAAGCAAGTTTACTTTATCTTAAAAATTAATGTAAAGTATTTACATTGCATTCATTTTACTTTACTTTGTATTCCTTTCTTTATCCCACCAAACACTAATTTTTTCAAAACCGATGTAAAAGGACTACTTTACACCCACTTTATTTAAAACCAAATAGCACCTTAGTATGTTTAACGGCTTATTTTTCTTTCTTGCATTATTACAATATAATTAATTTCATTACAAGGAAATACACTTAAACTTTTTTTTTGTTAGGGACGGTTTGATTTTCTGAATTAGGAGTGTAAAGCAAAATAATTATATGTATTTACTAAATTTAATTATTTGATTAATTTTGAATGGAATAAAAAAAAAATCCTTCGAAACCTTTAAAGTCTGTATTAGGAGGTCTGTTCACTGATATTGAGCGGTTTATAAATTCATCGGAAGAAATCTTCATCATCGTCGTCTTGTTCGGCTCATTGCTTCGCAGGAGGTGTAAGATTGCACGAGAGGCTTCTTGGGCTCCTTCGTTCTTGTTCGACTTCGCTCCTTCGAGGTTCCCTTTGCCTGTCCGATCGGAAGTCGCGACATTTTCATCGGAACTCAGGACGGCAGCTCGCAGGTTCTGAAGGTAACTTAGGAACAGTTCAATCCCCGTCATCCAAATGAAAAAAGCACGGCTAAGATGATTTTGGCTGCACCGTTGATTTTCATCGATGTTTGAACAGTTTTCGTGTGAACCCTAACTCTGGTCGCGCGCATGAATCATCAGCCACCAAACACATCTCTTCCATCCCCCTTTCCCGCAAAATATCGCGTTATGGAACTGGATTAATGGCCATCCCCACCTAAGGTTTACATCTCCCTCCCAATCTCAGATTGTTCGCTCCACATCTATATATTTTGAATTTCCCCTTTTTATTTGGCTTACTTATTTGTTAGTTTGTTGGTTAGATTTTCCTTCCTGTTGTCATCACTCATCAAGGTCTGTTTACAGTGCAGTTTTCCAACCATCTGCTTTATTTTATTTTATTTATGCAATCAGTTCGTATTATTTTGCGATTTCAATGACTTGGTTGAATGTTAAAATGTCTCGAAATCATATTGATAGCTTACTTCCTAATTTCTTTTGTTTTCTTGGCATTCGAATTATGACCAGTTTTTTTTTTTTAAGCAATCTCTTGTAGTTTTGAAGTCAAACGTGGCTTTACATGTGGTAAGTTATCAAACAATCAGAGGTTTAAATTTAGTGGAATGGACTGTTTCTTGCTGTTTTGAAGTGCATTGCTTGCTAGCTGGTTTCATGTTGCAAATTTGATCTTCAATAAGGCTGAGTTTTTTAAATCCTGAAAGCTGATTATTAGGATATAATATAAGTAGGATTTAATAAATCTTTGAGGCTTTAAATCCTGAAAACTATTTTGGCATGATAGAAAACTGTTTTAGCATCATAGATTTTGAATCTTGTTAAATCCTAGTAAATTGTTTGGTATATATTTTTAATATTTAGAATTTTAAATAAGGGGAAGAAAGGCGCAGCAAGGCTAAACTGTGCAAATCCATGATTCAGCCTAAAATGGGAGGAAAGTTTTATTTAAGAAAATAATAGGATTTATTTGGCTCAAAAAAATTGCTTGGTAACATTTAGCCTAAACAAGGAGGAAATCCGAATTTAAGAAAATAGTTGGATTTATGTGGTTCGAAAATTGTTTGTTAAGATTTAGCCTAAATCCTGGCTAAATATTAACTAAATATTGCAACCAAATAGCCCCCAAGTAAAATGTTCTTAAGCTAATAGTTTGGAAGGTTTTTTTAAAATAAAAAATGGCTTTCAATGTAGTAAGTTATCAAACTATTGGAGCTTTAAGTTTATTGACATGTACTGTTGTTTGCTGTATTGAAGTTCATTACATACTTTCTTGTCTCTGCATGCAATTTTAACCTTCATTAAGACTATAGGCTTCCTTTGCCGCTACTTCTTGTTAATGCTAAGGAACTTTTTTGGCTATAAGTACGTTACATACTTCCTGTTAATGTTAAAATAAATATGTTGGAAAATTTATTCTCATGACAACGAGGTGGGGTTCAATATGGCGGTAGAATTTATTGTTTTTGTATTTGAGCTTTTTTTAGAGCTGATCCTTCCTTTTTGTAATATATTGTCCTTAGAAATGCTTACACAGACTATATAGGCTATTAGGTGGGCAAAT
This sequence comes from Dendrobium officinale, assembly GCA_019514585.1. Classification (NCBI taxonomy): domain Eukaryota; kingdom Viridiplantae; phylum Streptophyta; class Magnoliopsida; order Asparagales; family Orchidaceae; genus Dendrobium; species Dendrobium officinale. The sequence continues at coordinate 29,990,282 of CM033693.1, read as the reverse complement.
TCAACTTCCTTTGGGAGGGTGGTTGTGCTATTGTCAATGGGTGCTCCAAAGCAGAAATGGACATCAGATGAGGAATCAGCTCTCAAAGCTGGAGTTGTTAAGCATGGAGTTGGGAAGTGGCGCACAATATTAAAAGATCCAGAATTTTTTTTGAAAATTCATGTAACATAATTGGAAAGTGATTTTTGGCAGGCTAATTTTCGTAGGCACAACCAGAAAAAGAGTCTCAATCCTTATAACTTATTTACCAAAATGGAGAAAGATCACTAGATTTGGTACTCTTCCTTATTGTATAAATTTTTATTTTATATGCACCAATGGTCTAGCTTAACTTTTTTTGAAATTTTTCCCGTTTAGGTTGAATTTTGAATTAGATTTGCAAAGATAAGGAGCAGGCTGAGTGCTGGTTATTAGGCTTGACAGCTTTGCTGGGGATGATGATAATCAAGTGGTGGATGATCCATTTTACGATATTTTGCTGTCTTTTGTTCTCTGCTAATGAAAATTGAGTTAGATGAATTCAAGACTGGCAGTTTTTCATGTTTCCATTAGATGTCCTGTTAGGGTGATGGAGTTGAAGAGTGTGCTTTAGTTATTAGATGAAGCAGTAGTTTATTGAATTTTCATTGACAAAGAAAGCTTGTATTGCAACAAAGTATGAATAAGTGAGATAGCCTATTGCCTTGTATAAACCGTTGTTAATACTTGATAGTTGATAAGAGTCTTATGTAATCGTGGTCTTCCTAATATTGAATTTTTATGATGAGTTTGCTTGGTTTGAACAGTTTTTTAGCATATATAGTCTTTTTCTATTTTTAGAAATGTTTGTTTAAATTATCAAATATGTACATTTTTGTTTTCTAGAATGCTAGATACATGCTACAGCCATGGAATGAAATTTCTTTTGAAAGGCTTTTCTTCTTCATCAAATGAGATTGGTGTTTGATATCTTTTTTTTGTTTCCACATCTGTGTTAATTGTAGGGGAAGTTTTTCATACAACAGGTAGAAAACTTTTGTTGCAGCCTCAGAAAGATTCCTCTAAATTGAATAGGCTAAGCAGAAAGCAAATGTCAAAGGACGAAGTTAAAGATCTTAGGTTAAAAATTCCACCAAAAAGCAAGTTTCTGGCTTTTCCAGGAATGTTTTCTAATATTCTTGGAACGATTTCTTAGACGCGCACTCTGTGTTAGACTTCAAGTCTCGACCTTTCAAGAATTTATGCACCACTGACCTCGGCCAAGAGTAAGACTGTAATAATTTTAGGAGCATGAGATGAGTTAATTTCCACATAGTGATCACAAGATTGCTCCAAATAAGGAAGAAATTCTACCTTAAGATTTTTGTCGAACCTTGTTCTCATTGCTTCCAATGAAAAAAGATGGTTTCCTGGTGAGTAAAAACCCGTTAATAAAGAATATTATACCAAAAATATTAACCATTCCATCCACAAGTTAAAGATAAACTATGAGGAGCAAATATTCGTTTTTTTTTTAATTTCGGATTTTTCAGGTCGCTGCTTTTCAGGAATAGGTAGTTTACTTGATCAGTCTCTTGTAGATTTAGATTCAAGTGTTTTCTAGTTAAGTTGGATAGATACTAAATAATTGGTAAGTTGAATGAAGTTTTAGCCTTCATTTGGGACGGTTTTTTCCCGGCTTTGTAAAGCAGGTTTATAAACTATTTAGTCAAACAAGAAACAAGAATTAAGTTCAAAAACTGTTTATCAATAAGAAAATTGTGCTAAAAAGGTATACTAACAAATGGATGCATGAGTTTCTATAAGTTATTTCAAATTATTACAAAAAAAACCAATTTTACTTTACTTTGGATCTATCAAACCAAACAAGAGAAACAATTCTCCTGCATTTATTTTGCAGATAACCAAACAGGTGTAAAGTATTCAGAATGCACTGCATTTACTTTACACTGCATTTATTTTACACAGCATTTTCTTTTCAGGCAACCAAACAGCACCTTAATGTACCTTTGCGTATTAGGCATATTTCTGATCTACAATATTTTCTCTTGTTTATACCCAAAATTTGGGGCTGCAGAGGCCGATTCCATATTGAATGTGGAGGCCAGGAACCATTGTAGGCTATCTTCCTCGTCAATTGCTGGTGAATTGCTGCTGCTTGGGATGTAATTGGAGAAAATCTTCTCTCTAGAACAACTTTTTTTCAAACTTTTATGTTGTTTTCTCATTGACCAATTCAATGATGTATTTCTTAGGCCTGATTAAACTTCCCAATCTTCTGGCAAGCAAAATATCAACGAAAATTACTTATGTTAATTTGGTAAGCATGCATATGATTTTTTCTCTTTTTGTGTAGTTTCTCCAAGTTACTTCTCTTGTAGGGTGGTGCTCATGATTGTTGTTTGGTTTTTATAATCATATGGCAAATAGTTCAAAAGCTATGACTACTCAACCCATTTTCAATGAAAGTTTTTGGCTTCGTTTTAGACGACTTTCTTACCGTTCTTTTGTACAAAAAATTATAATTCAAAATTTTTTTTACCTAAAAAGCTACTTTAAAAAGTTTTAAGAAAGCTCTCTCAAATGAGGCCCCAAATAGCTAGGCCAGCCTTATGAAATTGTAGTTTCATCGCTTAGTATTTGATACAGTTTTTCCCCATAATCATCCACAAAAATTAATGATTAATTCGTAAACCTATCTCCAATCACTTTCCCAGATCCTTATAATACAACCCAATGCAAGCCCTTCATAAGTCTAACCTAAGCTCCAAGAAGATCTTTATTGATGAATCTACAAGTCTAGTCGTCGGCTTTCAAAGCTCAACTCTTATATAATTATCTCAAAACTTCTTCTCCCCTCTTGACATCAATGTTCGACTCCAAAGTGTGACTGCTTATGTTCTTTCCCATTTAGACACCAAAGTCAACCGCACACCCTTATAAGATGACGACTAACATTCTCTCCTCTAGATGTTTATACCCAAGGTCCTCCAAATAAACACTAAACAATCAAAAGTGATAGAGATGAATCTTTCAAATAAATAATTCTTTAATTCTAAATCTATAAGTTCATTACAAAACGAAAAATTATTAATAATAAAAAATTAAATAATATACCATTATAATTTATGATTTTGTGTATAATTTGCCCAAGTTATACTATTTAATATTTTATATATATTTTTGTGTATATTGTGCAATGTGCAATGAAAAATAATGGACACTACTATAACTCTAAAAGTTTAATCTATGCATTATTTTAAATTTTAAAAATATGAAAATTATAAGGCTATATCTAATGCATGTACATGTCATATATTTTAAATAATCAATGTGCCTTTCATAAGTCTAAGCTAAGCACCAAATATTTGAGGCTTCATTTGGGCAACTTTTCAACACTGCTTTTTCGCTATTAACTAAAAAGTTGTTGTAGAAAATAGTTAGAAAGCTGTCTCAAAAGAATTCTAATCCTGATTATGATGACCTTCATTATTCCTCATAATACAATCCAAAGCATGCCTTTCATAAGTCTAAACTAAGCACCAAAAACATCTATACTCCTTAAAATTTTAGTGATTTTCTGTTCTGTATTTTTGTCGTTCAATTCTCTTAACTTTGATGTTTCCAAAATTTCTTAAATATGATGGAATTTATTCTAAAACTTTCAATTATCGATGGAAATGCTGTCTTCCTAGCAACTATGAATCGCTCATTTCACCAAAATCTAATTGTCCTCCCTTTAGTCATTAAGCCTACAAAGTATATACTTGAAAAAATCATCACACAACCCAATCTCACATTAAAGATGCCAAAATGGGTTTTCGGGTCTAATTTGGGCTTGACCCAAAATTGACCTAACTTGAATCTAGTCAACCTAAACCTGATCAGTTTAATAAATGGATAAAAAAGATCTACCTGAACCCGATCAACTAGCAACCTAAATAATCCAAATCCAATAAGTTAACTCGTTTTGATTAATTTTTTTAATATCTTACTAACTATAATTTTTATGATATTTAATAAAAAAAATAAGAAAATTATTATACTTATAATTAAAAAAAGAAAAGAAAAAGATGTTAAATGAATTATTTTTTGGTCAAAAGTGGGTTTGTGGGTCAACTATAACCCGACCTATTTAATAAATGAATCGAAAAATCAAACCACTTTATTAAATGGGTCAACCTGAATCTAAATTTTTTAGATTTGGTTCGGATCAGATTGACAAGTTGTGTCATTTTTAACATTGATAACTCACATTATAAGTACAATTTATGTGTCTATTTGATGTATTAGAAATTCTATAATCAATCTCTATTAAATATTAGGACTTCCCAATAATATAACTCATTTGCCCCCACACATCTCCCCCAAAATTTTCACTATTAATCTGACAATCAATATCAAATATCTTAAGATATATTCCTATTTATTCACCACTTGATGCAATGAATCAAAGATTTCTATAAACATTATTAATCATCTATCTTATTAAAAAGAGAATTTTGAACAATACTTACAATAATGATTACTAGAACAGAAGCATTTTAACATTAACCTATTTGACTTAATAAATCATTACTAAACTACAAGTGTCATTGTTAGTTGAAAGGCGATATTAAGCGATGAACGATAGTAGGCATCGATATTAGTCAATGGTTGGCATGAATGTTGGTTAGCAATATGCATTTGATATTAATCAGTGATTGGTGTCGGGTAGTGGCAATTGTGGCATCAATATTGAGTATTGGTGTTGGTTGATGGTTGGCGTCGTGCGGTGGCGGAGTGAACTCTAGAGTTCTTTAAGTCTAAGAATATTCTCTGACAAAGATGATACCTTATGACCCATTTATAAGTTTTTAGATGAGGGAATTTTACCAATTTTTTTGTAAGTCTTAAATTCAATCAAAAGATTTTAATATTACTCTAGATCATTTGATATTTCTTAGATATTGTGGTACCTCAATAATCTCTAAATTGGGTAGCAGTAAGAAAGCTGTCCCAAACGAAACCTAAGTGGTGGGGGAAATTTTGGTGCTGCAGAGACCGATTCCATATTGAATGTGAAGGCCAGGAACCATTTTAGGCTATCTTCCTCATCAATTGCTGATGGTTTGCCTCTGCTTGGCAGGTAATTGGAGAAAATATTCTCTCTATAACAACTTTTTTTCAAACTTTTATGTTGTTTTCTCATTGACCATTAAACGATGTATTTCTTATGCCTGACCAAACTTCTCAATCTTCAGGCAAGCAAAATATCAACGAAAATTATTTATGTTAATTTGGTAAGCACATGATTTTTTCTATTTTTGTGTAGTTTCTCCAAGGTACTTCTCTTGTAGGGTGGTGCTCATGATTGTTGACTATTCAACCCATTTTCAATGGAAGTTTTTGGCTTCATTTGAGACGACTTTCTTATACTTTTCTAGCAAAATATTTCTAATTCATTTTTTTTTTACTAGAAAGCTACTTTATAAAGCATTAAGAAAGCAATCTCAAACAAATCCTTAGGTTGTTTGGCTTTATTTGTGATAGTTTTCTCACTATTTTATAAAGCCGATTTCTAGTACAAAAATTTCTAATTAAAGAATTTTGTGTACAAAGAAGCTGCTTTTAAAAGCAGTAAGAAAATTGTCCCCAAAAAAAAAAAACCTTAATCTCATCACTCTAACTCGCTTATATTGATGTAATGAACATGTCATAGGTCATCATGAACAATTCGGTGTTATTTGAATAGTATTGTGTGCATGTAAACGTCGTCTACATAAAGAATTATGAAAGAACTGAAGCAAGCAAGTGCTTCCTGCACTTGTGGCTGCCATCCTACCCTATTGGAGAACTCATTAGAATGACCTCTTTCTTCTTGGTCTTCTCCAAATGGTTAGGATGATTTGCTTCTCTCTTCCCAATCTATAAGAACCATCTCTCATGAATATCCTTTTTCTCCTTTCCCCTCCGAGCATAAAGTGTTCTTAAAGTATTGCATGCCTTTTTTAAAGCTGGTACCTTGCTTCAATGTTGTATTAACTGGTATCAAAGTCAATAATGATTATACATGAATAAGCAATTAAGCATTTGAACTTTTACTTGCTCGTGATTTCTCCATTCCATTCCTATTCATCTATATGTTTTAGGTTTCGTTTGGAATAGCTTTCTTATTGCTTGTTTAAGCAGGTTTTAAGTATAGAAAATTTTTTATCTAAAAATTTTGTATTAAAAAGCTGCTTTAGAAAGCAAGTAAAAAAAGCATCCCAAACGAAACCTTAGATTGTACAATTTCTGAGATTTTTATTGACAATTTTATGAAATTGTAGTCTCATCTCTTAGCATTTGATACATTTTTTCCCTACAACCATTAATGATTAATCCGCAAACCTATCTCCAATCACTTTCCCAAATCCTCATAATACAACCCAATGCAAGCCCTTCATAAGTCTAACCTAAGCTCCAAAAAAAATCTTTATTGATGAATCTACGAATCTAGTCGTCAGCTTTCAAAGCTCAACTCTCATATAATGTCTCCCAACTTCGTCTCCCATCTTGACATCAAAGTTCGACTCTAAAGTATGACACTTATGTTCTTTCCCCTTTAGACACCAAAGCCAACTCCACACCCCTATAACATGACGACTAATATTCTTTCCTCTCTATTTTTAAATCCAAAATCCTCTAAATAAACACACATAAGTATCAATAAGCATTTGAACATTGTTTGGATTATAAGTTTCTACGAAATAAAGTATATGATAGCAAAGTCAATTATAGATTGTTTTCCCAGAGGATTGTAATAATTTATGTATATACATGAACTCGTACAAGTACACACAAAAGAACTTTTTTAGAGCAACATTCTCAATATATTCATACAAGTACACACAAAATAACACACATAAGTATCAATATACACATTCTCAAAACATTAGACAACACAAAAAAGCATCAACAAAAACACCTTCTCAAAACAATATATTGGATTGATTGGCAAATAACCCTTGCATACACTATAATAATATATAGGATTTTAGAGCATAATGAGCTAGTAAAATAAAACCAACTTCATATAATATTACTATTCTATTTTATTGATCTACTAGATGAAAACATTTTGTATTTGTATAACAAATAGTGCAATAAACTTATTTTAAAATTGTCCAAAAAAATCACTCTAAGGTAACACGTTCAATATCCCTCTTCATTCCTTTAATTTCCACCCAAACCACTACCTTTTAAGTTATATTTTTGTTATCTAGACAATACATTCATCATATACTTCTCTATCTCCAATAACCAGCCCTTTACTATAGTAGGCTTCATAACTCTCTTAAATAGTGGGGGTAAAATAACTTTTAATATTTATCTTCCTCCATCATAATATTATTATTTATTATAATATACACTACATTTTAGTTGGGTTACTACTATAACCAATTGCATCATATTTTTTAATAATAAAGTGTATATTTTACTTTATTGAGATAATTTTTTTTGTACAAAGTATTATCTATAGCTTCTTTGTTGACCTACAACTTTAAGCAAAAAATAATAATAACAATAAAAAAGAGATCGTGCCTGTACCTGTAGTGCCAAACACAGCATGCCGGAGTTGTGCCTAAATTGAAAAAAATACTGTGACCCGAACGACCTACCCATGATTCGATAGAGACCTCGCCACTCTTCGCACGTCACCGCTCTTCAATAAATAGCAAAGAAATGAGTCATTCGGGTCTTCCTTTTCCATTCGTAACAATCCCGTTGATCCTCTATTCTGTTGTTCTTCCTTCCTCTCATTGTGAACTTCTTCGACTCCTTCGCTCCTTCGACGATGTTCCCATTTCCTGTCCGACTGGAAGCTACAATGGTTTGATTGGAAGCAATGAGGGGAGCTTGCCACTGTGAAGATAATGTTCTCCATATCGTACGCTTCTGCGGCCTCTTCATGGTTGTTCGAATTCCCTCTCCCAACGACATTCCCTTATTGTGGGATTGGAAATCACGACATTTGATCGAAAGCGCAAACAGGAGCTCACTAGCCGTGAGGGTAACTTTCTCCGTGTGGCCCGTTTCCTTGGCTAAATCCCTAAACCTAGCTCATTTTTAAATGATTATAATTAATTATAATTTTATTATAATTAGCTAATTTTAATTATAATTGATTTTAATTAATTAATAATATTATTAATTAATTACACTTAATTATCATTAAACATAATTAATTATTTTTAATTATAATTAATTATTTATCTCAAATTAATTGTAATTAATAATTATAAAATAATTATAATTTTTTAATTAGTTAATATTAATTATTATTAATAATAATTAATTATGATTAATAATCATTAATCATAATTAATTATTTTAATTATAATTGATTATTATAAGATAATTATAATTAATTTTAAATGAATTATAATTTTATAATTAGTTGATATTAGTATAATTAATTATCATTAATCATAATTAATTATTTTTATTTCTAATTAAGTGTTTTTAATTATAATTAAGCTTTTAATTATAATTTATCTTTATTAATTATAATTAATTATTCATTTAAAAAAAGAAGAAGAAAAAAAAGGAAAAAAAGAAAAAGAAAAGAAGAAGAGGGGAGAGGGGGATCCCAATTGTTCAGTTTCAAATCTCGTTCTCGACGCTAGCGACGAGCAAGCAAACCTCCCTACGTGCTCACATAGCACGGGAGGAGGGAAACCGATGCGACACTTGCGATGAGGCGGGTAATCCTTGGAGCGCTCATATAGCGTGAGGGGGACAAAAAAATAAGTACCAAAATGTGGGGAAATCACAGCTCTTTTTAACAAGAACTCAAAGACCCTTAAACTCTCATGTACCATAGTGGAGATGGAAGAAAATACAGTCACGATGTCCCTCGACATCTACTTGAAGTGTTCATATAGCATGGAGGGGAAGTGTGCCACCTAGTTTTTTCTCTTAAACGGGGGAGACACCATGAGGCTGTTGAAATTTAGACTGAAGATACAAGGAACTGGACTCGGACTTAGACATTGAATTGAACTAAGATGAACTCAAATGAATTAAATTCAAACTTGAACAAAAAGCATTAAGAACTCGAAATTCAATCTGGTAACAACAACTTACAAATTCAAACATGATTTAAACTTGAGCTTGATTGAGCATAACGAACTCAAGTGAATATGAACTTACAATTCGAACAAACAGAGGACTGTTGGACTCACCAAATGGGCATGGTGTATTTGAACTTGAACTTGATTGAATGCAGGGGAGTTTGGACTTGATTTGAACATCAAATGGATAATGATTTGAACTCAAATGACTTTGAACTTGACTTAAATTTAATGATGAGGACTTGAATAGAATAAAAAAACAATAAGGAATTGAATTTCTAATGATAAGAAGATTTGAACAAACAACACTAAAGAGCTAGACTTGAATGAATTCAAGCCTAAATCAAAGATGATGATGGATTTGATTTGAACTTGACTGGACCAAAAGGAATATAAGTTCAAGCAAAAGATGGAGATGTAATAGGAAAAATAAGACTATTTGCCATATAGTTTGAAGCCACCAGAGTTATTTGAAATTTTATCTCTCCAATAAGGAACTTGATGATGATGTTTTCATATCGATTTGAAACATTATTACTTCCACTAACTGCCAGATTGCAATTTTTATATTATTTAAAGGATGGCGTTGACAAGTTTTATCATCTAGATCTTTGCCGATTAAACTACAAGCATCAATACTACACAAGAGCAGGTGCATCTCATCCTGTAGGCAAGAATACATATTATCTACAAATAATCTAAGAAGGTCATGGAGAGGACACTAAGTATACTACTAATGACAACTAGCCTATGAAATATATGTGTGCTACCTACACATATGTAAGGGAGTATCCAACAAATGTGAGTTACCTTCATGTGTGAATTAAGGAACTTGTAATACAGTGACCCATTCACAATGAAAGAGAATGCATAATGAATATAATAGGTCCTACATAAGTGGCCATAAATAATGCATGATGAATGTGTTGAATCATTGAAAGTACTCCTAATGAATATGACAGTATTTTGTATTCAACATTAATACATTAACGCATACATTCGAACCAGCAAGCAATGTAATGAATATGGTGATTTGCTGGCTATCATACATGATGAATGTTGTAGGTCTACAAGCAAGGCAGGAAGAATGTGAAAGACATAACTACCTTTCAACCAATGATGTCTATTTTACAAATAAATATATATAATATTATATCCAAAAGCAATCATGCCTGATATAGTCTATCGAAAAATAGCAACCAATGAATTGCTATGAATAAGAAAGATCACAAGCAGAACATAGAGGAAATTATGACAAATGAAAGCATCTACAAGCTATGTAGCAAGGGGAAGGGGGTATGGAAGGATCATACAGTCAGCATAATCATTCATTTTATTCTTAAAGATCCATTTGGTTCAAACTACACTTTGTCCCTTTGGTCTTTCTACAAGCTCCTAAATATTATTCATAACAAATTGGTTTAACTCCTCTTGCATGGCTAAGATCCAAAACTCATTAGAAAACATTTGATTGATGTTGGTGGGTTCAGTCATTGAGATAAAGGCAGAGTGGTTTACTTCATTCATAAGTCTATGCCTAGTCCTAACACCTTCAGAAGGGTCTCCTAGATCAAATCTTTAGGATGACTCAAAGAATATCTCCAATCTCTAGGCAAGGTGTGTGTAGGTTCACCTCTTTCCTACATATCTACATTTTCTACTTCTTGGGTAATCTCACCTACTCCTTCAGTGTTTTGGGGCTCTACCCTCTTCTCCAAATTTTTAACTCTAGTGGTAATCTCTCCAACTTCATCTTCCTCCTCAACTCTAAACTTCTTAGGATCAAATTCATCAAACACTACATGAGTAGTCTCCTCCACCACTAAAGTCCTCTTATTAAATACCCTAAAGGATTTCCCCACACTTGAATATCCTAAGAGCACTCCATCAGATTTTGGGTCAAATTTCCCTAAGTGTGACTTCTCATTATTATGAATGAAAACCTTACAACCAAAGACATGGAGGTGGGAAAGATTGGGTGTCCTGCCCTTAAGGATCTCATAGGGTGTCTTATCTAGTTTGACTCTAATATTCACCCTATTCAACACATAATAAGCTGTGTTTATCGCTTCAGCCCAAAAGTACTTTAGAAGTGAATAATCAGCCAGCATGGCTCTAACGGCTTCCACTAAGGCTCTATTCTTCCTTTCAACTAGCTCGTTCTACTGAGGGGTCCTAGGAACTGAGAAGTTATGGCTAATCCCCTTATCCTCATAAAAGTATCCAAATCTCTCATTTTTAAACTCCCCCCCATGGTCACTATGGATGGTCAAGATCTCACAACCTAGCTTTTTCTAAATCCAAGTGAAGAAGGATCTAAACTCATCAAAAGACTCATTCTTATGTGACTGAAATCTAATCCAAGTAAACCTCGAGTAGTCATCGATAATCACAAAACCATAGGCTTTCCCTTTTAAGCTGACAGTGTTAATGGGTCCAAAAAAATCCATGTGAATGACTTCTAAAGGTCTAGAGGTGCTAATATCCTTAATGGAGTGAAAAGTTGAATGTACTTGCTTTCCTAATTGGTAGGCATTACAAAGGTGGTCTTTTGAGAATTTAAGCTTGGGGATACCTCTAACTAGATTTTTTTAGGTAACTCTCCAAAGAGTTTTCATACTAGCATGACATAACCTCATGTGTCAAAACCATGAATCATCACCAGTAGATTTTAAGCAGAATGAAGCAGCACATTCAATATTATTTAAGTCAAGCATGTAAACATTATTGATCCACTTTTCCTGTAAAACAGTGTTGTTATTTAAGCTTATAATGCAAGTATTTTCCAAAAAAATTATGATGAAGCCCTTATCGCAAAGCTGACTGATGCTGAGCAAGTTATGTTTTAGTTTATCTACAAGCAAAACATTTTCAATCAAAAGGTTCTTGGAGTTTTTGATTATACCTACGCCCATCACTTTCCTGGTGGTGTTGTCTCCAAGAGTAACCTTGCCTCCTGTCCTAGTTTCCAGAAAAATGAATTGATTGGCCTCTCAAGTCATATGTCATGAGCATCTGTTGTCCATGTACCACATGCTCTCACGAGGCCTTTTGTGAGAGCCAACCTACAAAATCATCAAATGTCAGATTTAGGAACCCAAACATATTTGGGTCCCTTCTTATGGAAAGAAGAATGTAATGCATGTGTGTTATGTTATGAATCATGCAATTTGGATCTCCACACCCAATGTGTACTATGATGAATAGTGCAAGTGTGTGAGATGTGTCCTAACATGCCACATGAAAAATATCTAACACCAGGAAATGGATTTACTAATATATTTGGATGGTGATGCTTTTGTGGGTCTCCGAAAGGATTCTGCTCGTGGGGTTCAAATGTAAAGAGTACGACCACATTATCCCGTAGGACAAAAAGATCATAGGCCTTTACATTCAACACAAGCAGGCCGATGGAAGAGCAGATGAAGTTATACATTCGATTAGCCATGAAAGATAACAGCTTTTGCCTACACACTTCGATGGATAATAATATATATAACCCAGAATTTCACGAGATTTCCCCCATTCGATGCATCAGCTCGAATGTGGTTTATTTGATATGGGAATCAGTTTCCTACGGGCGCAAGCCCGCATAGTTAATTACATCTTAGAACTCGGTCTAAAAAAACTCTTGATTAAATATGTTAGATTATTATCTCAAATGGGTTTAACGCAAAGGAATTTTTAGGCTTTCCTAATCAAAGGGGAAGAGAGACCCAATTTAGTTTAATCAACACATGTGGTTCATATCAACATTCGGCCGGTCTGAGGAAGAAAAAACTGGAGAAAAAGAAAAGACACTGCATCTCAAGCATACGTGAGAGGAGGGAGGTGGCGTTATCTGTGTGACACGGATGAGTAGGATTTATAGCTTCCGAAAGAAAAGAAAGCTTAGCCACCAATAAAGCATACAGTGATACACTCGTACCACTAGCCTTAGATCCTAAATCTATAAAAGATTTAGTATCGTACATACGACAGACCTAACTAATGCAACTTGGACTTATATCTTGCTTGAAAAAGGAAGCCAATTAAAACCACCTAGTCATATAAAATATATGATATCCGGTCCATATGAAAAATGGGTGGGTGGTTAGACTTTGGAATTTGGGATAAACATCTAGAGAAGTTCCTAAGTGACCCCACACTTATGAATGGTATAATGCTTCTAAAACTAATGCATTTAAGTTTTAATTTTAATTAGTTACTAATGAAATGTATGCTGATTAAAGTCTCCAAATCTGAAATATATGAAATTTTAAAAAGGCTTATAAAATAATTTTTTAGAAAGACTAAGCTTCCCCGGTCCAGCACTTCATCCTCATAGGCCAGATTATCCAGACTCTACCTGCAGGCGGGGAAGTGTCTAAGCAAGGAAAAGAGAATGCATTTCAGATGCATGCGACCCCGGACGATTCCGGCTATTTCCTAAATCGTTATGTTTCTATGTTGCTTAATTCTTAAAATTTTATTTTTAATTACGAGTAGAAAAAATTTATCCCTTAGATAGCCTAACGAGTCAGGTGCATGCGCATGCAAGAAAGAAACCTATGAAAAACATACCAGTTCTACTGCGCAATAAAAGTAAATAAAATATATAAACAAATAACAAAAAAGTATTCAAAGTCCATGACAATTTCCATACAATATATATCACACAATACAGAAAAGTAGTGGTGGCCGGGCTCCACCGACAACAACTCGGGTTCTACTCCTAAGGAATGATGCAAATTTTAAACCAATGCATTTTATATCTCAATAATCATCCTTGCTTTCTTGATTCGTCTATAGACCGTCTTCCTTTCTTCGGGTTCCTCGTAGTACGTCCTCCAAAAGGATGTCCAAATAAAAAAGGAATTTCTCTATAAGAGATTTCCTTTTCTCTTTGGACACCTCTACATTTAAAATGTTTTGTTTTAATAATTTTCAAAACACTTGACACCAAATACATTACATCAGAAAAATAAATAAAAGAAAATCTAGACTCTCCTACAGGGTTATCCTAAACAGTTATAATCAAAATCATCCAAGCAGTTATATATATGAAATAAAATTGCTCAAAATCAATCACACTTTGTCGTGCTCTAATTTAATTGGGGGCTAAGAAGCTGAAGCACCTAAAGCAATTATATATTTTTATTATTAATTTTAGCCCCCTTTAACGTTGTGTGAGCACGACCATTCTCAAGAAAAAAATATTAGTATAAAAAGCATTCCTAACCTATGGGTATTCTATCATTCACAATAAAGTATAGAAAAAGAGTTAGAAACTATCACAGAAAAGCATCACAGAAAACTAATGTAAGTAGCAAAAACAAACAGCACACGGGTCATATGCAAAGCACCACAACACAGAGACAAAAAGAAAAGCAGACATCGGCCTAACCTAGAACTAGTAATCGTGTCATAACAAACAAGTCTATGTGTGTGTAGGCTGTGTAGTTTTGGATAGGTCTTATGTAAGATTATTTAATTATAATTGCTTGCATTTGATTTGTAAGAAGGCCAAAAGAGATATTTTAATTGAAGTTTAAATATTAATATTTTAATATTGATTTTAAAGATTTTATTTTAGTATTTGATTGATTATCATCTTTGTTTCTCACTGAGGCCGTGAGGTTTATTTCACCCTCATTGGGGCTAACTTAATAGCCTCGTAGGCCTGGGTTAACCAGTGGCAATCAATTTTTTTGAATTATTTTAGTTGGTTATAAATTAGAAAAAGAAAAGTGAATTAAACAGTTTGTTAATTAGATTTGTTGATTGATTTTAAAGATTAGTCTAAGATTTGATCTTTAAAAGTCTCTTATCCTAATGAATTTTAGTTTTATATAAGATTATATTATGGCTATTCTCAAATTTAAGTACTTAATTTTATTTACCATTATTTTCATGCTATGGTTTGGTTGGTTTCATCTCTGTAAATTATTGTTATTGGTCAAGTGTTGTGTCTGTGCTAGAGGTTTGGATGTAAGGAGTGTGGTTCTCTTGTGTAGTTCATGTTTGTTTTCAATTTGGTACTCCTTTATTTCTATAACTAAAATTCAGCATCCTTTTTTTCTGGTTAGGGTATTCGAGTTTTTATGTTTGTTTTTTTGGGTTTGTAGCCTTTTAGATTGTTGGTTTTTCACTCTTTGGGGTTTATTATTATTTTTTCCTAGATGTTGCTTCATGGGTGTTTATTGTTGGGTTGTTCTAGTGGAGACTGGAGGTGGTTTCTGTGATCTTATTCTAGTTTGAAAATTGGATTTTTTGTTGTCTTCTTACAACTAAGTTCTGTTGTTCTACTGTTTGGGCATATGGGTTTTGCAAATGTTTTCTGGTTTTTGTGGTCTGGTGTGGTCTTGGTTGTTGGTTGCTTCCTTATTGGATTGTGTTCTAGTTGTGACCATTTTCTGCTTTTTGTTAGATTATGTAGTGGTGCTCTTTTGTTGGTCGGATTTTGGGGTAAATTATTGGCCTCTTTTTGTGTTTTCTACTTCCTTATTTTGGTTGGGTGTGCATTATTGCTGGTGGTTAGTGGGCTTTTTGCCTATGTTTTGACTTGGTTATTGGGTTGTTTGGGTGTTTGGGTGTTTGGGCGAGCATATTTTTCTTTGTAATTCCAATTTTTGGTGTGTGTTAGGGTGGAGCCTTTGTTGTGATGCCTCTATCTGGGCGGATTGTTTCTTTCCTTTTGTTGGGCTGGTTGGTTTGGTTGCGTGGGCTAGTTGTGTTGGTGAGGGGTTTAGTCATCTACCATGTGTTAATGTTGTTCTTGTTTATCAAATCTCTGATTTGGTTTTTTTAAGTGTTTTCCCTATATGTTTTCGCTCCCCTATTGTCTATTCTTCTTTGTCGGGTTCTTCTTAGGGATCTCTCTATGTACTGAGGGACAATGAATTTCATGCTCTTGTTCTGATGTCATATAGTGTGGATCTTGTTTGTAGCTATGGTTATTTGTGGCATCAATGAGATTTTTTGGCTACTCGTGTAGATGTTTGTTTTATCCTTATTATTATTATTATTACTTGTCTTCGATCAAGCTTGGGCTTCAATTTTTAGGTATAGCTATTTCCATTTCTTTTTGGATTTTATCTTGTAATTAGATAGGGATATTTAACTTTGGATATTTTTGTTAATTTGATTGTAGCTCTTTAAGCATTAGTGGGTTTTGGATCCCTCTAATGATTTGTAATTTTTTTTTTATAAACATGTATGACCATTGTGGGTTTTATCAAAAAAAAGAGGTGTTTTTGACAATAATTAATATGAATCATGGTGGCTAAGTAAACATCTTACCACACTTCAAAAGAATTATTTTGAAGAGGAGAAGCTTTACAAGGAAGTTAATGTAATCTTTAGATTTTCTCTCTAAAAATTATAATAATTGTTATTATTTTATTTGCCTCTACAAATTATTATTATTATTTGTTAAACTTGTTTATAGATTATTCTGAATCATTTTTAACTCAAATTAATTTCTACAAAAAGATATTTACCTTGATTGCCTTCCTATGTCTAATTATGAAATTGAATAATTATTCAAAAATTCTAACGCTACTTTATACTTAGTTAAAAATTCTTTATCAAAAATTTGAAAGCTATCTGATTTTTTTTTTTTATTTTAAGGATATAAATTTTTTTGCTAATTACATGTTATTTTTGAAAGAGTAGAAAGTTTGGTTATAGCTAACAGTGTTTAGGAGTTTACTTGGGGCTCAACTAAGGGATGCGATCTTATTTCCTGGATTTATATGGCTCAAAAAGAGGAGCTTGAAAAGAATAGAAAGAATAATATTCAGAACAATATCATCTGCCAATAAATTTTAACTTTCATATAAAGAGTCATTATGATAGTCATCTTCACCTCCATAATAAAAAAATAATCTATGTTCATGGTCAATTCAGTTATATTCTTGTATGACAATATTGGATCAATATTATTTTCATTCATCAGCTCATTGGAATATTTTGCAAAAACTTATTACAAGTTTCATTCTTTATATGACTATTAGCCAAATTTTGGGACAATAGTCTTTGTACATTCATTAAAGTTCTTCATTTATTGGTACTATGTATGACTTTGTCCAACTTAGTTTAATCCATCTCAAATAATACTTTTAAATCATAGACCCGATGTGAAAGTTCGTCAGGGAAGCTAAGCCCTTATGAACTAGCCCAATGCTAACCAAGAGGGGGGTGAATTGGTATTTAAAAATTTTCTCAATCAAATACACAAACTCAAGCCAAACCAAAAACCACCACAGGGAAAACAGAGTACGGAAATTAAATGTGGAAAAAGTAGTAATAAAAAACATACATAAATTTATAGTGGTTTGGTCAACTTGACCTACGTCCACTCCCCGGATCCTCTCCTCCGGGTATTGCACTAAACTCAGTGATTCTCCTTTTTTTCCCCACAGCAAAGGGGAGAAGCTTGTAAAAACCTCCTTTCCATCGAACCCAATGAGGCAGAGAACCCAGCTCCTTTTGCTTCCTCCTGAAGCAGGAAGAGAACTTGACTCCTTTTGCTTCTTCCTGAAGCAGGTAGAGAACTCGATCAATTGCTGAAGTTGACCTCTCTCAAACCTCCAAGGAATAAGGGATGACGACCAAAGAAGACGACTCAGATCCTTTCTTGGAGCAACCTTCGTGAAACCTCTCACAAACTCTACCCCATAAGATTCTCTCTCTCTCTCTCTCTCTCTCTCTCTCTCTCTCTCTCTCTCTCTCTCTCTCTCTCTCTCTCCCTTACTCTCCCTCTCCTCTACGCTCTTTCATGTCAAGACAACAGTAAAAGATACATGTGGACCTCCGAAAAAAACACCGCGCGAACGGGTCGATTGGAATGACAGATTGGATCGTGCATACGACAAACCATTGAGGATAGAGGCTTTCACCAACACACCTCGATGGGTAGTAATATACACGACCTAGTCACGGGTTTCCCCCATCCGATACAAAGGCTCGAATGGGGTTTAGTAGATGTGGGGCCAAGTTTCCCACGGGCGCAAGCCCCCGTGGTTAATTACATCTCAGGCCGGAGCCTGAGAAAACTCTCGATTAAGGATTATACATTATCGTTTCCTAAAGTGGGATCGGCACGAGGGTATAGACTAGGAAATCCTACTCAAAGGGAAGAAAGGTCTGAAGGGCTGAATCAATATGCGTGACTCATACCAGCATTCGGAGGCTCTAGGGTACTAAAGAGAAACTGGAGAAATAAAAAAATCAGGTAATCAATCACATGCATGAGAGAAGGATGGAGGTGGCGTCATCCTGTGACACAGATAAGTAGGATTTAGGATCCCTGAAAAGAAGGGACATACCTGCTATTTAAGGCATACTACGAGACCGAATGTAGTTGCCTCGAATCCTAAATCTAGTTTGGACTTAGTATTCGACACACACTAAGACCAGTGTCCTAGCTAATGCTATGCAAAACCTGGACTTACCCCGGCCTGGATTGGGGAGCCAGCTAACCACCTAATCGCTTTAAAACCATGTTATCCAGTCAATTATGAAAGATGGGTGGGAGGTATAGTTATTGGAAATAGGACTGACATCTAGAGAGTTTCCTAAGTGTTCCTGGACTCATGTGGGTTAGATGCTCCTAGCTAATGCAATTAAATTTTAATTAGTTGGTTACTAATGCAATGCATGCTAGTTGAATCGTCAGCTCATGAATGCTATAGAACTTTAAAAAAAGGCTTATAGAAATTTTTTTTTTTGAAAAGACTGAGTCTCCCTAGGTCCGGCACTTCATCCTCATAGGCCAGATTATCCGGACTCTACCCGCAGGCAGGGAGATGTCTTATAGCAAGGAAAAAAGAAATGCAGTAATATGCATGCTACCCCGGACGATTCCGGCAGTTCCGTAGGTTCGTTAAGTTTCTATGTTATTTAGATCTTAAAATTTTAAGAGTTAGTCACGAGTAGAAAAGCTTTATAGTCCTTAGAAGAGCCTAACGAATTCCAGGCAAAAACAAAATCGACATGCAAGAAAGAAACCTAAGAAAAGCAGGCAATTTCTACTGCACAATCAGGTAAACACATCAATATAAATCAAACTAATCAAGTAAATGTCCATAGGCCAACTGCCCTTTAATTACAACCCAAGGTATGCAGAAAAGTAAAGTGGTCGGGCACTACTGCCAACAACCCGGATTTCTAAGCCTATGAGAGACGCAAATGACCTTGAGTGGGATATTGGCCTTCAGGTCTTCAATCTTCTTTGGATCACTTCTCCTTGGATCTCCCTCCTTGGACTCCTTGGAAATCTCCTCCTTGGACTTCTTGGATCCGTCGTGGCTTGAATATCCAAACGAAGAGACAATTCTCCCTTTTGGGGATGATTGTCTTTTCTTTTTGGATATCTAAAGCCATCCCACTCGATTTCCCAAATGGAAGAAGACTCTCCCCTATGAGGATGCCTTCTTCTTTTGGGATTCAAGTGGGATAAGAATATCCACACTCAAGAGTCATTTTCACAACTCTTAACAAATTTATTACAAACAAATTACATTAATTGAAAGCAGTAAATCTAAGAATCCCTGCAAGGTTATCCTAATAAAAATCATCCCAAGCAGTTTATATGAAGATGAAAGTGCTAACACCATTGACCCTGTGCCAAGCCATGCTCTTAATTATGAGGGCTAACCAGCTCCATCTGTGCAGTTATAATTATTAATTTTAGCCCTCATTTTTATTTGGGGGGAAGCTGAGCAAGCACCTGCATAAAATATTATTAGAAATTATGATAATGCTCCCCCCTTTTTATTAGCATTGAGCATGGCCACCTGCACGGAAGAACAATATACATATATAACGCTCCTAACCTAGGGGTAAATTTAGCGCTCATCATATCACAGAGTGCAATAAACGTAAGCAAACACACCAATCATTTTTCAAACAGCATGTAATGAAATCCGCGAAAGCTCCGGCACACAACAGAAATGTAAAACCCAGCGGCCTAACCTAGATCTAGAAGTGATGCCCTAGCAAATAATTCTATGTGTGTGTAAGGCTGCTGAGGTTTGGATAGGTCCTAAGCAGGGTGGTTAGTTAAAGTTATATATAGTTCATGTTTGTTGGGAGTCTGAAAAGGATATTTTAGTTGAAATTCAAATATTAGTTAATTCGGGTCCATTTTAATTATTTTAGTTTGTTGATGAATTTTAAGAACTAAAAGTACTGATATTTAAAGTTTAAGTGATATTAGCCAATTTTGGAAAGTTACGGGTCCTTCTAGGAACTAGACTAAGGGTACAAAAAGTCACTATAGAAAAGAGGCTAGGTTTGGGGTTTCTATCACCTTAGGAAAATACTAGACCCTAAGAGGAGTAGTTAGACAGGTAGTAGGCTGAAATCGGAGTTTTCTAGGCAAAGTTATGAATTTTCTAAGTTTCGGGCCCTATCCTATAGACTAGGGTTGACCCAAAAAGTTGACTTTCTAATCTAGGCTAGTTTCTAGAATCCTAAGATTTTTAATAAATACTAGGCCTTAATTGGAATCTAATGCAAGTGAGTTTACCTAATTTGGAATTTTCTACAATTAGTTATGAGTTTCTAAAGATTGGGTATTTATGGGAATTTTCTAAATTAACTAGGAAATGGCCTTTTTATTGTTTTGCTCCAAATCAGCTCCAAACTGATTGGAATCACTCCCAAAGGTCAGGAATGACCTGAAAAAGTGATCCCAAGTGTTTGGGGAAAGTTTGGGATTTTTAATAATTTTTAATGAATTATTAGGGGCAAAATGGTAAATTCCACCTATGGTCAAATTAGGGATCAACCTATAGTAAAACTAGGAGACCTATTTATCTAAGGTTAAGAATCAGATTCTGGTCAGTTCAAGGTATTATGGGTAATTTTCTGACCTAAGGTGTATTTATTGTAATTTTCGGAAGGTTCCCGGGGCCTTATTTAACCAGTTAATTAGGGTTAGTTAACTAAGGGGTCTAACAAGCCCTAAAAATTTCTAGAAAATTCTGTGAGGTTTAAGATATCACTAAGTTTAAGTGTTGCAGTTTTCATGTCAATTTGGGATCTATCCTAGCTCCTAGAAAACTTCTAAGTTCGCTAGACGAGTCCTTAATTATTGTCCTTAGGGTGTCACTACGTTGTAGGAGTTAAGAGTGATGTTTTATCTAACCCTCACGGTAATAAATGCATGGGAGTATAAAAATGAAATAAACACACCATGTCCTTAGATCTAGGAGAGCCTAGACTAAGTGCTCGTGGTGCGACCTATACATGCAGTCTACGAAAAATAAAAGGAAGACACCTAATGGAGGAATTAGTGAATGATTAGAACTCAATCACCTACTAATCCTCTCTCCCATGATAGCTCTTCATATCTAGAACCCATGTTTAAAATTTCATGCAATAGTAGGTCTCCCAAAAAAGTAGGATTTAATTATAAGTAATTTCAAAATAATTTAAAAATAGTTATATAGATATAGATTTTTGGAAAATAAGATAATTCAAAATGAATCAATTTGTAATAGATAAATATATGGGAGACCCATTGACCATCCAATCGAGGTCTCAAAACGATTTGAAAATAGTTTGTATCCTGAAAATAAATATTATATTGATTATAAAAATAATATTAAAATACCCGAATAATCAAATCAAAACAGAAATCTATCAAAAAAAGCCAAAACCAGCCACTGAAACCATAGTCAAAATAAAATTCACATTTTTCTGAAAAGAATTAGGGGTTATACGCAAAAATCCGATTTGAAACGGCGAAGATATGAATTTCCGAAGTTTAAACATAATAAAAGAACCTTTTAAAATAGTGCCATTTCACTGTTTTGGAAATATCAGAAAATCTAAACAGAATTTTCACCCAAAAGTGATTTCAAACTGTACAGAATTCCAAATACATTCAAAACAAGGTGCTGTGCATCAAAATCCGACCTAAAACGAGAAAGTTACGCAATTTCAAAGTTTAAAGACAATAATTAAATAATTTCAAAATAATGCTATTGGCTGTTTTGAAAATAACTGCATACAGATCCAAAAATTCCAAATAAAACTAGTTCCAGAATTTGCAGAATGCAAATACGTTTAAATCAAGGTGTTGTGCGTCGACAGCGGATATAAAACGAGAAAGTTATGATTTTTGGAAGATTAAATGCAATAACTAGGTTTAAAAATAATTTAAAATAAATAATATTTAACAATAATTATTTAAAATAGTATAAAGCAATACCTTAATAGTTATGAAACTTAAAAATAATTTTAAAAAAAAATATAATAATAGTTATATTTTAATTATTAGTAATATTTTTTTTATAACTTAACTAATTAAAGTAATTAGAATAATATTTAATTATTAAAAATACATTTTTATATATAATAATAATAATAATAATAACAACAATAATACTAATATATATATATATAATAGTAATAGAACTAAGCTAACATAGTCTACTAACTAATATTATAATTAAAATATTAATATTATAATAAAAATAATTAAAATAATATAAAAGAAAAATAGCATTTCACTATTTTCTTTAAATAATTTAATATTCATGGCTCATTTTTATAAAAAAAAAAATTTTATCATGTAGAGAATAAAAATCCGATCAAAACGAGGTATTGTGCGTAAAAATCGAACGAAAAACGGATTTTTTATGATTTTTGGAAGATTTCTGATTTAAAATATATTAAAAATAAATTCTTTAATTTAAAATAACGGCGGCGGCCAATCCTGTTCTGACACGCGGCGGCGGCGGTCAAAATCGCGGGCGGCGGCGGTCAGGACACGCGGCGACAGCGGGACGGGCGGCGGCTGAGTGCGCCACGCGGCGGCACCGGACTCGCTCCGAGGTCCGCGGCAATGATTGCCGCGGTTACGGCTCACTTGCCACGTTGGCGGCAATCCGGAGCCGTCTGATCGGACGCCATCAGACGCGGACGACGGGGATTGAGGCGGTCAGAAACCCGTTCGACAGAACCGGATACACGGTTCAGATCACCCGCGGTATGGCGTGATCCGAACCGTTGATCTTAAGATCAACGGTTCAGAGCTCCCGCAGACCAAACCACGCCCGATCCGAAACCCTAATACGTTTTTGGCCTCGTTCTACTAAACAGCCGAACCAAATTGCACAAAATTTTAGACACATATTTTAGGAATGAAGAGCATCCATGGGGACCTATTTTCGAGATCTAAAACGAAGAATATAAAAATCTATTTAGCTTTGAGTGTTCTAACTAGGGTTTAGTGTTTTACCGAAAATACTCGATGAAATCGAGAGATCTCTGGCTTGTTGCACTTGTAGACTGTCCACGCTCCTAGTTGTAGAAGAAATCACGAGCTTTCGACATCTAGATCTTGCGCAAAACGAAACGAAAGGGAAATCTCCTCGGGTCGCCGGAGAGTTCGCCGCCGGCGGCTTTGGGTGGTCGGGTTTGACGTGGGGAAGGGAGTGGAGTCTCTCTAGAGCTCTCACACGAAATCTCAAGTGTTGAGGCGGTCTAGAGAGAGAGCAAGAAAAAAAAAGATCTTAATTTGGACAAAATTTTTCATATTTAAAGCCCCTAGACCTAATACCAACGGCTGGGATTAATTCCTGATGTGATTTGGAGGGAAATAGGTCGGTTTTGGCCGTGGAATTTCATTTGAAATTCGAAGGAGTTAAATTAGAGCCTTTACATGCATTAATTGGGCTCCTAATGGGTGATTATGACCCATTAATGGCCAAATTTGACCGAGTCAACATTTGACTTAGTCAAATCAGCCAATTGGGTCAATGGGGTATGAGGTTCGAGCCATGAAATCCATGAAATTAATTTAGAATTGATTTTAAGCTTAAAGGGGCCAAACTGGTCAACCCTGGTTGACTCGGTCAACTGGGTTGACTCAGGGTCTAAGCCCGGGCTCAACAGACTCGACTCGACCCTACGAGCCTATTGGAGAGGGTCTTGGGGTATGACTTGATCAATTTGACCAAGTCAACCCTTTTACCAAGGTTCTGGGAAAAATCGAGGTCAACAATACACACTTGGGTAAATAATAGGTCTTAAATAAAAGAGCTTCAAATTTGCTCTTAATTGTAATATATTGATCCTATCGTCTAGGATGAGTGGCCGATCGTCACATATGATCAGTACAAATTCAGCTCAATCAGCCAGGATGATCTGGGAGAGTCTGGACTAATAGAATGTTTATTTGTTCAGATCATCCAGGATAATATTATATCGTTTGTACGATTAGTTCAAGTCATCGAATTGCGTCCAGACCATCACCCTAAATGAATGTCTGGATGATGAAAAAATAACTTGATAATCTGGGACGATCTCATAATCCTTCGGGCCGATTAGTACAAAATGATGAATATAGTCCAGAATATCGCCCTGGATGCATGTCTGGACGATGAAAATATAATCGATCATCCAGGAAGATATAGGATCGTTCCGGATGATTAGTACAAAAAATAAACATCGTATAAAACATCGCCCTGGTAGTATAGGACAAAATTAAGGTTTTTTTAACTGATCGTCCCAGACTATCCTGCTATCGTCCAGGATGATATGATCGAGCAATCAAACCTTAATTGATTTCCTTAATTACTAGAGTAATTTAGGCATAATTGTATTATATCATCTAGGATGATGTCCTGGATGATGTCTAAAAATAAAAAATGCCTAAACAGTTCTGGCGGGTGATTCTTTCTAATTTGAGCCTATCATCCCAGACGATGCTAATATCATCTAGGATGATTTGCTTAATTGTGGCTTCCTTAACCAGGATGCCCTAATTAGGGTTTCTACTTTTAACTGATCATCCAGAACGATTTTGAATTATCCCGTACAATATGATTGAAAACAAAAAACTCTAAAACTATCAAAATTTTTCCTCCGAGTGTGTGTGCAAGGTTACTTAGCATCAGGACCCACATTATTGCAATAGACTCAAGAAAAGGTAAAAGATAATTGACATACATTACAAGCTGACTCAGTCCTAATTTACCCAATCTTGAGCTAGTTTAATTTTCAATTTCATCTTGTGTACCTGAAATGTAAGTAGGCAATACAGTCTTAAAAAAGTAAAAGTAACAAAAATGTTTACTATTATCAAAATTATAAGTCCTAAAACCAGATTCGTAACAATCTCCTTCTTTTTTATGATGACAAACAATCAAAACTAAATAGAACACAAACATAAGTAAAATAGTACGATGAAACAACCAAACACTACCCACTAACAACATACTACTCCCCCTTTTGACATCACAAAATGGATGAGAAAACCATAAAAGAAAAACATAACAGAAGAAGAAAAAGAAGAGTGAAAGTACAATTTTTTTTATTAAAGCATGAATATGATAAAGTCTCCATGTGATTGAATTAAAAATTTGTAAGAATCAATGAGTTAACATCAACAAAATCAAAAAAATGGTAGAAAAATTGATCCTGTTTGCCCTAGCTCAAACTTCTCACATGGAAAACTATCTTTTGAAAATAAAGATCTAACTCAGAAAAATTAATTGGATAAGAAAAAAAGATCTATTCAAAACTTAGTTCTAGAAAAATATCTTATAAAATAATATGTCAAAGTAATTAGTCACAATCATGAATTTTAAATCAAACATTTGAAAATATCAAATAACACATGAATTCTTCTAAGATTTAAAATTTTGAAAGAGTAGAGAGCTTGCTTTTGGTGGGCTCATTTTATGTCTCTTGTTAATTAATTAGAGCACTTTGCACATCTTTTGATTTTTATACTCTTTGTGTATCTGTTAATTTTTTTTTGCAGTCATTGCACTTCTTTTCATATTATTTTATCTTTTTGGGCTCATTTTATGCCCTTGACATTTTTTGCAAGTTAGATCCCTTTTCAAAACTCTTAAATACTCTCAGTTGTGAGTATATCTTTCATATATTAGAGAAGAAAAACTCACTCTCTAATATAAGGAAGAGTAAACCACAAAGAAGAATCAAATTCATATGGAAGAATAAAAGGAAGTTCAATTTTAATGCCATTAATTTCACGTGACGGAGGTGAATAACCTTCTTTCACAAGTATCCACATGCGATATTCAATCGATTATAAAAATGTAGACATGTAAGTTTTCCAAAAATAAAAAAGAATATTGTCAAACAAAGGTGATCAGGTAATAGAATGTCATACTGCAGTATTACGATTACCGAAGTTAGCTATGGATCGAAATTCAAAAGTTTTCAAAAACCTGATTTTACGAATCCCGCTCTGATACCACTTGAAAGTTCATCAGGGATGTTAAGCCCTTATGAACTAGCCCAAAGATAATCAAGAGGGGGGTGAATTGGTATTTACAAATTTTCTCAATCAAATAAACAAACTCAAGTCAAACCAAAAAAACATCACAAGGAAAATGAAGTGTAGAAATTAAATACAAAAAAAGTAGTAAAAAAGAACACAGAAATTTATAGTGGTTTAGTCAACTTGACCTACATCCACTCTCTGGAGCATCTCCTCCGGGTATTGCACTAAATTCAGTGACTCTCCTTTTACCCCCATAACAAGGCCAATAATCTTGTACAAATCCTTCATTCCACTAACCCTGGTGAGGTAGAGAACTCAACTCCTTTTGCTTCCTCCTGAAGCAGGCACAGAACCTGACTCCTTTTGCTTCCTCCTGAAGCAGGCACAGAACCCGGTCAATTGCTAAAGTAGACCTCTCTTGAACCACCGAGGAATAAGGGACGACAACCGGAGAATATGACTCAAATCCTTTCTTGGATTAACCTTTGTGAACCCCTCACAAACTCCCCCTCACAAGATCCTCTCTCTATCTCTCTCTCCTTTGCTCTCCCTCTCCTCTAGGCTCTCTCACATCAAGATAAAAACAAAAGATACACTCGTATGTAAATAAGATGTCTTAAATAGAAGAGCTTTAGATTTGCTCTTAATTGCAACATACCGACATTATCGTCTAAGAAGATCGGCCGATCATCTCGTACGATTAATATAAATTCAGCTCAATCAGTCAGGATGATCTAGGAGAGTCTAGACGAATAGAAGGTTCATTTATTCAGATTATCCAGGATGATAGGATATCATCCTGTAAGATTAGTTCAAGTCATCGAATATCATCCAGACCATCACCTTGGATGGATGTCTAGATGATGAAAAAATAACTTGATCGTCCAGGACGATCTCACGATTGTCCGGGCCAATTAATACAAAATAATGAATATCATCCATAACATCACCCTGGATGCATTTCTGGATGATAAAAAAATAATTGATCGTCTAGGACGATACAGAATCGTCCCGGATGATTAGTACAAAATAATACACATCGTCTAGAACATCGCCGTAGTAGTCCAGGATGAAACTAAGGTTTGTTTAACTGACCATCCTGGACGATATGATATAGCAATCAAACCTTAATTACCAGAGCAGGCAGAATTGTACTACATCATCTAGGATGATGTCCAAAAATAAAATATGCCTAAATAAATCTGGCGGTTGATTCTTTTTTATTTGAGCCTATCGTCCAGGACAATGTTAATATCGTCCAGCATGATTTGCTTAATTGCGGCTCCCTTAATCAGGATGCCCTAATTAGGGTTTCTATTTTTAACTAATTGTTCAGGATGATTTTGTATTATCTCGGACGATATGATCGAAAACAGAAAACTCTAAAATTGTCAGAATTTATCCCCCGAGTGTGTGTTGTGCAAGGTTACTAAGCATCAGGGCTCACATAATTATAATGGACTCAGTAAAAGGTAAAAGACACTTGACTTACATTACAAGCTGACTCAGTCCTAATTACCCAATCTTGAGTTAGTTTGATTTGCAATTTGATCTTATGGACCTGAAATGTTAGTAGGCAAGGCAATCGTAGAAAAACAGAAGTAACAAAAATGTATGTTATCATCAAAATTATAAGTCCTGAAACCAGATTCGCAACACGATGAAAAAGAATTTTTGGAATAGCCTGTAAAGAATGCTATGGAAGTAAGCATGCCAATATCATTCTGCTAACTTCTTTCGTTATCACTGCTCTTGAGTGCAAACTCTCTATAGGATTGTATCTATTTATAGCATAAACTTGATTTCCAATTTGTGGTTTCTTTTAATAGATGCATTTTCTAAATGCAAAAACTTCACTTGGGACAATATTAACATTTTATTTTTGGTCAATTGTCACATTTTATTTGACTATAATTTTACTTCTTTAGAGAGGGTCATCTTAGATAGTTTAGCCATATAAAATATCAGCCTTCTGATGACTCGGTTAGAGAGTATATTTATTAGAATTGATCGATGTTAAAAAGGTAGAGGTATACCTAAAAAAGGCTTGGTTAAAAAATATTAGAAAATATATTTTTATTAGATTTAAATGATAATTTTATTCTTAACATGACACAATGAAGAAAAAGTATTCATGTAGCTGGTGGGATAAAGGGTTGATGATGTTGTTGTTGTATAATTTTATAGCTTTTTTTCAATCATTTTTATGATGAGAGTTTTTTATAATAAATATTTTCTAGAGTGGGATAAGAATACGAAAGTTATTGACTCTTTTTTCAAAAGATAAAAAGGTAAATTAAATTAAACACAGTATATATATATATATATATATATATATATATATATATATATATATATATATATATATATATATATATATATATATATATATATATATATATATATATTAGACAATATCATCAAACTAGTAAGCATGTGATTTGTTGGTAACATATCATAGGTTTCTTGGTAACATGCACAAAATTGATAGAATTTGAAGTTCATTTTTTATATAAATTTTTAATTATCTTTTGGATCCCTCGATAGTTGTGGTGTCTGCAATAAAGGTATGAATAATTCTATTAGGACTTTATATTATGATATCATTGCGATTGATTTATGAAATTTTACTATGTAAGATTTTAATTAATGAATTTTGGATTCCTATATTACTGTTTTATTTTAGATATCTTCTGATGTAATGTCGTACCCTTTTTGTCTTTAGCTGATAGTTGATAGTGGAATCAACTCATACTAGTTGTTTGTTTGATATTGTTGCATATTAATATTATCATTTTTTTTAGTTAACATAAAAAGATGTAGTCATTATGATAGTGATTTTCCCCTTGCAAACGAGGAATTGATGACAGGATGGACTTGTATGTTATAACATGAATTGAAAAAATGGATCTTATCTTATCTATATGTTTTGGTTGATATAGTAAATTAATAATGATAGATTTTTTATAAATTGAAGTGATCAATTCTTATGTATTAATCTTTAGTTATAAAGTAATGTGGAATTTGGATAAAATGATTTGCTTATTGAGATACTTTCATTTCTTAATTTCGTCTGATCATTATGATATGCCAATTGTGGAACTACTAAATAGTCTTTCAACTCTTTATAATTGTTTAAGTACTTACATATACTATAACAGATAGAAGAAATCTATATTTTCTTTTTTGAAATATTTTTCCCTCATTAGTTTTGATCAAAGTTAAAAAATATATCATTTTTCATTAATATAATTAAAATTTTGAATTACTCATAGGGATAAAATTAATGATTTTATCTTTTTATCAAAGAAAATATAATTTAAATTTTGATGATATGAATTTTTATATTTAAATTTTTATTCACATGCAATTAATGCAAGTACAATAAATCTAATTATCCCGATTCCCGGCTGCAATTTTTTCTTTTTAAAAAATTATCTGAGATATTTTAAGCAACATTATTGCATTGAATTTCCATCTATGTAACGAACTCCATTTTTGAGATTCACATTAAGTGCCAAAACAATGACTATTTACATATAGCCTTTTCTCACATAAATAGGCACTTTTTTAAAGTGAAATTTCCCTTCAAAAGATTGTGTTGGGAAAGTAACCCTCACAACATCTACAAATAAGAAAGAGAAAATGCAAAAAAAAAAAAGACTTTCAGGATTTAATGTGGAAAAATAAAATTTTTGAAAAAGATCGGAGAGCCACACATCACCAAGAAATTCATAATGAAAATTGTGAGAATTGGTACACATCTCTTTCTTCATCATTCTCTTCCTGTCTCTTTTTATTCCTTGCACTGTTCTATACACATAATAGATAAAGAGACAAACATAAAACTTACCAAGGTATGCAACATTGCTACACCAGGTTTGGAGTGCCATGACATAGCAATCTATTTCTCTAGTATGACTAACAGTATAATAGCATGGAAATCTAGAGTGTTGTGGCTCTTCTCTCTCTTTTATCTCCAACTCAACAATACAGTATTGCAGTGCTATTCAGAAAAAAAAGGGTACAAAACATCAAAATCCAAGCACGTGGAGGACCTATGCAATCCGTCAACGAGCTCAACTAACATAATTGAGGTCCCATACAATAATACGACTTGATTGATCGACAAAATCAGATTCTACACAGAGTTAAAAATTTATTATATTTGTGAGTTGGATTTTTCTATTTTGTAAATTAAATTACCCATTTTATAAAAAAATCTAATTATTTGATATAAAATTCTCTAATTAACTAACAATTATCTTATGCCCTAAACTAAATTCTAACTTAGAATACTATCAAAATTTTGTGCGTTCTTTTTTTTTTTTCCTTTAAAAAATAACAAGTTATGTCGTGGGAAAGCTGTAAGTATATTCTAAATTTTCAACACTCATCATTAGCTGTTATATTTATACCTGATCAAACATAGGGCCAAATCTGATGGCTACACCTTCAAAAAAATTAAATTGATGGGAATGCAAATATTATATAACTTCATATCAAATTAAAGCTTAAGAAAAAATCAGCAAGTTGGTTTTTATTAAACCAGCCCAAGCAATAAACATTTGTTTCCTTCACTATAGGACAAAACCCTTATTTGATCTCTTCTTACACAACCTAATTTTCCCTTAAAATAATGATTTATATTATAAACAAAATTCCTAATAACCTCATTAAGCGCAATAATCCACCTCCTATAAAGACCCACCTACACTTGGCTTACTCCTCCAAATTGTCCTAAGCACAGCTTCAAAGTTATATTCTCATGGCGACTTCTTCTTCTCTACTCTCCTGTTATATTCTTCTCAATCTCCTCTTCTTTTTGCTTCTAATTGAAAATAATTTTCTAGTATCAACGCAAGAGCTTGCTGGAGAACACCATGTCATTGACGTCAAGTCACTATTGCCGAGCAGCTCCTGCTCCATGCCTGATAAAAGTTTGCGAACAATTTCAATAATTTCTTAATACCCTATTAGAGACTATTTTTTCATAAATTAATTAGAATAATAATAAATCATGCATCAATTAAGCTCATTCAATAGATATCACAAGCTTAAATGTGATGCAAAACCAAAAAATTCATTACATATATTAATTAGCTGTTCAATTGTGACAGGCACGAGCCCTTCCAAGCTCACGGTGGTCCATAGGGATGGGTGGTGCTCATCTCGGGCACGCCAAGACAAACAATCCCATGTGGAGCTCCTCCATCGTGACCAAGCCCGTGTCAAAAACATCCACCAACAGGCTGCCAGTCCAACCTCTCGCCTCAACCCTGTTCGAGGCTCTCTTTTTGCAAGAGTTCCGGCAAACATCGGCAAAGCTTATCATACCGTGAACTATATCATCACCATAGGACTAGGTACCCCTACAAAGTTCTTCACAGTTGAGTTCGACACTGGTAGTGATCTCAGTTGGACCCAATGTGCTCCCTGCTATAATTGTTACACCCAAAAAGATCCATTTTATGACCCAACCCAGTCATCCACCTTCTCTGACATCTTATGCACCTCTGACTATTGTTTTGATCTCGATCAATTTGGTTGCTCGTCTACCTCCACATGTCTCTTCCATGAAGAATATCATGACTATTCTTATACCAATGGCTCCTTCGTTCAAGACACCTTGACATTCTCCTCTGATATTATACAGAACTTCCGCTTCGGCTGTGGACATAACAACACCGGGCAATTCGGACAATTAGATGGTTTATTAGGCCTCGGTCGTGGGGCTATTTCAATTATTTCCCAAACAGCTCAATTGTATAATAAGGTATTCTCATATTGTCTACCATCACGGCCCAGTGCAACTGGATATCTCGAACTAGGTAGCTCTATCCCTGGTTGTAATTTATACACCGATGTTAACTGACCAAAACCTTCCATCATTTTACTTCATCAAGCTCATTGCCATTTCTATTGGGGGTTCACGGCTCGACCTTTCACCTACTGTATTCACAGACCCTGGAACCATATTGGACTCTGGCACAGTGATTAGCTACCTGCCGCCCACTGCCTACTCCGCCCTCCGCAACACTTTTCGACAGTACATGACCAAATACCCAGTAGCGCCACCACTGCCCAGTCTTGACACATGTTATGACTTAACTAACTACACGATAATGTACATTCCATCGATTGCGTTGATCTTTGACGGCGAAGTGACAACTACCTTAGATTCCATGGGGATAGTTTATGGGTTAAGTAAATCTCAAGTGTGCTTAGCCTTCACTGAAAATAATGATGATAGTGAGGTTGTGGTCATTGGTAATGTGCAACAACGCAGGTTCAATATAGTCTATGATGTGGGGAACTTAAAAATTGGCTTCGGAGCTAATGGTTGTGACTAGTGATGGATTGATCAAGTCAATTGGGTTAAATGCTATGTATTATTGTAGCTAGAATGAATTGGTTTCATCATGTTGGTTATAAAATCAGGGCGTTTGAGACAATAAATGTAGCCATGAAAAAAAAAAATCAATTTTATCCAAATTTTATGAAATAATTAAATATTAAATGAAGAAAATTCTATATGAGTTTATGAAAACCATTAAGATGTGCTTATTTTCTTTATAATTAAGGGGGTCATCATAATAATTGTTAGACATTAGAATTTCTATTATCAGAGGTAAAATGTCATATTTATTTACAAAAAAGCTTATACTTAGCTCAAATCTTTTGGTCCGCACTTGCTCTATCAAAATCAAATCAAATCCAATACACTCTTACTTCATCATCATGCATGTACTACCGGAGCCACGGTGGGGGCATTGCAGCACGTGCCCCCACTAGCCCATTAGGATTTTTTTTTCTAATAAAGAAATGGTAAGATGGGTCTCTTATGCTTTACTGAAATAACAAAGTTTTTTAACACACAAAAAAAATAACTAGAGTTTTATAACATAAAAAAGAATAAAGATCATCCGTTCGTGATGATTTTTAATCACTGTCAGACCCTTACAAAGTAAAATCGTCAATTTTTTCTTCATCTTAACCCACTTGGTTCTCATTTTGGCTTCAATTTTCTTTTTTATTGTGTTCTGTAAATGGAAGCATTTAAGGATTGTCAATTTTGCCAACTCATTGGGCCGTATAACTTAACACCTTAAAGCTTTGAAGCAACCAAACTCATATTCCTTAAATATACACAGCCTTAAAATACAAGACCTCATGTTGGAAGCTCACAACAAAGTTGCGTAATGATGAATTACGTGATTGAAATTTGTGTAATTTTGATGATTTTTTTTTAAATATTATGCTCACATACAAAAAAAATCTTGGCTCCTCCACTACTTTCATGCATCATGTATGTGTATGTTCATCCATAAAAAAAGTTCTAACTCCAACTTAGGCTTTAGTGAGTGGGGCAAAAGGCGTTGACATTGAAGCCCTTTCCAAAGTGTCTAATTAAAATTTTGCATTTCATCTGACTACTGATATAATTTTATATGTTCCAAACACATTAAGCTCTTATAATAAAATAAAATAGAAAAATTTAGGGGGCATGAGGGACAAATGTTGTCACTCAAAATAATTTTTAGGGTTTTCGAATCTGATTGTGTTGATCAATTGGATTGTTATGTTGCTTCGGACCTCAAGTTTCTTCTGCTCGCTAAGGGGTGAGGGGGTTTACCCCCTGCTTGGGTTTGGCTACTTTGCACCCAAAATTTTTTTCATAAAATGCCTCAGCGTTAAGACCCGAGCGCCCCGACGCTGTGTATTCGAGCACCTCGGCTCTGTGCTCCCAAGCTCCCCAGCATTGAACGATAATGAGCGAAGTGATACAATAGATCAAGATAGTGGTTTAAGTGTCGTAGCGCCTCAAACTTGCATCGTAGTGCTACGAGATGGATTGGATTATTTTCTTTCACATTTTTCTGAAGGATTACATCCCTTCAGGCTATTTTACTTGCAATAAGAGAGAGAGAGAGAGAGAGAGAGAGAGAGAGAGAGAGAGAGAGAGAGTGTGTGTGTGTGTGTGTAGGGGTGTCAATATTTGACACGACACGAAAACCCAACCCAGACCCGACCCGGAAAATCCAGGTTGGACCCGACCCGTTTGTATTATTTAACCTTTGAAGTTTAAAAAGAGTTCATTCAAACTAAGAATTGATGCTTAATTATTATTTGAATTTTTATAATTTTTAAATATCATTTTTATAAGGATGAATTAAATAATTAGAATATAAAAGTAATTTGAGGACAATAATAATTTAAACATGAATATAATTTGCAAATATGTAAATAAACACATAAATAAATAGTACAAATACATTCTTCCATTTTTTTAAAAAGAAATTTACTGCGCATAATTTTATTCATAATCTAAAAAACAACCTAAGAATAATAATCACATTCCTCCTTTAACAAAAAAATAAAGGAAGGAGGAACATTATTTGAATAAAGAACTTCCCAAAAAAAATTGAAAAAAAAAAAAAGCATAGTTAGCACACATATTTGCTAACTTATTACAATCTCTATTAACATAAACAAATAAAACTTGTTTGAAATTAGTAAGAAAGTCTAACTCCCTCCAATTAAGATTTCCTCCTTTTACTTCACCTTTATTCAACACAGCTCTACGAAACACTTCAATGACGTTGTTGTTGTTTCCTTCAATAATAATGCCATTGAACTCAAACATCCTATCTTGAATGAACCTTCTCAATGCAAGAATAGCTTGAAACCAAAGGCACCCATAAATCTTCCTTTAAAATCACAAAATACCCCTCCTTCACTTGCTCTGTTCAAACTCCATAAGGAGGCATCCACATTGACTTTAATCCAATTGAGAGGTGGGGGATGCTAAGAAGTATGAGACAGGTGAATTAGTTGATTAGCATCCAAGTTCTCCCAATTATGATCCTTTTGAAAGGAAGCTACATCCAAACTGATACAGTTAGCTGCTATGAAAGAAGAATTATCCTATGATTTACCATGGACCAGGTTGTTCCTGCTCTTCCAGCATCCATACACATCCGAAGACAATATATTCCCACAAAAAGGATTAGAGGAGGCGAGTTGTTTTAGAGAAATAATACATTCAGGAAAAGAACCAGATTCTGGAATATTGAAACCCCATTAGTAAGAGTACTGGAAACTTAAGAGATCTTATGACAGGTCGAAGCAATATGTTTTGTATCTTTAATGGTTGAGCATCCTCTTGGAGAACCATTTATCTCTAAAAGATTTCTATTAAACAAGAAACTGAATGAAGGAATAGCATTCCAGTTTAATCGCCACCAAAAAAAGTTCAACAGCTGGTTTTAGCTTGAGTTTATTAATCCATCTCTAATGATCAATCTCATTATAACTTTCCATCAATTTATCAAAATCTAAAAAAGAGATGGACTTTCCAGTAAATTAAAAAGAAAATTCCAAAGAATCCTTCTACCCTTCAACGTGAATCAGGACTGACAGCATAAGCACCGTCAACTGATGTCAAAAAATCTGTCTCAATTGGCATTCATCTCATTTCCAATTTATGATGAAATGACCAAGATACATAAATTCTTCACTAACATTAGCAACAAAATTAGGCCACCTTTCAATGCATCTATCCAAAATCCAAGTATCTTTGAAAATATTTACCTCAGATCCAGTTGCAATCCTCCAACGAAGTAGAGGTCGAAGAGCTTTAGCACCATCCAATAAAATCTTCCATGTAGATGAAGCCCCCTTCCTAGAATCAGCACAAAAGATATCCTCACCATATTTAGGAACCAATATCTTCGAAAGAAAAGAGTATGGTCGTGAAATGAAGCTCCATGCCAATCTTTCTTGAAAAGACCAAACCTTGCAATTGGCAGTGTAATTCATGACCACCTCTTCTCTTAGACAAGCACAAAACCTCCCAAGCAACATAATGAAGTCCCATACCACCATCAAACTTGTTCCACAAAAAATTCCTACACACTTTATCAAATTCACCCAATACCCCCAAAGGAACAAGTGAATAAGTTGATAAATATATAGAAATAAATAAAATTGCAGCATTAACAAGAGTGAATTTTCCTACTAGGGAAATAAATTTATGTCCTCAAACATTTAGTCTATTTGAGGCTTTCTCCAAAAGACCTTGGAAATCAGCGTAGACCAACCTTCTCATAGCAATCTTCACACCTAAATACTCCATTTCATTAACCACATTTATGCCCATTTCTTTAGACGAACATCTTGGTGTTCTCCTCCTAATCGTCTTCCCAAACAACATTGAAGATTTTTGGAAATTGATTTTTTGTCCAAACCATCTACAATATTTATAAAAAATTTTCTTCACTTCTCTCACATCTTTGAATTTGGCTTCAAAAAAAACCATTACATCATCCGCATAAAGTAAATAAGAATTTTTTTGTGAATTGGGAAATAACTTGACACCAATATTTCTTCCTTTATAAGCAAAAGCATCCGAAAGCAGCTGAGAACATAAAATGGAAATACAAGGAGACAATGGGCAACATTGCCTAAAGCCACTCCCAACCTCAATCCAATCAGAATTCTCACCATTCACATCGATAGAAAATTTCGGCTTAATCACACATTCCAGTAAGAGGGCAGCAAACTTCAAGGGGAAACCAAGGCGATCCAACGCCTGTTTAAGAGTCAACCAACTCATACTAACATAGGAATGGTTCCATATCTAATTTAATTGCTGCAAGCCCTTTTTTTGATTTAGAATATCTAAAACTTACAAAAAATCTCTTAAGAAATTAATATATGATCTGACATGGAATGACCCTTCACAAAAGCTGACAACTCCTCAGAAATAATCTTTGGAATACAACGACACAGTCTACTAAGTAGCATTTTAGAAACCAATTTGTAAACATAGAGGCACAAACTAATAGGCCTAAAATTAGATGGGTTCAATGGATTCTTCACTTTAGGAATCATCACAACTAATGTCTTCTTCCATTCTCAGTTCATCTTTCCAGAAGTAAAAAAGGAGTTAAAAACTAACCACAAATCATCTTTAATAATAGACCAATAAGCCTTTATAAAGAATAAGTCACCCCATCATAACCAGGTGAAATATTTGATTCCAACTGATTAACCACCAATTCTAGTTCTTCTTTAGAGAAATCCTTTTCTAAAAATAATTTGACATCTTCTTCTAACACTTCCAATGGAGGAAGCCAGCCAGCAAAGACACACCTTCTTTCCTTTCATTTATTTTAAAAAAAAATCAAAGAAAACTGACCTCATTTGATCTTGATCTTCAATCAGCAACCCATTGAATTCTTCACTTGACGAATCCAGTTAGCATTCCTCCTAGCAGTAGCATAAGCATGCAAAAATTTAGAATTGATGTCACCTGATTCCATCCAATGCATCTTCGCCCTCTGTTTCACCAAGATGAAAGCCGTCCCAGAGTTGAGTTGAACTTATTGATCTTCGACTTCAGTAAATATAGATTACCATCCGAAAGTCCTCCACAATCTGCTTCCTCAGCTTGTAATTTAAATATTTCATTTTTTAGCTAATTTTTTAAAACTAATAGGTCCTTGTGTTTCGCCTTACTCCAAAAAAACAAAGACTTTAGAGCTCTTTTAAATTTAAAAGATATGATACTAGCCACATCTCCTTGACATTTTTTCTTACAAGAATGAGAGACAATCGAGAAGAATGCTGGATAAGAAATCCATATATTTTCAAATTTAACAGCTTTACATTTCTGAAATATCGTAGAGACAAGGTTCAAAAGAATGGGACAATGGTCTAATGCTATTCTCGCTAAATGTCTCACCAAAGACAGTTGAATTGAATTCAAAGCAGCCGAATTAAGAACACATTGGTCCAATCTTTCCCAAATTCGAGCTTTACCACTCTTGTTGTTACACCAAGTGAATCTTGGTCCAATTACACCCACCTCATGAAAATCACCATTCCTCATAAAAGAAAGCATATCAAGAGGACCTTGCGATAGAACAAATTTTTTACCTCCTCTTTCGTCATCTTGGGACAAAATGCAATTGAAGTCCCCACCCACCACCGTTGGGAGCTTACAAGCAGAAGCAAATTCCAAGTTACTCCATAAATTTTTTCTTTGAACATAGTCTCTACTTCCATAAACTGTAGCAATCATCCACTTGCCTTTATTAACAATACTGAGCTCTCCAATCACCGCTTGATCAAAAGCTTTAATCAATGAGAAAGAGCAAACATCAGTTATCCAGCACACCATAATTCCACCTGATAAGCCATCAGCAAGGTATAGAAAAAAATCCCAACAATCACCAACAAATTTCTTGAAATCTAACTTATCAAAAGAAGTAATTTTTGTTTCTACAAGCCCAACAAAGAAAGTATCAAAATTTGCCACAAACTCCTTCAAATATCGAGAGGCTTCATTTTTCTTGGCCCCTCTACAATTCCAAAAAGATTTAGAAGTCATTTAAGATTCAAAGTGGGATTGCTCCTACTCAGATCCTTTTTCCTCGTATCAGTTTTTCTACTTCTAGACAGCACATTCACTTTACCAAGTGATTTCAGCTCTTTCTGAAGTTTAAACTTCACTGGAGCAGAGAGATCTCCCTCGAACGTGGTACCGGATTCTGAAATAAAAGAAGCAGCATCTTCCAATTCCCCTTCTTCCAACTCATTCTTCAATGATACTGCTAACAATTTATTATTTGCAGGCAAAACCTCATCACATATAGTTTCCAACACTTTGTACATATTATTTTCAACGGGAATATCAATGTTGGAATAGTTAATACCAGCCATACCTCTTTCAGGAATTTTATCCAGAAGATTGATCTCCACCCCAACTTTTGTTATATCCTGATTAGAATCCCGCTGGAACGTCTCCTTCTCCTGAATATCGTCTTCTTTATTTGGTTCAGACCTTCCTTCAAAAGTATCAGCTGTATCTATGTGAATAGCCGGATTCTGAACAACTTCAGGATTCTTCACAATGGTTTTTTTCAAATGTAATTTATCAAGATTCATCATCTTCAAATTTTTTTGACTTCTCCACATAAATAAAAACTGAGATTTTGTTATTGAAATTTTTCTGAAAGTTAATAGCAGGCTTCTTCCTTCTTCTATGATTAATATGAATCCAAGGACCATAAGATTCTTTCAAGTTGATCAAATGATGATCTACTTCAGAATTAGCAAAATTTTTATTCTGCTCCAAACTACCTTCACCATTAACACCCACTTCATTCAGGATACAATCATTGCTCAAGTGTCCAATCTTTTCACATTTGAAGCAAAAAGATGAAATTTTCTCATACTCCGCCTTTTGGAAGAATCAACCATTCAACCCCTCCAACCAAACACCCAATGGTAGTTATTTATAAAGATTAACCCAAACACAAGCTCTAGCAAACTCCCTCCTACCCCATTGAAACATATTACCATCAAACAATAGGGGAGTACCAATCATTGTAGCTATTCTAGTCACATTAATCTCATCCCAACATTAGAGAGGTAAATTAGGGAAATCTCACCCAAACCGGGAAAGACAACCCCTTCAGTGAAGCCTGATAAAACTTATTGCTCCATCTATCTACTCCTACTATATAACCATTTACAAACCATGATCCATCCGTCAAAACATTGTCCATAGATTCAATGGAGAAGAAAGAGCATAATACCCAGCCCGAACCATGCTTATAATATGAAATTTTCCAAATTTTGACCACTGACTTCGCAAATCTCCTGCAATGACTTGTATAGGAATCCCTTTCCCAAAGACCTTAACAACAACAGAATATTTCAGCTTTTCTTCATTCATAATTACATTTTTCTCATGTAATTTAACTGCAATGCCATCATCAGATAAAAAGGATTCATTATTAATAGGATTACATTTAATATAAGGCTTTCTGATCCAAGGATTAATCATGTCACTCCCCCTCAAATTATCAACTTCCTTGGATGGTTCATCCAAAGCAACCACATTGTCTTGAGCAATACCTCAAATAGGTGGGGTACCATTTGAACTTTTATTATTTACCTGAGCTTTGTCCGGCATCAGAGCAGATTTAACATTACCAAAGCCAAATGTATTAACAATAAGGTCCATTCCTAAAGACGGAGGAGCATCAGCATCATTGTAGATCTTACTGTTTTTAATACAAGGAGTCTTTTCCACATTTTCATCTAATATTTGTTTTCGTTTTCCAATAACAGGAGAAGATTTTAAAGGAACAAATGTAGGTTCCTTGATAACCAGAGGGGCATTAGCAAAGTAAAAACCTTTTGACTTTGATTCGATAGGTTTGCTACCAGACGTAGAAGACCGATGGGATCCATCAGTGATGATCGTATTCTGGCCTCCGAAAGTGGTGTCCGAACAATTTGTCCCCATCAGCGACCTTTGTGCCAAGGCAACGGAGAAGAAGAATTTTGAAAAAAATTCTCTCACTAGAAAACAAAATGGGTGTGGAATTATTTCACTAGAAAATGGGTGTTTAAAATAAACATGACATATCATTAACATATTCTTGAGTGATACTATGATCAAGCACACATGGGTTGCCTCCCAGAAGCGCTAAGTTTTAGGTCTTCAACATGACTAGATAACTTACTAAACCTAATGTTGGGTTGTCTCCCAAACAGCGCTAATTTTATAGTCTTTAGTCATACTAGCCCATATCTTCATTTCGTGAAGGTAGATGATTGTTATTCTTCAATTGGGTCCTATTTTTATCTCTCTCCTTCTCTTTAGAATTAACTTCAGTGTTAGCAAGAGGAGATTCAATGGGTTTACTACTCATAAAAATTATAAGATGACTTAGTTGAGTTTCTAAATTTTTAATTGAAACGACTTGTTTTTTTAATTGAGTTCCCAATTGTATGA
The DNA here is from genome assembly GCA_019514585.1 of Dendrobium officinale. NCBI lineage: Eukaryota > Viridiplantae > Streptophyta > Magnoliopsida > Asparagales > Orchidaceae > Dendrobium > Dendrobium officinale. Next base: position 29,949,136 of record CM033693.1, on the reverse strand, counting down.
TCACGTCTTCAAGAGGTGCCTTTCTAGTTCCATACTAATTACTTTGATTAAATCCAGGAGAATATTATGGTCATGGATAATTATTATCTTGATTTTGATTATTTCACTTTTTTGTTTTGGTTATTTTGACCATAATTTCATTTATTTCTACCATGATTATTTGACCAATTAAAATTTAGGTGATTCCTCCAACTAGAATATATATATATATATATATATATATATATATATATATATATATATATATATATATATATATATATATATATATATATATATATATATATATATATATACTAATAGGGATTATTTTATCTTCCAATCAAATTTATATTTTTTATCCCTTAGATATCATTTTTATATTGCACTTTTATCTTTCGAATATAAAGATGAATCAAAATTTAAGTCTTATTTATTTAATATATCTACAACTTATGCAATCAAAATAGATAAAGAATCATTTTTATAAACTCTAGCCACTTAGGATTCACCCTATCAGTATGCCACAGAAAATCATTTGTTATTATTATTATTCAGTTAATTCATAAGCATTTTCAAAATGCTTTAAAATCAAAGAACCTTCAACTGCAACATTAATTATAGCTCTAAAGGATCCTACTAATCAATTATAAAAAGTTTGAATTATCAATCAATAAGGTGAGGCACGGTGAGGGCGCTTTCTAAGCATCTCCTTGAATCTTTTCCAACTCTCATAAATAAATTCTCCTTCTAACTAAGTAAAATAAGTATTATCAAACCTCCCAATCTTTAGGAAAGCAAAATATCAATGAAAATTATTTATGTTAATTTGGTAAGCATATGTTTTTTTTTTCCCTTTTTGTGTAGTTTCTCCGAGTTACTTCTTTTGTAGAGTGTTACTCATGATTGTTGTTTGGTTTTCATAATCATATCACAAATAGTTCAAAAGCCATTACTACTCAACCCATTTTCAAGGGAAGTTTTTGGCTTCTTTTGGACGACTTTCTTATAGTTTTTAAGTAAAAAAATTTCTAATTGACAATTTTTTTGTACTAAAAAACTGCTTTAGAAAGTATTAAAAAAAGTTGTCTCAAACAAATCCTTAGGCAATTAGGCTTCATTTGTGACATTTTTCTCACTGCTTTTTAAAGCTGCTTTTAAAATCAATAAAATATTTTCCCAAAGGAAACCTTTATCTCATCACTCTTACTTCCTCATATTGATGTAATGAACATGTCATAGGCCATCATGAACAATTGGGTGTAATTTGAATAGTATTTTGCGCATGTAAACGTCGTCTGCATAAAGAATTATGAAATAACTGAAGCAAGCAAGTGCTTCCTGCACTTGTGGCTCTTAATCGTTAGGATGATTTGCTTCTCTCTTCCCAATCTATATGAACCATCTCTCATAAATCTCCTTCTTCTCTCCCCTCCGAGCATGAGGTTTTGCATGCCTTTTTGAAGCTGGTATCTTGCTTCAATGTTTTATTAAATGATATCAAAGTCAATGATGATTATATATATATATGATTAAGCATTTGAACTTTTGCTTGGTCAGTGATTTTTCCATTCCATTCCTATTGATCTATGTCTTTTAGGTTTCATTTGGGATAGCATTCTTAAGCAACTTTTTAGTATAGAAATTTTTTTATCTAAGTTTTTTTTGTATTAGAAAGCAAGAAAAAAAGTATCGCAAATGAATCCTTAAATTGTACATTTTTTGAAAATTTTATTGAAAATCTTATGAAATTGCTATCTCATCTATTAGTATTTGATACATTTTTTCCCCACAACCATTAATGATTAATCTGCAAACCTATCTCCAATCACTTGCCCAGATCCTCATAATACAGCCCAATGCAAGCCCTTCATAAGTCTAACCTAAGCTCCAAAAAGATCTTAATTTATTGATGAATCTACAAATCTAGTCGTCCGCTTTCAAAACTCAACTCTCATATAATTGTCAGCCAACTTCGTCTCCCCTCTAGCTCGACATCAAAGTTCGACTCCAAAGTCTGACTACTGATGTTCTTTCCCCTTTAGACACCAAAGCCAACCCCACACCCCTATAAGATGACGACTAACATTCTCTCCTCTCGATGTTTAAACCCAAGGTCCTCCAAATAAACACTAAATAATCAAAAGTGATGGAGTTGAATCTTTCAAATAAATAACTCTTTAATTCTAATTCTATAAGTTTCTTACAAAATGAAACATCATTAGTAATAATCGATGCGCCTATGTTCATGCATGTGCATCCTACTTTGAATAGTACTTATGATATCATAGTTTCGTCGCCTAGTGTTTGGTAAGTTTTTCTTTTCCCACCACCATCCCCAACCATTTATATTTAAGGCTTGGTTAGGGACAGCTTTAGAACACTGCTTTCTACAAATATTTCAACTAGGAAGCTGTTGTAGAAAACAGTTAGAAAGCTATCTCAAATGAAGTCTAAGCCTGATTATGATGACTTTCCTAAATCCTTATAATACAACCCACAACATGCCCTTCATAAGTCTAACCTAAGCACCAAAAACATCTATACTCCTGCCTCATTAAAATGTTTAATTTTAATTAACATCTATATTCCTAGCAACTATGAATTGCTCATTTCACCAAAATCTAATTGTCCTTCCCTTAGGCTCAAGTAAACCAACTGGGCACTAATCATTAAGCCTATAAAGTCTATACTTGAAAAAACCACCACACAACCCAAACTCACATTAAAGATGCCAAAATGGGTTCACGGGTCTAATTTGGGCTTGACCTAACTTGAATCCAATCAATCTTAACCCGACCAGTTTAATAAATGGATAAAAAAGATCTACTTGAACCCGATCAACTAGCAACCTAAATAATCCAAATTCAATCAGTTTACTCGTTTTGATTAATTTTTTTAATAACTTACTAACTATAATGTTTATGATATTTGATAAAAAAAAATAAGAAAATTATTATACCTAGAATTAAAAAAAGAAAAGAAAAAAGATGTTAAATGAATTATTTTTTGGTCAAAAGTGGGTTCGTGGGTCAACTAGAGCCCGACCTATTTAATAAATGAATCGAAAAACCCAGCCAATTTGATAAATGAATTATTTTTAATCAAATATTTCTATAAACATTATTAATAATCTATCTTACTAAAAAGAGAATTTTGAATAATACCGACAATAATGATTACTAGAATTGAAGCATTTTAACATTAACATATTTGACTTAATAAATCACTTCTAAACTACAAGTGTCATTGTTAGTTGATAGCCGATGTTAAGTGATGAATGATAGTAGGCATCGATATTAGTCAATGGTTGGCATGAATGTTGGTCAGCAATGTGCATTGATATTAATTAGCGGTTGGTGTCGGCTAGTGGCAATTGTGGCATCAATGTTGAGTATTGGTGTTGGTTGATGGTTGGCGTCTTGCGGTGGCGAAGTGAACTTTAGAATTCTCTAAGTCTAAGAATATTCTCCAACAAAGATGATACCTTTTGTCCCATTTATAAGTTTTTTGATGAGGGGATTTGACCAATTTCTTTGTAAGTCTTAAAATTCTATCAAAAGATTTGAAATATTATTATGGATCATTTGATATTTTTTAGACATTGTAGCACCTCAATAATCTCTTAATTGAGTGACCTTAGGCTTGTCGATTTTGTTTCGTTAATATGCTCGTTCTGACTAAAAGCTAGCTTAAAAAGGATGAGGATGTTTGTTTCCATGGATGACCTTAAGAAGTTTATAATTAAGCTTTTGATTACTTAATTTATGTTGTTTTGACTACGATCTATGCAAGGCTTTTAAAATCGAACCAGTCAATGAACTGGAAGAATGAGGGGTTAAAGGTTTGATGGTTAGACTGGGGTCGAATCGGGGTCGAACCGAATGACGTATTAAATATTTATTCTATTTAAATATTATAATAATGACACAACTATTTATAAATATATAGCAAAAATTGAAGAAAATTATAATACATTTAATTATCTAATAGAGAAATGTTAGTCAAATAAACTCAAAAATCATCAACAACATAACTCTTACTCGGAAAACATCCTTACTATTTAATGACATCAACTTAAGCAGCTTAGTTTTCTATATAACATAAGATCAACACAATACACAAAAGATCTGTCGTAAGTTCTCCCTATATTATGGCTTTCTTCCTACATGCCTAAACCAAGTTGATTATAATAACTAGCAAAATTTCAACTGTCAACTACAGAATAAAAAAATTAAAAAAAAAAATTCAACACAGGAATTATCTTACATGAATATTTCCTTCACTGAATGCCCTCGTTATCCCATATGCATCCAGAACTATTACTTTTTTGCAGTTGTCCTGTGATAGAACTATCGTTCTCTACGGTAGAATCTCCTTCTATAAGCACTACAGGCAACTTGAAATTTGGCGGCTCAGGAAACAAAAATGAGAAGAAAATACATTTTAGTGGATGGCTTGAGGAGTTTTTTGGATGAGGTGAACTTGGAAAATAAAGCTACGAGTAGATTTTTCTGGTGGGGTGCAGTCTAGATTTCGAACTTCGTTCTTTGTGTGATCCTTCGCCAGAAGATCCTTCGCCAAAGGTGTTACTGTGTTAGCTTTGCGAACGAGGAGACACGCCGAGAGGGAAGAAGATACCCGAACAGAACATACGCGAAACGTCTGAATAGGGTTTTTTTTTCTCCGTCGTATAAGCTTTGCCTTCGACCCTTCGTTAATCTCAACCGTTGATATTCGCTAAAACGCGTTGTACCTGAACCGACCGGTTATCAAAAACCGGGACCGGTTCGGCGGTCGAACCGCCGGTTTGACCGGTTCAATACCGGTTTTGTGCGAAACCGGTTTTGAAGAGAACCGTAACCGGCCTACCGGCCGGTTCGCGGTTTAACCGGTTGAACCGGCCGGTCCGGTCCGGTTTTGGAAGCCTTGGATCTATGTTTGCTTCGTCTTGTTGGGTCTCATCGACAACACTATTTGGTTTATAAGTTTCTACGAAATAAAGTTTATATGATCTCAAAGTCTATTTTTATTTTTTTATTTTTATTTTTTTGCCCAAATGATTGTAATATTTCATGTATATTCATGCACTCTTACACGTACACACAAAAGACTTTTTTTTAGAACAACAGGCAAAACACACAAAAATATCAATATACACATTCTCAAAACATTAGACAAAAAAAAAAATCATCATAAAAAACACCTTCTCAAAACATTATATTGAATTGATTGGCAAATAACCCTTACATGGACTATAATAATAGATAGGATTTTAGAGCATAATGAGCTAGTACAATTAAACCAGCTTTCATACAATATTACTATTCTCTTGTATTTATTCTTTTGTATTTATCAACTTGATGAAAACATTTTGTATGTTGTATAACAAATAGTGTAATAACTTTATTTTAAAATCATCTTAAAAAATCATTTTAAGAGTAGCACATTTAATATCCCTCTTCATTCCTTTAATTGTCACCCAAACCAGCACATTTTAAGTTATATTTCTATTATCTAGATAATGCATTCATCATATATTTCTCTATCTCCAGTAACCAATCTTTTACTATAGTAGTCTTCATAGCTCTCTTAAATAGTGGGAATAAAATAACTTTAAATATTTATCTTCCTCTATCATAATATTACTATTTATTATAATATATGCTCTACATTTTAGTTGGGTTACTATTATAACCAATTGCATCATATTTTTTAATGATATAGTGCCTAATTTACTTTGTTGAGATGATTTTTTTGTACGAAGTATTATCTACAACTTATTGTCACAGAGAGACCTTACCCAAGTCAACCGTGCAATCTTAGCACCCCTTCCTCGTGCCAAGTCATCCTAAAATTTTCACTATGCTAGACTAGAGAGCAAAGAATGCTAGAGAATAGGGGTGTCAATTCGGGTCAACGGGTCGAACCCGACTTGACTCGGTCATAAACGGGTTAACCCTAACCCGACCCATTTTTACAAACTGGTCAGATTTTTCAACCCGGACCCGACCCGTGCAGGTCACCGGGTTGACCCGACCCGACCCGCGAAGGAGATTTGGAGGCCAAGAGTTGCGGCTATTGTGCGCCTGCGCGAGTTGGTGCAACTCCACAGTTTGACGCGAGGGAGGCCTTGATGGTGCGGTTTCGCGGTTTGCACCGAGAGCTTCGCTGTTCGACGCGACTCACGAGGGCAGGGCCGACAGGCGAGACCGATGCAGCTCCAGGTTCGGGTTGGCAGGACGCTAGCCTGTTTCTGGCTCTGCAGTTCGACGAGAGAGGGTGTAGCGTGATGCCGTGATGCTGGTCTGTTTCAGTCTCCACGGTTCGACGAGAGGGAGGACGCGAGACCGGTGCAGAGTAGTGGATGTGATACGCGAGGCGGAGACGTGGAGTGCGAGTCGCAGATGAGATACACGAGGCGGGTTGGCAGCCGGGTCAATTTTGGGTTACCGAGTTAACCCGGACCCGACCCGTTTTAAAAACAAGTTTAAAATCGAAACCTGAACCCGACCCGTTTGTTAAACGGGTCAACCTTAACCCAATTTTTTTGGGTCGAGTTCAAGTCGGATTATCGAGTCTGGTTAATAATTGACACCCCTACTAGAGAGGAAGTAAATGGGGAAAACTTTACTATTACAAGAGAATTTTATAAGAGGGGTTGGAGAGAGATGAGAGATGCGAGAGATGTGGGGAGTTGATTACAAATGAAGGGGAATGGTGCTATTCATATCCCTCCTCCCATGTCTAAGAACATTATAGAATTTCCTCCATAATTCAAGAGTGTGGAGTTCTATAGAATATTCCACATTATTTCCTACAATCTTACATAACTCTATAATATCCTAGAGAGTTCTAGAGTATCCTAGATTACTCTCTAAATATCCTCACCTTTCTAGAACATTCTAAAGCACTCTAGAATATTCTAAGAAACTCTAGGCCCATCCAGAACCTTCCAGGACTTTTTGGCCTCAACTCGGCATATCACGCCAAAGGGATTTGGCCAAACCTCTAAGTCCAACATTTGGTGGTAGAGCTACGCGTTTCTCGGTTCGATTAAAGATCGTTTGTGATCGTTTAACTAACTAAAGAAACAAACTTGAACAACAATTTTAATACTCGATCCTTAAATAAACAAGCTTGAACACTAAGGTGTTCGGTTCATTTATCACAAACAACATCATTTGAAGCTCGCCATTATGCTCGATTCATGTTTGATTTTGAACTCGTGAATAAACTCGATAAATATATTCATATAGATTAATCATATTTTCATTTTAAATATACAACTACTTTTATTATAAATCTAATTTCATTTTATTTTATACCTTCAATAGAATGAATATGTTCACGACCAATAGACATTTCACATTTGTCAATGTTTGCTAGACTGTTTGATTAAGATGTTCATGAACAATATAAAATGAATCATAGATCATTTGTTCGTGAACGAGCTCATTTGGTAGGTCAAAAATACTAGTTATGTATTTATTTCATGATCTTGCTCATTTGATAGCTCAAGAATATTCATTAGAATTGTTCATGAACGTGTTTGTTTGATAGTGTAAAAAATTCGTTAAATATGTTCACAAACATAGCTCGTTAAGGCTTGTTTTGTTTAAAGCTCGATACGCATTAAACGAATCGATATGAACCGAACATGAATCAAATGTTAGTGTATACATATTTGTACTGTTGGTGCCGGTTATGTTAAGTTGTCTCTTGTTATATTGTATCTTCCTTTATCTATTTATAGCTAGTTATGTATTGTTCAGAGATTAACTGAGATAATAAACTTTCCTACTTTCATGTTTTATCTCTCTTCTTTCTCTGTTTCACTCCTTGAGTATTGAGCCATACAAGTTCACACCAAACATGAACATCATAGCATAAGACTAAGAGTAAAAAAAAATATATATATATTAAATGTGTTATTTTCAGGTCAAAAATGAGCTTGTGGAATGGATCAAAAAATATAACCCGAATACGCCCATTTATTAAACAGGTCAATCTGGATCTGATTTTTTCGGGTCGGGTTCATTTTAGCTTGACATAAGTGATCATTTATTGACACTCATAATCAAATGCATATAACATTATTTTAATACTAACTAATATTATTTCAAGAGATGCATCTAAATAAAATTTATTTTAAAAAAAAAGTTAAATTTTTTATTAAAAAAAAAGCTACATTTTGACTATTGGCCCACCCATAAAATTATTCATGTATCTGTTCTTCTGAGATCTCAAAGTGAAACACGTGACCTATCTTCTAGCTCAACAATCCATAGGATTTCTTTCAACCGTGAAATGTCGCGCACGAGGCCGAGGACAAAAGTTCTACTTCCGCCCATGCAACCACCGCAAATAAAGTATTTTCCGTCATCGGGATTATTTATGATAATTTGTTAATTACAAACCAGCACACGAATCTCAAAGCATAATTCAATGATTTTAATCGTCTTTGATTTTAAAAAATCTAGATGTAAAACTTTTTTCTGTTCTAAATATTTTATCCACCCGAGATTCCCAGACAAATACAGCTCTATATCTAAATATCAATCAGAATGAGTCGCGTCAGCAATATCGAGTGCGGTACCAAACCACAATATTGAGCAGTACCGAGCCACGGTACCGATGTGACTCATTTTAATTTATCTCCGAACAATCGGCGCCCCCACGGAATAATTTTGAATAATTTCTCCACCCCTTTACCGTTTCTCCACCCCTTTACCGTCAAAAGACCGTAAGTTCACGTGGCTGCTTCACGTGGCCCTTTGGGCTCCGTTTTAACTCTTCTAGCATGGGCTGAGCATGGGCTGGGCATGGGCTGGCCCGCTCTTATTTACCAATCAAATAAATATAATAGTTGTGTCATTTTCTGTGAAGATGATTGTGAAGCTATTATAATAAATAAATAAATAAATTGAAATTGTTATATAAATTATAAATATATTCTTATTTTAAAAATTAGAGGGCAACTTTTTTATAACTCTTACTTATTCATATTATCTCATTATCAAAAAATAACTTTTAACTATCAAGTCTTTTAAAAATTAGTCTGAAAATAATGTGGGTTTAAAGTTTTGTTTGGGACGGCTTTTTTGATTGTTTTTTAAAACGGAGTTGTAATACAATTTTTTTTGTACTAAAACTCCGTTTTCATAAGCAATAAAAAAGCCGTCCCAAACGAAGCCTAAGACTTTGTTTGGAATGGCTTCTTATTACTTTTTTTAAGCAGCTTTTTACTATAAAATTTATTCTTACTAAAAAAACTATTTTCTATGTATTAATTTGTACCATTTTATTCGTTTAAGTGAGCCGAGAAAAAATAAAAGGCTATGTTTTTTTATGAAATTAAATGCTCGGATACGGAAAACTTCTGACTCATTCTCCTAAGAAATAAATAATTAGAGAATAAGAATATAATAAGGGTGATGCATCTAAATGTAATAAGAATATATAATAAAATAAATATAAGAATATCTAAATTTTACTATTTGATTGAAAATAAAATGAAGGCCTAATTTAAAAAGGAGTAGATTACTCTTTTAATTTAGTTAAAAACGCTTAATAAATATTAAATTTAAAAAGGAGCATAACCTTAAAAATAAATTACGGTTTTAAAAATAGTAAAAATAATTAAACGATTCAGTACATATCTAATTTAGTATTATCACAAAATATATAAATTTAAAGATGGTACTTAATGTTTTATAGTTTTATATGCTAAATATTTTATTAATAAAAATAATTATATTAAACAATTAAATTTTAAAATACAAAATTAATATATATAAAAATTTTCCAGTGTCAAATATATTAGATATATTATTTAGATATTTAGATATATTAGAGATAACTAAAAAAAAAGATTTAATTATATATTTAGATATTTAGATCATTATAATTAGTTAGATATTTAGATATAACTAAATATATATAATTTTTAATAAATATATATTAGCATAATTTGACATAACTTAAGTTGATATATATATTATTTAAAATATTAAAGTGTCGCAAAAATATTATGTTAAAGGCCTTTAAATGATAAATATTATTAAAATAAACAAATATCTATGATTCAATATTCATTTAAGATAAATCATTAAAATCCAAATTTAGGATTTCCAATGCACAAATTTTATTTTGATAATGAGAATGATATATATTTATATCTTAAAGAATAATTAAAAGATAATCATCAACCAAAGCAATGATTTACACCTTCTTATTCCAAATTAGAAATATTGATTTATTGCTTGTCAAATATTTTATGAAAAACCAAATTTGTTAACTTATGATATGTTAAGCATTCAATCAATGAAGCTTATGATGTGACTAATCTGCATAGATAATGTTAATAAAACGCTTCTCACAGTAAAGGAATCCACTTTCTAACCAATCATTCTGATTTTTTTAGTATTTTATTTTCATCATTTTTTTAACACAAGAACATGTGACCAGCGAGTTCCTCAATACAGTAAATTATCCACATTTTTGTGTTGAAAAAAGGGATAAATTTTAAAATAATACTCCATATTATATATTCTCATATGGCCAATTTTGGCTTCGTTTGGGACGACTTTTTTATTGTTTTCTAAAACTCTGTTTCAGTTTTAGAAAGCAATAAAAAAGCCGTCCCAAACGAAACCTTAGACTCTTTTTAGACAGTTTTCTTGCTACATTATTTTTCAAATAGCAACCACAACTACTAGTCTACTATTTTCTTGATGTTTTTTCAAAGTTTTTAGAAATTTTTATGTTTAAAAGTTGCTTTTGTCGTTCATAGGAATTTCACAACCAATTTCATAAGAAGTTATAACTATATCAGACATACTCTAGGGTTTCATTTGGGACAACTTTTTGATTGCTTTAAAAAACATCTTTTTAGTACAAAAATTTTATGAAGTCGAAATTTTTATTATAAAAAACTATTTTAGAAAGTAATAATTAAAATTGTCCCAAATAAAGTCTTAGACTTTGTTCTGGATGGCTTTTTTACTGTTTCTTAAAGCAACTTTTTAGAACTAAAATTAATTTTTTTGTACTTGAAAGATGCTTTAAAAAGCAGTAAGAAAGCCGTCCCAAAGCTTCGTTTGGATGACTTTTTTACTGATTCTTAAAACGAAGTTTTAGCACAAAAATTTTAAGAAGTAATAAAAAAAACCGTCACAAACTAAGCCTTAATCTCAAAGTAAGTATTGTGTTGTCCAATGTGGTCCTAGATTATCTAAATTTGATTCAAAATGATTCATTTGAGATTAAGGCTTAAAAATTTTCTAATTTGTGAATTTTTTGTATTAAGAAGTTATTTTTGAAAGTAATAAAAAAGATGGCCCAAACGAAGCCTAAATTTAAATAATTTTATAAAGTGGAGAGTCTAAATTGAGATTAATTTTATATCACAATCATACTCTAAGATATTATTTTTGTCAATTTTATATAGGTGAGAGATTAAATTATAATAAATTAATATTCTAAGATTAAGTTTTTTTTTTTGGGAAAATTTGGGCTTGGCCCGTATATTAATCTAGAAAAGTTACAAAATGAACAAAAAACACCAAAAGCTCAACCAACAGTGGGAGCCAAAAACATGGAATAACCAAAAAACAAGACCCAATAACAGTAAAAAACAGGCAAAATTGTCCAGAAAATGGACTTGGGCTCAGGTTCAAATGGAACCAACAGAATCAGGTATAGGAACCTGTATAAAAACCTTCTCGATTAGCAAAAAACCCCCGGTTGCCAAGAGTCGAAAAGCAGCCGTAGGGTGCAAAAATTGTCGGGCCATAATACGGTGCTGGGCGGACCGAAGCAGAACAGAGAAACCTTGACCGTCCAGGGGGTTGATCAGTTGGTTCCAACTCATCATTGCCCAAAAAATAAATTCTCAGAATAGCCAGAATTCCCATCGAAGCAGCCAGAAAAAGAGGAGAGAAGCTTGTGGTAATTTTTCCATCTAGTAACCTTAGCACTAATAGCTTTCTTGATGTTACAGCTGACAACTTGGGCATTACAATTCTTACCAGCAAATCGCTTATCATTCCTTGCTCTCCACAGATAATAAACCGCACAACAAATAATCCAATAACATAAATTTTTTTCCAAAGCAGATAGGGATTGCATTCCATCAAAATGATCAAATAGCTGTAGTAAATTTGGACGAAAGAGGAAACCGTCCATATGAGGCAGCAGAGCGGATAATACAGTAAAAGAAAGGTCACATTGAAACAGCAGATGGGAAGAGCTTTCATATTCTCTAGAGCAAAGAGGGAAAATAGGATTAATGAGAATGTTACGTTTGCACAGCACATCCGCAGTTTTTAATCCACCACAAATAGCTAACCAGGTAAAAGTAGAGTGCCTTAGTGTATACCTTTTATGCCATACCAGACTATACCATGGAATTGGATGTAAATTAGAAAAATACTGCAGTTTGAAGGTTTTAAAGCAAGGTTTCTCATTTCCCTTCCAAGCCAACGTTTTGGACTGGCTATCCAAAATCTTAATCTGTAAAATTATAGGCAAAATATGATTTGGAATGTAATCACCTAGTCTCCAGTGACCTTGAGAAATGACATTCTTCACAGGCATAGAAGCAGAGGTAGAAATATGAGTAATTTCAGCAAGAGCAACCCCATTTATCCACGGATCCCAGAACATAGAGAGATTACAGTTGGAAGCCGTGACATTAAGCTGAATGACGGGTTTGATATTAGTTGCAGTGAAACAAATGTATTTCCAGTATTTTGAAGCTCTAGACGGTGGAGGCTTCCAAGGTGAATGAAATTTAAATCTAAACCAATCACCAACTAAAGAGTCATTGTTAAAAAACCTCCAGATAAATGAGCATCCAAAACCATGGTATAAAGAATTGAAATCAGGAATGCCCAAACCGCTAAAAATAGTTGGTAAACATGTTTTGGCCCAAGCAATGAGATGGAGCTTTTTATCCGTCCTGTTACCATGGAAAAGAAATATAGAGCATAGTTTGTTAATGATCTTCCGACTGAACTTAGGCAAAATGGCCCCTCTAATCCAATAAGCCAAAGTATTAGAAATGGTAAACTTCAAGAATTGGACCCTACCTGCAAAAGACAAAAACTTTACTTTCCACCCATCAAGTAGAGTAGAAATTTTACTCAGTAGTGGGTGGAAGTGAGTGGACGAAAGATTTCTGGTGGATATGGGTAAGCCAAGATATTTCAATGTGTGATCAGCCAAAGTGAAGCCAAGAATGTCATTAATACTGTTGGAGAGCAAAGAGTTATTGGAAAAAATGATAGAGCATTTAGCCTTGTTAATGTAAAGTCCAGAAGAGATGGCAAAAGCATTAAGAGTGTCATTTAAGGCTAAAGCATTGCAAATAGAAGCTTTTCCAAAAATCAAGACATCATCAGCATAAAGAAGGTGACTGATATGATAGGGATCACAAGCCATGCCAGAGAAATTGCCATAGTCTAAAGCACAAGAGAAGGCATCCATGATGATAGCAAAAAGAAGGGGTGAGAGAGGGCAACCTTGTCTCAACCCGGAAGAAAAAATGAAAAAACCTTCAAGTGCACCATTAATACACACAGAGAAGGGAACATCAAGGATACATCCCATAATCCAGGTAATGAATTTCTCAGGAAATCCCTTAATGCGTAATCTAGAAAGAAGAAACTCTCTAGAAACCATGTTAAACGCCTTTTTGATATCCAACTTAGCACAAAAGAATTTCTCTCTAGCATTAGAATTGAACTCCCTCAAGATTTCATTGGCAAGGATAATATTATCAGTTGCAATTCTGTTCTGAATAAAACCAGCTTGGCTCTTGTGAATGATGAAAGGCATAATGGTCTTCATACGATTAGCAATAATTTTTGCAATGATTTTATAAAAAACATTACAAAGAGAGATGGGCCTATAGTCATTGATGGTAGAAGCATGAGATTGTTTCGGAATAAGAACAATGGCAGTCCCTTTGGCTTTCTTGGGGAGGAATCCAGAAGAGAAAAAATACTTAACAGCCTTGCAAACATTAAAGCCAATAACATTCCAAGTATTTTTGTAAAACTCAAATGTGAAGCCATCAGGTCCCGGAGCAGAGGATGAAGGCCCAGCAAACACGACTGCTTTAATCTCAGCGTCAAAAATAGTATCAGTGAGAGAGCTTAGAAGATGAGAGGGAATAGTGTTACCGGACGGGATGTTACATGTGCTAGCCTGAGGGGGGGGGGGCAACAGTGTTATAAAGCTTTGCAAAGTGATTGATAGCAGCCCTCGCAATATCTGTATGATTGGTGAAATTCCCTTCAACAGTAGAGAGAACCTTAATATGACTTATGTTATGTCTAGAGTTAATTCTAGCATATAAAAAACCCAAGTCATCTAAGATTAAGTTTGTTGCATAGGAATAGTCTTGAGATTATTTTAATATTTTTGTATGAAAATATATATATATATATATATATATATATATATATATATATATATATATATATGGCTATCAAAATTTTACGATTTGCCAAATCTATAGCTGTGAACGGCATTAGCCGTTGGGAGCAACGAGGGATTCTCTTGATCTTATCCATCCGGTTCGACGAAGGAACAAAGCAGCTCCGGCCCTACCCACGTGACCGCTCACTCCCTCGACGGTGAGCGCTTGGTAACCTCTGCTGTGGGGACAAAGCTTTGGAGAATTAATTATTTTTTAAAAAGAATTATTTTCATGATATTCATATTTTTTTGTAATTTTTTAAGATAAAAATATCTATTGGGCTTCAAAGTTGCTGTGGTGCCCGGCTAATCTTTTAGTTTATTAGTTGAGAATTTTGTCTACCACCTAATAGGGGTATCAAAATGAGTTTTCAGGTCGAGTTCGAGTCCAACTTGAAATTGACCTACCCTCCACCAATCCAAACTGAAACCGATCCGATTACATAAATGGATAAAAAATTGGAACCCAAACCCGAGTCAACCCGACTCGACACACAGCTTTGAGGGAGCATAGAGCATACAAGGTTGACAAGGTTGAGCTCGGATTGCGAAGGCAAGCGCTGGTGTGAGTGCAGATGCAAGGTGAGGCCGCGGCTACCAATGCGATGTAGTGTGGTGTTGTGCGGTGGGGAAGGGATACACGGGCTTGCTTTGCGTTGGGTGTCAGATGGCCGGGCAGCACAAGGTGCAGGATGAGTGCGTGCAGGTGGCATGTAGTATGGTGTGGGCGAGATGCGGGGGGTTGAGCAAGATGCGGTCATTTCCGAATTAGCAAGTTGACCCAGACATAATCTAATTTTTCAAATGGTTTAAGAATTATGACCTAAACCTCACTCGTTTGTTTAATAAGTTGACCCAAAACTTAATTTTCATGTCGGATTCGTGTCATAAAATGACACCCCCTATCAAACAAGAGGTATTAGGTTTTAGGCTTATATATTTAATGTGTGTGAGTTTGACTTTAATCAACTTTAAAGTACCAAAAAAGATTGTCAAGGTTTGTGCCATTTAATGTATCAAATATAATTCTAATCTTAGACAAAATCAAAGGTTTTGAAGTTCATTATTAGTTTTTTGTATTATGAAATTTAAATGTGAATTAAAAAATAATCATTATATTTTAAATGAATTTTAATATTTTATTAATTTACAATATTATTTATCATGATTTTTTAAGTATGCAAAGCCTTCTTGAATAATTTTTTTTCCAATCTTATGCACTAATATTAGGTGCAAAAAAATTTTGGCTTTATCTAAATGCCATTGGATTGAACTTAGATTTTATTTTGGACAGTTTTCTTACTGCTTTGCTTTTTAAAGCAATAATTTTTATTTAGCTACTTTTTTTTCAATAATTAAAAAGATAATATGTATTATAAAGCTACTTCATATAATAGCTTTAAAAAGTTATTTTCTCTACAACTTTTATAAAATAATAAAAAAGTTGTCATAAATGAAGCCTTATATAGATGTTTATAAAGGTATGGTATATTTCTCATAACCTAAAAAACTTAAATATTTTATTTTAAATTTTTAAAATAATTTTAATTTTAAAAGGATATTTAAATTAAAAATTTTTAATGAGAAATTAAAAGATAAATTACAATAAATCTCTCTTGTAATTTTTGTCTTTTTTGGTTTAATATTTACAAACATATATTTTTTAATTTAATAAGAAAAGTTTTTAAATTTAATTAATTATTATTTGTTTTATTGTGTCCTATCTTTACCAACCTCCAATGAACAAATCTTTGATTGGAAAATGAACGGCCAAGATACAACGCATTCTTCCAGCTGACTGTAAATCTACGGTGGCCCCATCACTTCATATCCTCTTACCTTTATCACTTCAAGATTCCGCTGGCCGAATCGAAAAGGTCCAAAACAAACGTATTCGCTAATTTTCTGAATGGGTCGCCAATCCGAATCCAACGAAGCAATTAACACCGAGCGATATTTGAATGGACCCTTAAAAGAAAACAAGCTTGTAATTCATTGTCGAGATGAAGATATGGGAGAGTGGGCGACACATTAGGGAAAAAAAACAAACAAACAATTAACAACTTTTTCGAGAGGGATATTTTGATAAATTATGTTATATCCGAATCACTCCATCAAACGGTACTAAAATTGATCTCATTGATAGAGCTGTCAATATTGGATCCGACCGGAACCCGACCCAAAAATTTCGGGTTTGAGTTTACCCAAACCTGAAGAAGGTAGGGTTCGGGTCCGGAAAACCGACCCGTTTGCAAAATTGGGCCGGGTTCGGGTTGACCCGAAAACCCTGGAATAACCCGGAAAATCCATCTACCCCGCGTTGCCTGCCCTGGCTGCCCGCTGCCATGCGTTGCTTGCCCCGGCTGCCCCCCAACCCCGCATTGCCTGCCCCAGCTGCCCGCTGCCCCACGATGCCTGCCCCAGCTGCCCGCGAGGCCACGAGACTATGTCAAATCCGACTCAAATCTCATTGTGCCGAGCTTCGAGACATCGAGCCCGTGACGCACGTCTCTCCCGCCCCCCCCCCCCCCCCCCCCCCCCCCCCCCCCCGTCGGCGGCCGCTGCCTTCACCATCGCGTGCGGTATTGCATGCACGGCTACACCGAATCACCTGCCCCTTGCCCGCACAGAAGCAGGTCGGGTCAGGTTTGGTTCCGGAAAATTGATCCGTTTACAAAAAATGGGTCGGGTTGACCCGAACCCGAATAGTGCTAGGTCAGTTTCGGATTAGACCTGAACCCAACCCGTGACCCGAAATTGACACCCCTACTCATTGATCACATATCTTTTATATAATATTTAAATACCTTAATGTTATCATAATCAAATGAACTAAGACTCATTAGATTCGTCCAATTGAACCACTCGATTTTATTATTGTTTGGTCTTTCAAGGAGGGGATGGCCGGCATCCGGTGACGATCAAGCAAGTTTGTGGTGTAAACCATTTTCATTCAAAATCAGACAATTTTAATTTACAGTCAAAATGAACTACTTCTGTTTACATTACATTAACTATATTTTACTATGTATCATTTTGTATTCCAATGAATCATTAAAATTAATAAAACTCATGCATTTGAAATACTTTACATCCTAAAATAATCCAATCAAAAAGCCCTTTGGAGTAAAAGAACTGCTTGCTTGTTTTTTATTAAAAAAATATATATTTAATACTACACAAGAGCCATACAAATAGCCTATAATATTTGTAAATGGGATTTAAAAAAAAAGTTATTATGTGTGCTCAATTATGTTGAGCTCATTAATTAAAATTTAATCAAATTTTTATAAATATATTTATTAACTAAGCTAAATAAAAATTAAATATTTTTAATGAAATTTTTATCTGAAAAATGCACATGCTGCTTGTGCAAGTTGTCATTTAGTCTGATGATCATCTATTGTTGTGGAATTATGGATGTCGATTTGGGTCAACGAGACGGGTTTAGGTTCAACTCGAGTTAACTCGGGTGTAAACGGGTTGATCCAAACCCGACTTGGTTAGCTAAACATGTCAGGATTTTCAACTCGGACCCGACCCGCACGGGTTACTAGGTTGACCCGACCCAACCCTCAAACCCAATTAGCCAAATGGTGCAATCATTGAGTCCATGAGTCACAATGGTAGGATATGGGCTATATGCAAGAAGAGAGGCCGACGGTGACTGCTGAGGTGGAGCAAGTGGTGAGGTCGAAGGCTTAACCCAACTAGGATGCTAGGTCGCGTACTCGCGTTTGTCGTGGGTTAGGGTCATGCAATAGGCCAAACCGCCGAAGGAGGGGGGATCTAATCATTCACGTGATTTCATCTCACAGATGGAGTCATCTTTCACGGGTTGAGTGGTTGACCATCGAATTTTATAACAATTCTCACGGGTTAGTTGGGTAAACTTTAGGCTTTTGGGCCAATCCGAGCCCGACACGTTTTTCTAATAGGTCAAAAATCCGAACCCAAATCAACCCATTTTACAAACGGGTTGACTCGAAACCGAATTTTTTATGGTCGGATTTCAGATTGTGTGAATTTTTGACACCCCTATGTGAAATCTATATAATCACGCTTAAAATAACAATTATAACGTTTCACTATTTTAATGAGCAAAGGTGGGTCATTTGTATACCCCCACAAAATATAAAACTACAATACATAAAATATAAAAATTACACTTAATTTAAAAAAGAATTATATTGTAATAAATTCCTAAATATCATTCTATCTTTTAAGATTTAAGCATCCTTTTGCAAATAATAATTCATCAAATATATAATTTAAATTTATGATAATGAAATAATAATCTTTTCATTGGGATCCTCTCACAAAATTTAATTTATATATCATGAATTTTTCACCGAGGTCCATATCTACTATACTATTGTCAACTGTAAGAAAGAGAGAGGCGCCAACATATTGGCTCAACCAGTTGTTGCCTCGCTACTCGTGGTTCTCCATGTGGGCTTGTCTACCTCCGCTATAGGAATCAGTCATCTCGTCTCTGATAAAACCTCTCCTACTCTTCTCACCTATCTGGCTATCTCTCTCTCCTTCTCTCTCCTTCTCCACTGGTCCCTTCTTTCTTCTTCGAACTCTTAATTATCTCCAAAAACAGAGAAAGAAAAGTGCCGACGGAAACGGCTATAATCAACAAGGCAGCAAAGCATAGCTAAAAGGCTTCTTCCTATTGAGGTAATTCTGCTATCTGCAGCACCTGCTCTGTTTTTTCTTCTGCTTCTCAATTTTTTTTTTCTTTTTTTTTTTCTGTTCTTCAAGCATCACATAAGCTTCCGCACTCTGCTAATTCCTCTCTGTTCAATAAAAAATATAAAAAAAAGCTTCTCTTCGTTCTGTAAGCTTCGGTGGTTCGAATGCTGTGCAGCAAAACTGGAAGCTTTAGAGAGGAAAAAGAAACTATTTTGTTTGTTTTTTTTATTTTATTGATATGAGAGGATGAGGAGAATCTGTTGCTAAGGCCGTCGATGTGTAGTGATTCTGCGCCATAGAAGAAAAATGAGATTTTTATTAGTTTGGTTGGAGCTTAACTCTCTGAAAGTGAAAGATTTTTGAAGGAATATGCTTTAATTAACTCATAAAACTGTAAGAAATTAATTGGCTGTAAATGTTTTAAATAAAATTTTGTGTTTTTTAAAATTAGTAAAATATAAATTTTGATTTGATTTTAAGTAAGCCAGCAAGATTATGGATTTAAGAGCCTTTCGATTCTATCTCAGCTATCAGTGGTGCGAATCTCAAAGCATGCGGAGGGATGTGAATAAGAATATCTTTTCCTTTCTATTGAAAATCTGTGCATAGGGTTTTCTTGACGAGGTCTTTCGGAGTGCCTTCAGCTCAATTGTTGGCAAATTGTTTCCCTGGACCTGGCCCACAAATGGACCCACTTTCACTGTTGGTTTGGAAGAAGATAGAGAACGGGAAATTAGCGTTGTACTCTGTTAGAAGAATTATGTATTTACTTCTCTCGTAAATTTTTTTTACTAAGAGCTTGTAAGGAGATGCGTAGGCTTGGAGTCTGTTTGGGATGATTATAATTTGATCGAGAGTTGATTATAAATTTGCCGTGGAGAATGTAATATTTTTTAAAGTTATCGTAAAAAAATAAATTCTTAATACAAAACTATTGAAGCAATGAAAAAGTGGTGACAAAGCAGAAAATATAGTTTCATTCTGAAAAATAAAATAATAAGATCATCTCCAACCAAATTGCAAATCGGTGTTTGTTGTCCGCCTCAAGCTCCACCAAAGGTCATTTACAGTCATATTTTTTAGAGGTCATATTGTCGTTGCACTATTCACAAACTCAAATGGCTGAAGCAAAGAAAGACGCATGGAGTTCGGTTGAGAAAGAATGTACGTATAATATTTCTTTTTTGTTATAAATGGAGTTCGATTGAAGATAAGTTACTGTGTTTTGAAGTGAAAAATGAAATTTTTCGGATTGAGATGCCCTAAAAAAGCCTTTTTTGGTGTCTACCAACTAAGACTAGTTGTCCAATTGGGCTTTTCTATGCTATAAAATCTTTTTATCTTGGTGATTAAAAGATTAAAGAGTAGCCTCATGCATTCGATTGCCATTTGTGGCTTTAGCTATTAGCTCTAAGCCTTTTAGTTTCCATCATGTTTATAACTCTATTCTCTTAGAAATATTTGTTGCATATATAATTTTATGATGTTCACATAAGCTATTATTGATCTTCCGATCTAGATTGGAAAAGTAAGGAGGGGGTTGTGACATTGATGTTGAATTTATTGCTTCGTTTGGGACAACTTTTATATTGCTTTCTAAAATAAATTTTTATACTAAAATTATACTTTAAGAAGCAATAAAAAAGATATCCCAAATGAAGCCTAGAATTATAAGAATGATTTAAACCACTACTACTTGCTACTTTATAGCAATTTTAATTTCTAAAACAAATTTTTATACTAAAATTCGCAATAAAAAAGATATCCCAAATGAAACCTAGGATTATAAGTGATTTAAACCAATGCTACTTGCTACTTTATAGCAAATTTAATGTGTAAAATTTTTGCACGATTTTTAGTGCTCCATTGTGTGGTGATTGAAATATTTTCAAATTAATTGTGTTTAAAATCGTTACAACTCACTTAAAATTTATAGTAATTTTAAAATTGTGCAATCAATTGTTCACATTAGTTCCTCATTTATACATTTATTTAACACAGGTTAAGTAGAATGAATTATTATATATCTTAAAATATCTTAATATTTTATTATTTTATAATATAATTTTAAAAATATTTCTTGATTATTTTTTAAATTTATATGAAAATTAAATTATATAATATAAATATCATAATATATATATATATATTTTAAAGTTTACATTTATGAATCATGATTCTGACCTGAATATATATTTTTTTAAATTATATTGTTTTCTCCCGCTCATGCCTGTGCTTTAAAATGTATATATACTGGCAGGAAAAATGGAAGAAAAAGATCAGCCCTACGGTTATGCTTATAAGTCCTCCACCATCCTCCCTTCTCTACCCCGTGACGCCCGTGGCTCCCTCGAGGTCTTCAACCCCACCTTCTCCTCCTCCTCCTCCTCTGGAGCGACAGTCGGAGCAGCCGAATATGCCGCCGTCAGGCCCCATTTCTCCTCACATTTCGCCACCGGCCGGCACCCCCACCACTCCGCGACGATCCAAGAAGAAATCTCCAGGCCATGGATGGCGATACCTCCCACGTCCACTGCTCCTCCCACTACATCCGCCAACATTCCGGATATCGGCGCCGCGGAGAAACGGGCGGCGGAGTGGGGTCTTATCCTAAAGACAGACGGGGAGACCGGAAAACTGCAGGGCGTCGGGGTCCGGAAGTCTGATGAAGATACATCCAGGGCTCGCGGCGGGAGGGAGTCTGGGGGTTCCTATCGCAGCTCCGAGGATTCTGATGCTGGTGCTGGCGGGAGGGACAGGGGCGGACTGCCTAGGGTTTCGGAGGAGCTGAGGGAGGCGCTCTCTGCGTTTCAGCAAACTTTTGTGGTATCTGACGCAACGAAGCCGGACCACCCCATCCTGTACGCGAGCGAGGGGTTCTTCCGGATGACGGGGTACACCTCCCGGGAGGTCATCGGCAGGAACTGGTAATTTATAGATCCTTCACAGGTTCTTCAAGGGTTTTGATTTGTTTTGATTTGAAGTTTATTGACTTTCGTTTAAAATGTTTGATGTTTTGAATAGACTTTATTAGAGTTTTAATTTAGCTGTGCTTTCTTTTTCCCCTCTGATCCGGTGTTGGTGTTACACTGGATGGTGTTGTTGGATCTGCATCGATAACCAAATGCTGTTTCTAAAATAATTAATGCGCAAGGCACTCAGCTTGACGATGTCTATCGTGTATTCTGAATTGTTATTTTCTCCACTTGCTTGCGCAGTCGATTCTTGCAAGGTTCTGGAACCGACTCTTCAGAGATTTCGAAGATAAGAGAAGTTCTGGCTTCTGGTTCTAATTACTGTGGCCGCCTCTTGAACTATAAGAAGGATGGGACGCCATTTTGGAATTTATTAACAATTGCACCCATTAAAGATGAGGAAGGGAATGTTCTCAAATTTATTGGGTATGCTATTACTCTAGCTTGTCTTTTTATTTTTCCATTGTATGGGGAATTCAACGGGGAATGCTATTTTGACAGGAAAAGTTAAACTGAATTTATGACCGAATATGGAGTTACCAAAAGCTAGCCAGTACTTTTTTTTTACCAATAAATATAAAGTATGGAAAAATAATATTTTATTAAATTCGGTTCATCTGTTTGGTCAAAATAGCATTGCTTGAATTGAAAATTTTAATTGCATTCAATGAACTGCATATTTTTACTGAAACATGTTAGCTTTTTTCATGGCACTATTGCTAAATTGTTCTGGATTACACTTTTATTGTGGTAAAGGATGCAAGTAGAGGTCAGCAAGTACACTGAAGGGACTAAAGAAACAATGTGCCGCCCCAATGGACTGCCTGAGTCTTTGATCAAATATGATTGTATTATACCCCCTCCCACCTCCCTTTGTCATCCTCCATATGCTTTATCCTCAATTATTTGCATTTTCTTCTGTTATAATTTTTTTTACAGCTAGACAAAAAGACAGGGCTCGTAGCTCACTCTCTGAGCTGGTGATGGCTGTAAAGGATCCTAATTCTCTTCCAGAATCAAGTGATCGGTCCCTGTTCAGAAAATCTGAAGGCGGATTAGATATTCTGAGACCTGAAGATCAGGGAAGAAGAATTTCAGAGAATGTCGCTCCATTTAGAAGAAATTCTCGTGGTTCAACGAGAAGTTCAATGCAGAAAATTGATGAATTTCCTGAAGGAAGAAAGAAACCAAGAAAATCTGGTTTTAGTTCGTTCATGGGGTAGGATACTTACCTGTTACTATTTTACATGATGATCTATATCATAACATGCTGCTATAATTCCATTACCATTTTATGAACTTCATTAAAAGTCCAGTTTACCAATTCAATTTTTATTCCTGATTCATTAATTTGAAACCAAGTATCAACATCAATATTGTTGCTTGGATGGTTATCCACTTGTATCAAGTAAAACTATGGTAGTTGTCAACTATTCCATGGGGCAATCCTTGCAACTGTTTCCTGACCTGCTTTTATAAAAAAATGTCGTCAAAATTCTGATATTCTGCCTGTTCTTCTTTTGGACTCACATGTTACTTGAAATTTGTTTCAGTTGTTATGAAAATCGATTATCAGCTTCTTGTTTGCTTAATTCTGATGTCTGAGTTTATTATAAGAGCAGAATATTTGAGAAGCAAAATTTGTTTGTACATATTTTGTTCTGTTGTTCATATCTAATTGTTAAAAGGAAAAATAAATAAAATATAAGGGGTACACTTTTCTTAAACCCTTTTCTCTTTCTCCATCTAGTCTTATTGGCAAACGCCCTGCTTATGTTGAGGAAGATGCAATAGCTGTTCCCTTGGAAGCAGATCCTCTTGAAGAAGATGATGATGAAAGGCCTGAGAGCTTTGATGACCAGGAAAGAAGAAAAGAAATGAGGAAGGGCATTGACCTTGCTACCACACTAGAACGGATTGAAAAGAACTTTGTCATCACTGATCCTAGATTGCCTGACAATCCCATTGTAAGACCTGAATTCAGATTACTGGATTAAACCATTTCCGTTCAATTGATGATTTAGAGGAATGCTGAAACTATGGCATGAAACTTACTGATTGGTTTTGTAAATTTAGATTTTTGCATCGGACAGCTTCCTTGAGCTTACAGAATACAGCCGAGAAGAAATATTGGGAAGAAATTGCAGGTTAGTTCTGTTCTCTATTTAATAGACTTGTTCTTGTTAGTCATTTTGGAGTATTGCCGCTCTGTACTACTGCTTTTACATTCTAAATGAACGAATGCATATCTTTCTTCTTGTTACGCTAAGATGCTACGAAATTTGAAATGCTCTTTAATAGTACAATTCAACTTTCCAACTTTGCTTCCTCTTACTGCAATCTTGTGCCTTGAATTCTTTGTTTGATTTGAAGTATGTTTTTTTATTTTTTCTATTCATTGTTAACCTAAGGTAAGCACATGCGGTGTTTTAGGATTATATCAATCGAAATGAAATTGTTTCTCTGTCATCAATGTCACTTATTAGCTAGGTTTTAGTTCAGTAAGAAAAATTAACGCTAACCAGGTCTAAATTCTCAAGAATTATGCTTCTGTTGTATTCCTATTTTTTTTCTTGGGTATTTTGGTCATGTACTGCTCACCATGTGGTACGGTGGTAGGCATGAGTAATTGCTTTTTAATTATATCTCATATTTCAAGTGTTTTGCAGATTTCTCCAAGGCCCTGAAACTGATCCAGCAACCGTGAGAAAAATAAGGGAAGCTATAGACAACCAAAAAGATGTAACAGTACAATTGATAAATTACACAAGAAGTGGTATGCACAATTTTCTAATTGATTCGCATTGAAATCTAAATTGTAACTGACGGCTTTTAATTTGAGTGCACATGCCTATATGCCCTATACATCAACATTTTGATGTAATACAGTTTCTTTCTCAGGATTGCTAAAACAAGTTTTGCATTTGCTCTGATCTTTAAGTTAAGCTCCTAAATGTGAGATCTGAGAATGCTTCGCCGATTTGTAAAAGTGCTCTACCACCTCGATGATAACTATGTTGAAAGTTAATCTTAATCGGAGGGGACCCCATATTTTTAAATGCTCTCCAAATTATTAAAAAAATACAAATATATTAAAAGTTGATTATAATGTCACCCCGATGATAGCCGCTTTAAATGTAAATCTCAACTAGAGGGGTCAATTCTCAAAACCTATTAAAGTTTTAAAATCTAATATCTATCAAATTCTAAACATTTAAATAGAAATTTAATCACTAAAAATTTAAAACTAAAATCCGTCAACACTTCGCAATGGTTGGACAAGAATGATGAATTAAAGAATAACTTCAGCTCACAAAGAGCAGATGTCTTGTTGAATATATTACTATAATTCATTTTCAATTGATTTCTCACCAGTATAGACGTGACATGTGCCCTCTGATCGGATGGTTTTGCCGCAAAATAAAATCACTATATGACGATCGCGGCCAAAGCCTGTATGTTCTCTAATGGTTAAAAGCCTATGGAGTAATGAATTATAGTGTGCGCTCGATAAAATATAAAGACCTTTGTTTGCTAAGGTCAACTTAAATTCACCACCTTAGGCAAACATCCACATAAGGTCTACAAGTTATTTTTTTTTTATGAAACAACCCATGACAGCCGACAAGGTTCATTCCCTGATTATGTATCCCCGGGATGATGGAATCATGGGATCTTGATCGGGCCTCTCATCATTCCCCCATCACCTACTTTAAGTATATGGTGATAAATTTCAAATCTTAAACTCCAAAATTCAAAATCAATTTGAAAATGTAAAATAGTTGCTAGATACGTTAGATAATTATTGCGACCTATTAAACGACTAGCCTTAATTGAAAGTTCTCTCCCGTTATCGAGAAGGGTAATTAACCATTGGGGTTTGCATCTATGAGAAACCATAACTCAGATCATAAAGTTCTTACAAAATAATGACAAAATCTCTGGGTAGTGTCTTATCTAAAACCCAATCTCTTATTGAAAATTTACCCCACAATCTAATTATGTTAAAACTCTCCCCATCAACAAAAGGAGCGGAGAGTCTGGGGCGCGAATTTTCGGACCCCATAGGTGTTTAGGATAAACATTCTCTCTTCTCCATCAACTTGGTCCTAGTTATCCTATAAGCTCTAGCATTCATAACCTATCCAATCGAATACTCTCCAATCTCATCTATCACATGGTGCTGCATTTTTTATGAAAGTTTGAGAGGTTCTTTCATTCCTTGTAACATCCCTTTAACTATCTTCTTATAATAATTGCACTTCAAATAAACATATTTCATTCCTTGTAACATCCCTTTACACTGTCTATCTTCTTTTCTATAATGCGCAATTGCATTTCTTAC
This sequence comes from Dendrobium officinale, assembly GCA_019514585.1. NCBI lineage: Eukaryota > Viridiplantae > Streptophyta > Magnoliopsida > Asparagales > Orchidaceae > Dendrobium > Dendrobium officinale. The sequence continues at coordinate 29,922,649 of CM033693.1, read as the reverse complement.
AAAAACCTAAAATGGAAATATTTTTTCAGTCTGTAAGTTTAAACCCCAACTTGTGGTTCCTATCTTTTGCACACACGGCTTTTCGCCTAGACTCTTGTCTCCACGTCTATCCTTTCTATGATATGTGGCTGCTTTCTTCTGGACCGATTCTCGTTAGCTTTTTTCTTTTAAAATGTAATCCTATAAATGGAAAATTTGATTCAGACAAAGCTCAATTTAAAAACAATGCTAAAAACAATTGGAAGAAATGGACCCATAAAAAATTTGTGCTTAGTTGAAATCATGCAAAGAAATGTTGTATTGCTGAGCATCAGGAGCTAAAAAGTTGAAAAAAAATTAGAGTTTAGAACTCCTTCTTTGTAATCTTTCCGGCTTGAGACTGCAAAAATAAACCAGCAAAAGAGATTGGAGAAGAATCATGCAAAGAAATTATATTAGCACAGGCAAAAAAAATCAGTTTAGGAAGCTTTCAAAAAATTTAGTTGGCAAGTGGATGGAAGATTCAGGCTTGGCAAGGAGGAGGGAATGGCGGTGGCGATGATGTTGGAGATGGCCGAAGGTAGCGGTGTTGGAGAAGGTCTGCGGGTGCTTGGATGGGGTGCTTAGATGGAGTGGACGAACGTCTTGGTCCTGTGGGCTTGCATGTATGTGCTAGGATGTTAATGTAAGTATGGGTATTGAGTATACTAACGTTTAAATACTATTTATATTTAATAAAAACACATCACTAATTAGAAAGATGAAGGAAGAGTAAGATCAAGAAGGTTATTACTAATAAAGTTCCTACGTCTATTTGGCATGAAGTGCAATCTTTTTCTACATCACATATGCTCATATCCCAATTCCGTTTACAGGCTGAATGATATTTTTACTAATGCAATTCCCAAGTGCATGCTGAAAACTGGCTATTAACTGTGAATGTTCTACAAGTTTATGAACAGCAGCAAATCTTGTGCATATACATTGTGAGTATGTATATGTGGATGCTTTAAGCCAATTGGGGGTCTTTTTTGTTTTTTATTTGTTTCATGTTTTTTTAAACTATTTTTTTTAATAATTTTTTAAAACACATCAAGTTGTTTTTAGAGATAACGCAAGAATTTTGAGGTGTTTTGCACCCCGCTGTCTTTGCCTCAATGGCTGTCGCCACGGCTATGGTACCACTTAACTTAATTCATTCGGTATTCAATAAAGATAAAAACATCTGTTTTAAGATACCAAACATATTTATTTTATGTCAAAATATAAATAAAACAAAATTAAATAAAGAAAAAAAAGTGATCCAAATGGCCCTTTATTAAGTCGTTCATGAGGCATTTATAATTAAGCCCGAGATACTTGGTTAATTTCTTTGGTAACTCCTAGCGCTCAGCCTTCCAAGTGCAGATGCCATATCAAATGATTACCAACATCCATTGTGGGCTTCTTTTTGTTGATCATTTACCTTTGTATATTCTTAAAATACCTGTTAGAATCGTTGGCTCATCGGACTGTGTGGTAGGGATTGCATAACATTCTTTTCTTTATGTTCCATCCAAAAGAGTGGAGTTTTCATTGAAAATAAATTTAGCAACTTCCGTGACCTTTACTGAAGATTTTTTTGATTTGGTCCGTAAGCTTCCGAATCATCTTACCTAACAGTTTTACATTCTTATGATGCTAATCATGTTTCTAGTTTTATATGCCGTATGAACAATGTGATGAATTGTTCTTTGCAACAGGAAAAAAGTTCTGGAATCTTTTTCACTTGCAACCCATGCGTGACCAAAAGGTGCCATCTTTAGAAATATGCGCAGTTTGTTCTTTTGGTCTTATTGATGGCTTGTAATACGTTTGTTCTGACTGCTGCTATATGATTTGCAGGGGGAAGTGCAGTACTTCATTGGTGTGCAGTTGGATGGTAGCGAACATGTTGATCCTGTCCACAACTGTATACCAGAGAACACTGCAAAAGAGGGCGCAAAAGTTGTATGTAATGTCTTACTTTAACAGTTTCCTCCCCGTTGCTTTGGATTAAGTCAGTTGTAACCTTGAGATCTTAATTGTTCAAATTGATTAGTAGCACTAAGGATTACTCATATCATGAAAGGTAAAGCAACCAATTGTAAATTTGATAGCAAACCATAAACGCTAAAACCGTACAAATTCACAGTTTTTAGAAATAGTTTAATGCCAACTTATGTCTCAACAGTCATGACGTGTTTACAATCTACCCTAATTAACTCTGGAAGATTTACTATAAAACCTGATGTAGAATTAAATGCATAGGTAAGTATGCAATGTTTGAAATTAGACGCCTTTAAATCAGAACAACAATAATTAATTTAACTTTTAGCGATTTTAAACAAATCTTGAAAACAAGCAAGAAGTGACTAGTGAGTTAAGCTTAGATCAAATTACACGATAAGAGTTAGAATCATGAATAATCAATTCCAATCAAGCTTAGCATAACATGAGAGATTTTAAAAGGAGATTAAAAATTTAGATTAGGTATTACTTGGATCCACTCACTCACACTCTCAATGTTTGGCTAAGCGGAGAAGTTGCACAACCTTTATGATGCCACAATTTTAAATGGAGAACTTAGAAATGCAAAGACTTGGAGGAGAGATTCACCTTTATCTAGATTTGGAAACAATTTGCCATTGAGTGGGGTGAGAGTTATTTGTCAATAGCGACGGCGAGGGAGAAGATAATCCTTTCGACGTAGTCTTCAAAGGTTTGATCGATCTTCAAGTTGATGTCGAAGAACGAAGATTTGAGGATATCAATTTGCCCTTGATCGTCCTAGAAAAATATGTGGTCTTGTTCAGGATCTGCCATACAATGGAGGAAGGACAAATTTTAGATTTTGTGGAAGTGTGGTAGGGAAGACATCAATTAGTAAATCTGAAATTAATTTCAGAAAATTGGAAAATCTTAAATTAATTTGGAGGAGGAATAATTGGGAGGGAAATTAATTTGATAGAGCAAAAGAAGGAAGGGGGAAGAGAGGGGGCCGTCGGCTAAGGAGAAGGGGAGGGGATGTGGGAGGGAATTAAGGGTTTGCCAATCAAAGCCAATCTCAATTAAAAAAGAGGCTTTAATGCAATTATCCTTTGAAATTAATTTCAAATTTAAAGGGCCTTGATTGGAGGGGCTTTCCAACTATAACTCCTCTTGATTTAGGAAATTATTTTAAATTCGAATTGAATTAAAATATGAAATTAAAACTCTTCTAATTTAGATTCATCACATATGGAAAGTAATCAATTTAGGGATTTGATTTTTGGAGGCAAGGGGGGAGGGGGGGGGGGATGATTTGGGATGGTGGCTTAAGATTAGGGTCAGGGGTGGCCGGCGGCTAGGACTAGGGTTTGGTTTTGCATGGTGGCTAGGATTATGGTTGGGTTTAGGTGGCGGCTAGGATTAGGGTTAGAGTTTGGGGACCGGCGGCTAGGTGGAGGGAAGAGGGCCTTGGGGCCGGCGGCTTGGAGTTGGAAGAGGAAGTGGTCTGGCTAGGTTGAGGTGGTGGTGTGGGGTTTGATCGAGAGGGGGGGGAATGGGAGATGATGGCCGGCGGTTTAAGGCGGTTTTAATGAGGTAGAGGGAGACCATAAACCCTGACAGCGGTTAGCAAGGTTGTGGAAGAAGGACCGGACTAACGAACCTCGAGAGCTTCAAGGTTCGCGGTTGGTGGGTATTACGTCACCCTTACCTAGGATTTTTGCTCTCTAGGGAACTTTCTCAACTCCTCTAAGCACAAGTGCAGAAATTTTGTAATAATATTCATCATTACCCTCAAAAGATGAATATAGGTGGCTTTAAAATATTTAGTTAATTATATTATATTTATGAATATAATAAATTAACTAAATTAATTTTATATTTCAACATGCTCTTTGGGATTCTTATATAGGACTATTCTCTCAAGTGAGAGTACAAATTATAAAATATAATAATAAATTTACTCATTGCGAACATATTTAATAATAATAAATTTATATAATTAATTTATAAAAATAATAAACAAAAGTAAACAAAATTTGCAATCGTGGACAACTAGATCGTCAGCCCCAACTCTGATAAATTTTGGCCCAGCAAATTCCAATTTAATGGCCCTAATGCCCCTCATCAAAACCTTTCAGTATCATGTACTCTTTTTTAGTTTTAAGAGAGTTGGCTTTTGGCTCTATATATATTCTACTAAAAAACTGTTTCATGAGGTGCTATATCCTTCTTTGTTCAACCCCTCCAAAATAAAAAAATAATGAAAAATATATATGACATTTTATTTATCAATTTTTTTTTTGAACAATTGTTTGTGAACGTTGCCGGTTCTACCAAACGGTTCTCCGCTGTGAAGCCGGTTTTTTTGGCCGATCGAACAACTGGCCGGCACGGTTAAACCTGAACTTGCTCCGTTTTTCTTTCTCATGGGTATTCCATTTCTAGTGTTTTTGCTCTCAAGGGAACTTTCTCAACTCTTCCAAGCACATGTGTAGAAATTTTGTAATAATATTCATCATTACCCTCAAAAGATGAGGAGGTGGCTTTAAATAGCCAATCATACAATGAAAGAAAAAAAAGACCAACATGCCCTTTGGGCTTACATAGGACTATTCTCTCAAGTGAGAGTACAAATGGAAAATATGTAATAATAAACTCAATGCAAACATAATAATAAATTTAATACAAATAATAACTCAAAAGTAAAGCAGTGCAATCGTGGCCGTAGATCATTAGCCCCATCTCTGATGAACTCTCCATGGTCGAATGTCCTCATCAAAACCTTTCCGTTCCTATTTATTTCTGAGAAGTCCGGATTCTACTAAACTGGAGCATGCTAATCTTTCTTTGTTCAACCCCTCCAAAATACCAAATCATATATGACATTATTTGAAGTTTTGAACAATTGTCTGTGAACTTTGTGAGCTACCAAACTTCTCCGCTGTGAACAATTTTGCCGTTTGAATTGGCATCATAAACCTGAACTTGCTCCATTTCTTTCTCATTAGTTTCCATTTCAAGTATTACTGCTAGTCATAGCTTCTTTTAATTTTCTTTGGTTAGTCCTGCGTAATCTCTAATGTCTTTGTTGATTATATGTTCTTCTACTTTGTCAATTTTTTTTAGCTGCTTGCCTCATGCTTGACATGTTAACTTTCTGATATATGCAATTATTATTATAACGTGAAACATCTATTCTAAGTTCAGATTTGCAAGTCATTTTAAAAGGGCGGGGAGATCACGTTAAGTTTTCCCCTATCAACACCCCCCCCCCCCCCCGATATGTTATTATTGGAAAAAATGTTGGCGAGCCATGTGAGCTCCTAAGGTTCTTTGTGAATAGTAATGGTCATTTGAATAGGAACTGTCATGTAATAAAGAGTCCCGTATATAGTGTTGCATAATCTTGAGGGTTTTTTTTTTAATATATGTATATTTTTTTCACAAATCTCATTGCATCATGTTTGATTAAAGTGTCCAACTACTCCGATGTGCTTTGAAAGTATTGTCTGGATTACCGTATATCACCTTTCCTGATTGGCTTCTTAATGCAAATGCACCAGGTGAAAGAAACTGCAGAAAATGTTGATGAAGCTGTGCGGGAACTTCCAGATGCAAATTCGGTATGTTCATTGGATTGTCTTTTTACTACGTGTTTATCTATCTGATCCACATATATTTTTTTCTCCGCACAGAAACCAGAGGATTTGTGGGCCATCCATTCAAAAATTGTCCTGCCGAAGCCTCACATGAAGAATAGTTCATCATGGATAGCCTTTCAGAAGGTTATAATTTCTTGAAGAATAGTTCATCATGATCTTCATTTGTCTTAACTTTGGTTAAATTGTCTTCAAATGATTTTGAACTTTGAAATTATCTCAAAAGCTTTTGCTATTCAGGCTAATAGTAGCATTGCCTTGTTTATTAAACTACTAATTGATATGCTTAATGAAACAATTCCATCTATTCTGTGAGAATAGCTGGTGTTGACACACTACAAACTTTATGGTTTGAGCATGTTATAAAATCCTTAATTTGCTCACATAAAAAAAATTAACGCAGATTCTTGACAGTGGAGAAAAGATAGGTCTGAAACATTTTAGGCCTGTTAAATCATTGGGATCTGGTGACACTGGCAGGTTGGAGCTAAAATGTTTATTATCTTGATTTTCATGACGTGCAATTCCATTTAGTTTTTGTCTATTTAAACAAGGGCTTAAATCTGTTATATTTTCTTGATAGTGTACACTTGGTGGAGTTTGTGGAAACTGGTGAATACTTTGCCATGAAAGCTATGGATAAAAATGTGATGCTTAATCGCAACAAGGTATAAAAACTTGGTATTAAATGTTATTAAAATTTGATAATATGGAGTGTTTTTCATGTTAGGATGCGCTGAAATGCATTCATCATCTGATCAGTTTTGTTTTATTCTATAACTATCGTACTGTACGCTGTGTGGTTTATGCAGTATTTTTGTTTCAGGAGTGGGAAAATATGTTTGATTCTGTATATTCCCTTGCTTCCATCTACATGCTCCTTGCAGATACTATACTTGCAGCTATTCTCCACATTAATCCAACAGCCTGAAGCCTTATTTCTTTTCAACAGATCTTTTTGATTGATCTGTTTTAATCTCATATGTCCGGAATTTTGTCTTAGAATGTCAACTTTCAATTTAGTTTGCTTTGCATTTTATACATTTCTTTGACATTTTAGGCTATACGTTTAAATCATGACCATCATCATTAGTTTTGTTGGAACTATATTAGGAATGGCTTTTTGAATTATCATTTTTCTTTCATTTGTGTTGAGTGCTTACAGAGATATTAAACTTATTCTTCATAAATCCTATTGAATAACTTCTATTCATATTGAAAAAAAAAAAAATCTATAGAATCCGAGTGCTCGAGCATGAGGGTTGCTCATGTCCTCTCACCCTCGCATATGACACTCAACCTGCTTGTTCGTGCTCCCTCTTCATTCGCTCAATCCTTTACTCCAAGTGCTTGTGTGCAAGGGTCTCTCACACCCTTGTGCAAGGCACTCGACCCGCTTGTTCATGCTCTCTTAGCTTTGTGTCATAATTTGTGTGCTTTGATCTTGAAGTCCTTTCATATGAGGCGAAATTATTGTGTAGTGTCTTATCTCTATTTAATTTGTCTTTCAAAAATTTTCTCCAAAATATAATATGTTAAAACACTCTCTGAATTATGCGGAAAGGCTAAGGCCCCAAGAGCTCAAATTTTTGGAGCTCATAATGGGATTTGAATTTTGTTTTCTCAATTTGTTCCAGTACTTCCAAATTCATTTAATCTAGTTTGAAGGAACCTTTGATGTAAGGATTGTTATATTTAACATCTCTCTAGAAACCCTTTTTTAGTTAATTCTTGTTGTTCCTTTTTTTTCTTATTGGTGATTTGGCTTGCCATGGACAGCCCACGATACCCTTTCTATGGGTTCTTAGCAATTGTTCAGAAAACCGCTGTAGCTTATGTTGGGTTAAATCAGCATCATGCAAATGTTGAGGAATTATTTTAAGTGATTCGTTGTTTAAAATTGAGTTCTTTAACGGAATTAAGCAGGTTGAAATGCATCCTCCATTTCTAATTATTATTATTAAGTTTTTTGTTACGCCGGCCTAGGAGGGGCCGGCTGGACCGGTCCAAGTGTATGCCAGGTGGAAAAATCAAAAGAGGAAAAGGCGGGGGGGGGGGGGGGGGGGGGGAGGCGGAAATCCAAGGGGGCCCACTTGGGGCTTAATGCAAGGATGGGAGGGTAAAATTTGAATGTATGCTTAGGTAATTTCTAGTTCTCCTTTATTGTTAATTAGGGGATTAGGAGGAAATTGAGGATAATCTTGAATTTGAATTGTAATTTGAGATCTAGGGTTTCTTGCTTTGGGCTCTTGGCGTTGCCTGAGATTTGGAGAGTTGTTCTTCCTCTCGGATCGAAGAATATTATATCGTTTGCTGTTTTTATTCATTCACTAGTGGAATACAATTGTTTGCTTGGTTTTCTCTCAGATTTCCTCCAGTTTTCCTCGGTTTGGGTGCTGATTTCTGCTGTCAGCAGCAGAAATTCTGCTGTCAGCAGCAGAAATTCTGCTGTTTGCTCATCCATTTTGAGTAGGTTTGCTTGCGAACTCAAGTATTACCTGAGGGTTATTTGCGGACTTAAGTATTTTCTATCAAATTGGTATCAGAGCATCGATTTGGGACCGTCGGCGGCTGAAATCCTTAAATTTCAGCGGGATTTTCTTTTCGGAAGAAGATCTTCGTGATTCTTGGGAAGAGAAATGGCCGGGAAGAAGGTAGAGGTCTTGGAAGACGAGACCGGTCAACTGTAATCAGATTTGGAGGGAAAGTTCTTTGACTTTCAAACTCAAATCACCTCCAACAAAGAAATGATAGAGGGGAAATTCACGGTGATGGAAGAAATGCTGAAGAAACTGTTAGAGTTGAAGACAAATCCTACGACATCGGAAGTGAGAGAGACCACAGGAGGCCATGGTGTAGGAGGGAATCCGAACCCGTTTAGGGGGAGGAGAAATCCAAAAGTGGAGATCATCAAGGTTTTGAAAACCGGACCGGACAACGAACCGGAAGAGGGAGAGGTTCACGGTTCGACCGGTTCAATCGGTCGAACCGGGGTCGAACCGGATGACGTAATAAATAATTATATTATTAAAATTTAATAAAATAAAAATCAGATAATATAATTATATGAGCATTTAATAATATTTATAAATTTTTATACATATAAATATCATTTAATAATAATATATTTATAAGAATAACACTTAATATAATATATAAATTTATAATATAAAAATTTTTTGATCATTAATATAATTTAAATAATTGAATATATGACCATTTAATAATATTTATAAATTTAAAAAAAAAATATATATATATAATAATATAATACAAAATTATATAAATATAAATATGATTTTAAAAATAATATATTTATATATTTATAATTTAATATATTTATAAGAATAATATTTAAATATAATATATAAATTTATAATATTAATATTTTATAACATTAATTATTATAATATATATTATAGCAAATTTATATTACATATTATCCAAATTTGTAGCCCAACTAAGCAAAAATTTAAAGCCCAACTAAGAAAAAATTTGAAGCCCAACTAGCCCAAATAAGCCCAAATTCACATTCTAAAGTATTCATGCAAGTATGCAACTTTTTTAGTCCCACATCATAGGGGGAGGTGGAAGATCCTTCCTTGAACCCTTTATAAAGTGAGAAGTATACTCTTTTGGCAAAACAAATTATGTGAGATATTTAAGATATCTTGCATGAATTATGATGAAATTATTCATCATATTTAATAAAAATATTTGAAAAAATTTAAAAAATTTTAATTAACTAAAATATATATTTAAAATTTTAATTAAAACAAAAACAAATATTTTTTACAAACCGGCCGGTTCTTTCCAACCCGGACCGGTTCAACGGTTCACTGGTTGAACCGCCGATTCAATCCGGTTCTATGCAGAGCCGGTTTTGAAGTTGGATCGGACCGGCCACCGGACCGGTTCACGGTTGAACCGGTTGAACCGGCCGGTCCGGTCCGGTTTTCAAAACTATGGAGATTATTGAGGGAGAGGACGACATGCCACCTCTAGAGCCACTATCTAGAGAGGAGATGAGTATAGGAAATGATCGGCGAGGTGCTGATTTTATCGGGAGAATGGACGAATTCCATTGCCGGGGTGCTGATTTTGAAGGGAGAAGAGATGAAGGTTCGGGTATAACCATCGCCGGGAAGATCGTGACAGTTGGGGAGCACCTCCTCTCCGAGGAATGGCAGATTATGGAGGATTCAGGGGACACGGGGGAGACCCACGGGTGAGGAAGCTGAAGATGCCTGTCTTTGAGGGTGAAGACGGCCATGGTTGGATCTACAATGTGGAGCGTTACTTCGCGGTCAACGGATTGACAGAGGAAGAGAATCTGATGGCGGCGGGATTGTGTTTGGGAGGAAAAGCCTTGGCTTGATATCAGTGGCGTGACAGGAGGGAGCCCATCCGGAGCTGGAGAGAGTTCAAGGATTGCTTATTGGAGCATTTCCGAGCCGATGGGGGAGGAGATTTCTTGAGCAATTCTTTGTTTTGACTCAGGAGGGGATCGTGGCAGACTACTGGGACAAATTCGAGTACTTGGCTAGCAGATTGGATCACATTTCAGAGTCAACCATGGAAGGGAGCTTCATGAAGGGGCTAAAACCAGAGATCCAAACATTAGTCAGGGTGCTGGAACTGAGGAACCTAGGGAAGGCAATGGAGCTGGCGCAGTTGGTGGAAGATAAGAAGAAATCAGAAAGAGGAGCTCGAGGGAACTATTCAGGGGGTCGTACAAGATGACTACCACATTCTTACTATCAAAAGGGGCAGCGTCAGGGGGTCTAAAGGAAGAACCAAAGGAGAAAACTGGAGGGGGGAATGGGGGACAATTCAAAAGGTTGATAGAGAAGGAGATGCAGGATAAGAAGGCAAAGGGGTTGTGCTTCAGATGTGATGAGAAGTACATGCCGGGGCATAGGTGCAAGAACCAAACTCTTCAAGTTCTCCTTGTCTGTGAAGACGAGGAAGACGAGGAGGGAGGTGGGCGCAGATTTGAAGAGGAGGAGAAGTTGCATCTGGATGTAGCAGAAGTCTCTTTGAACTCTATAGTGGGGTTCACTCCGAGTCACATTATGAAAGTGAAAGGAGAGATAGCTGATCGTGAGGTGGTGGTGTTGATTGATAGTGGGGCAACCCAAAATTTCATTTCCACCCAGATCGTTTAGTTGTTGGGGATGAAGTTAGTGGATACGGGAGGCTATGGGGTGATGATGGGCACGAGAAAGGTGGAAATGGAGAGAGGAGTTTGCAGAGGGGTAGTACTGAAGATTCAGGGGATCCAGGTGAGGGAGGACTTCCTTCCCTTGGAATTGGGGAGTACTGATGTTTTCCTAGAATGAAGTGGCTACAAATATTGGGGGAGACCAAGATCAATTGGGGGACATTGAGGATGGAACTCGTGATGGGAGGAAGAAGGAGGACGATTCAGGGTGATGCTGGCCTAACCAAGACTGGGGTATCTCTCAAGTCCATGATTAGATCCATACAGGAGGTGGGAGGTGGATATCTAGTGGAGTTGCAGCGTTTGGAGAGGGTGAGTGTGGGGGATGAGGGAGACATTCCACTAGTGGTGCAACTGCTCATACAGCAGTTCAGGGAGGTGTTCCAGCCACTCAGGGCTTACCACCACCCAGAGAGCAAGAGCATGCAATCCTTCTGAAGGACGGGGTGTCACCAATTAGTGTTCGATCATATCGATACCCTCAGATTCAGAAGGATGAAATAGAGAAGCTGATCAGGGAGATGTTGGAGACAGGAATACCCAGCGTGATTTCTTTCTTTAGCCCCGTCCTACTAGTCAAGAAGAAGGATGAGAGTTGGCGGTTTTGCGTGGATTACAGGGCTTTGAATAAGGAGACATCACTAAATAAGTTCCCTATTCTGATGATTGACGAGTTGCTGGATGAGTTGCCCGGAGCAGTAGTATTTTTTAAGATGAACCTGAAGTCAGGCTACCACCAAATCAGAATGGAGGAGGATATTCAGAAGATAACTTTCAAGACGCACGAGGGGCATTATGAGTTCTTGGTGATGCCTTTCAGGCTCACTCACGCCACTACTACCTTTCAGTCTTTGATGAACAGAATGTTCAGGCAGCATCTCCGGAAGTTTGTGCTAGTTTTTTTTATGACTTTTTGGTATACAGCCAAGCTGAAGAGGAGCACTTAGAGCACATAAAGGATGTTCTGAAGATCCTACAGGAGCATCAGCTGAAAGCTAATTTAAAGAAGTGCAGTTTTGCCCAGTCTAGGGTGGAATGTTTTGGACACGTGGTGTCTCAAGAGGGAGTGGCCGCCGACCAGACCAAGATTGAGGCCATGCAGAACTGGCCATGACCTAAGAACATAAGGGAGTTGAGAGGTTTTCTAGGTCTGACTGGTTATTACATGAGGTTTGTGAAGGGGTACAGTACCATCACATGGCCCTTGACTAAGTAATTGAAGAAGGATAATTTCTTGTGGGGAGAGGTGTTAACCCAGGCTTTTGAGAGGTTAAAGAAAGCCATGACGACGGTTCCAGTGTTAGCTCTTCCAGATTTCGGCCAGACCTTTATTGTGGAGACTGATGCATCAGAGTATGGCTTGGGAGCAGTTTTGATGCAGGATCACAAACTTGTAGCCTATTTCAATCAGGTGTTATCGACCAGGGCTCGATTAAAGTCAGTATATGAGAGAGACCTGATGGCCATCGTCCTAGCCATTGAGAAGTGGCGCCCTTATCTTTTGGGGAGGTACTTCATTGTTCGTACGGACCAGAGGTGTTTGAAATACTTGTTGAAACAACAGATGGTGACCAAGGTTTAAAATTGCGTAAATAAGCCTCGAGGCGGTTTTCGTCCGTGAGGCGAGGTGTAAGCCTCACGGACGCAGAATTGCGTAAATGAGAATTTAAGAGTTTTAGCAGGTAAATAATAGCAAGATTCTATCATACAATAAAAATATCTAAATGACAAGTAGAATTAGTGGAAATTAAGAAAAGATGCAATAAAAGTATGTTCCAAAATACAAAACCACAAAATTATAATCTATTAGAACTCTCAAAGTACAATTAAGAAGGAACATATAAAATCCAATCATATCCCATCACTAAATGGGTCTTCAAGGTAATCTTTGTAAAACCCAAAAATTCGTCATTTGAGTGCGTCGCACGCATTTCGATGCGCCGCGACGAAATTAAGTAAAATTTCGCTATCGTTGGAATTCGACGAAATAAATTTTATTTAATTCGTCACGAAATTTCGATCGAAACGGTATAAAGAACTTGTAATTAATTTCGCACGATTTGGGAGTTAAAATTTGCCGAAGATCATTTAAATAAATTTTGGCTAGATTTTCCATTTTTAACCCTAAGATCTTTTAAGGGAAATGAGTATGACAAGGGCACATGCGTAAAATGGAATTTACATTTTTTCTAAATCCCTCATAAGCCCTAAGGGACCGAATTATTCGGTCCCTTGTGTTTGTTCGGCCGACCCAACGAAGAGGGCGACGAGAGAGAGTGGGGAGGCGACGGGAGTCTCCTCTTGGCCGGCGGCCGGTGGGTTTTCCGACGAGCTTTTTTAGGAAACGTAGGGGAAGACTTGAGGAAGATAAAAGATAAGTTCTTTTTAAAGGATATGAAAGTTTTCTTGAGATTTTTTTCATAGAAAAACATTAGGGTTTGTGTTTTTTTAGAGATTTCTTTAGGAAACCTTTAGGGTTTGCTTTGATCTAGGTTTTCCTACCCTACATGTCAAATTTTTTAGCAAAACACTAAATCCGAAATTTAGGGTTTTTCTTTTTGATGAAATTTTTATGGGAATGACTATAAGAGCTTAAGGGAAGACTTTTGGTATCAAAAATATAATTTTTCATTAAGCGATTTTGAGTGGAAAAAGTAGAGAAAGTTTAGGGTTTTTCCAAACTTAGCTTTTGTAGGTTGCATGTTTCCTAAATGTGTTCCTAAGGGCTTAGGGAAGCCGCTAATTGAGAAATTTGAGAGAATTATTTTTCCTAATTTAATGTAATATAAATCCGAAAATTTGTTAATATTATTTATCAATTAGATGAATGTGTGGTTTTGACATACTTAAGGGATGGAATTAGCAAAATGTGAAAGTCAAAATTTTGGGAATTATAGTAAATCTAAAAGTAATAATAATTTTTTAAAATAAAATTAAAATGTTAGAGATTTAAATGTAAGTAATAGAAATTGAATTTTTTTTCCCTTAGGCTGAAATAAGGGAAAGGAGGTGACGACTTGTACGGGAAATTTTCAAAGCAAGGCTTCTTAAGTGTAAGTGACTCTACTTGCTATAAAAAGTATTCATTTCGTTATATATATTGCTTTGTTATTGGTTGCAAAGAAGATGGAAAAAAATTATTGTTCAAAATTCTTATATCATGTTCAAGTTCAATGGTTACTTAGTGGTTTGACTTTGTGTTATAGTTTCTTAGCATATCATATGAAATCATGAGCATGAGCATCTTCTTATCATTTTCATGCTTAATAATACTTATAATATATGAATATATGAAATGCATAGCTTGTGATTGTTGATGACGGAGTACCAAGATGTGGCTCTTTGAGTAAAGACGGCCTTTGAGGCAAGATGGAAAGAAAGGAAAATGATATGGCCATTAAAGATGTGTACCTGATCAGTACAATTCGGTACTCCGGGACGGATGTATACAATATGAATAGAAAGATAAACACATGCAAGTATATCTCATGTTATCTCATGTTAGACAAGCATAACTCATATCATGTTCAATACATAGTCAACTTAATACTTGCTTCAAGACATGCCTTAAGACATCTATTAGCACATGTGTAAGTTATTAATCCACAAGTTCTTTTCTTTCAAATGTACACGAACTTTAGCTGTAGTTGTCAATTACTGAGCATAGCTCACCCCCCTAATTTTGGGAAATTTTCAGGAGAACCTACTGTTAAGTGATGGCCGAACACCCGAGGTTTACATACAGTTGACGCGTACCGGGTGACAGGTTCTTTTACTATTTTCATTATTTGTAGTTCCTTACTTTATTTTTGGATGGCATGCAGAGCATGATTAGATATAAGTTGCCATCTTGTAAATTATGAACAACCTGTGGAATGGAAATAAAATATTTAGAGGCGTTATTTTTTTGTTCTTGGATGTATTTAGAATTTATATGAAAGATGAATAGAGTTTGATCTGAATGTCCGATTTTGTTCCCGCCTCGTATATACGATCTAACCGGGCCGGGTCGTGTTAATATTCTTCTCCAATTGTATCTATTAATGTCATATCTTCATCATCTTCAATATGACTCACTTTTCTCTTCCCTGTTCAATAAGAATGATCATTAATTCATTATCATGTTAATTGCTCACTTGATTTAAATATAATATAATAGCATATAAGAAGTTGTGGAATATCTTTACTTGATTGTTGTGCTGCAGAGCTAGTGGATGTGTGTGGTGTGGTACTAGTGGATGTGCCCACTTGATCTGCTTTGTCCCTCAAGACATTCACACTTAGATCCTCTAGCTGTAAGTCTGATAATGGAAAATCTGTCTCATCATCTATGAACCACTCATCATCAGATGACACATCATCACACACCAACGGGTCCTCATCATCCTTCAACCCCTTATTCCTCAACCTCCTATCTCTTAACCTCTTGTTATGCATAATATATACAAGGGAGTTCATTCTGAGTGTTGATAGCTGATTTCTTCTCTTTGTTTGCACTTGACTATATGTACTCCAGTTTCGCTCACACCTAGAAGAAGAACAAGTGAGGCCCAAAACTCTAACATCAAAACTCTGTAACTCAGAGGTGGAATCACCAAATTGGATGCACCATTCAACTATTTTCAAGAAAAAAATGATAATCATAACATAATAAAATATTTTGCATTTACCAAAATAATTATACCTGGAGACCGTTTGGAAATAATTGATTTTGCTGCATGCAGACCAAAAAAACCCTCTTTATTCCAAAATAGAACAAATTGTAAATCTGCAAGCTCCCTATCTGCTTGCTCCGGTATTAGTCGTTCCATGCAATGATATAGGCCAAGCTTCACCTCCCATCGAGCATTAATGATATCCCAAATCTCTCTATAACTTGCCTCCTCTCCTCCCAAGTTGTGTGCAATCAACTCCTTGGCCTCATCCATAGCATTATAAATAAAATTCATTGCTGGTTTCTTCTCGGCATCCACTAAACGTAGAACTTGCATTAAGGGTCTCGTGCTCAATATGTCATAGGTCACAGTAGCCCAAAATTTATCATTTAAAATTATCTTTCTTATTTTCTTCCCCTCAATTTTCTTTCCCCATGCAGAGTTAAGCAATTCTGTTGATGTAAACATTGCTTCCAGAGGTTGTCTCACATCCAACAAGCTCTGCAGTGTCAAATAAGACGTGGCAAATCTGTAGAATATACTTGGATTAGGAATTGATAATGATTTGCAGTGTACAAATGTAATAACATACCTACTGGTTGTAGGGCAAATGATTTCCTTAATGAAAATTTTCTCATCAAGGCTAAGACCCATGAGTGGTTGTAGATGAACTTTGTGATCTTCTTCGCCATAGAAAGAGCACTCTTGTACTGAGGTAAATCACCAAGTTCCTCCAATATGAGATCGATACAATGTGCTGCGCAGGGGGTCCAATATAGGTGTTTCCTCTTCTTCTCCATCAACATCTGACCAGCTGCTTTGTATGCACTGGCATTGTCAGTCACCATCTGAACAACCAATTGCTCCCCAATCTCCTCAATAACCCCATCTAGTAAATTGAAAATGAATGTAGCATTTTTAACCTCATCTGAAGCTTCAACTGATCGTAAAAATACCGTGCCGTAGGGATTGTTGACAAGGATGTTAATTAAGCTCATACTCTTCATGTCAGACCATTCATCTGACATAATGGTAACACCAGTCTCAATCCATGTCCTTTTAATCTCATCAATGCTCCGCTCTGTATTCTGCAGCTCATTCAAAATTCATGTTCGCAACTCATACATGGAAGGTGCCTTCAACCCTCTCCCATACAACCCTACACACCGCAACATATTGAAGTAGGCCGGCGATGTCGCAGCATTAAATGGTATGCATTCTAAAAAAAAAATCTACCATAAACCCTCTCTGGTACCAGCCGCGACATCATCTAGGCTAGTCCTCTATACTCTCATGGAGTAGTCATGTACTGGTCCATAGTGTAAAACCCCTCCAAAGTTGATTTTTTTGAGTGCAGTTAGTCCGTACGAACTGGCTTTAGCACGAGACGAACTGAAGAAAATTGTGAAGAAGTCTGTCAATTTCGTCTGTACGAACCTGGAAGGGTCGGGACGAACCGTCGGGACGAACTGAACCCGAGAGCATCGTCCAGGGACGAAATAAATTGGAATTAATTTCGTCTGTACGATCCGTGTCCAGAGGAGTTCGTCCCGGGACGAATTTGGATCGTCCGGGACGATCAGTGTTGATAAATATTCGATAGAGATATTTTGGATTCATTTGAAGAGAGAGAAAGTGAAGGCAGGAGAGAGAAAGAAAAGGAAAGTAAGGAAAAAGCTTGGTTTTGGAGCTCGCGGAGTGCTTTTTGTCCGACGACGCAGTTGAAAGATTTGTCTATCTCGCAGTAAGGACTACGAATCCTATTTCTGTTTTCGAAGATTTTGTGTTTTGGTATTTTCCTGTTCAGTTTTGTGTTTCCGTTACCGAATTTCTTGCATATCTTTGAAATGACGAAAGTTTTACCGCGCAACTTTTGATATGATATGTCTGAACGTTTTGAGTATTTTCTGTAAAGTTTCTACCGGTTATTTTGAGTTCTGTGCAATTTTGATCGAATAGAAAATTATTTAGATATTGAAAAATGTTGCTTCAGTACAGTAAAAGTTTTATAATATTGTTGTGGATATTCTGTGACAATTTGGTAAATTTTTGAATCTGTGATTTCTGTGTAAATTCCGTATACTGCCGTTATGCCGCTGACGAATTTTCTGACGTAATCCGATTTTCTGATTTGAATGTTTTGAAGTGTTTGTATGCTATCAGAAGGGAGTTATAAGGGGCTAGAATCCGTCGAGATTCTGTCTGTGTCAGGGAAGGGAGGCATAAGGGGCCAGAATACGTTGAGATTCTGTTAGGGTCCGGGAATCTGATATTTGTTATGTGAAAGCAAGTTCTGTTCTGAAAATTATCTGAAAGCAAGTTCTGTTCTGAAAATTCTGTATATCTGTTCTGTTCTGGTGCTTTAAGCACAAAGGGAGACATAAGGGGAAGTTCTAAGGGGAAGTTCTGAAAATTCTGTATATCTGTTCTGTTCTGGTGCTTTAAGCACAAAGGGAGACATAAGGGGAAGTTCTGAAATCTGAAAGGAAGTTCTGTTCTGAAAATTCTGTATCTGTTCTGTTCTGGTGCTTTAAGCACAAAGGGAGACATAAGGGGAAGTTCTGAAATCTGAAAGGAAGTTCTGTTCTGAAAATTCTACATATATCTGTTCTGTTCTGGTGCCACGAGCACAAAGGGAGACATAAGGGGCCAGAATCCGTATAGATTCTGTAAGGGTCTGGGAATCTGGAATCTGAAAATATGATATGTGATATGTGATCTGAAATCTGATGTTTGATATCTGATAACCTGTTTTGTGACGTATCTGATCTGTTTTATGAATTATCTGATTAGAATTATCTGAGATGAATGTGATTTTATCTGATTTGAAATATGTTCTGTACGATTCTATTATTATGTACGATTTTGTTCGTTCTGTATGATTTCTGTTTACTCCGTACGATTCTGTCTGTGCTGTGAAATCTGACTCGTGAATTCTGTTTTTCTGTATCAGTGATTTGATTTCTTTTTGATCAAGTATTTATATTCTGATGACTATATGATTTCTACATGATTCTCTGATTTCTGTACGGCAATTTGAATAACTGCTTCTGGTGCATTATCTGATCTGTTTTGTGAATTATCTGATATATTATTTCTGATTTCTGTACGATTCCGTTTATTCTGTATGATTCTGTTTGTTCTGTATGATTTCATTGGTTCTACGAAATCTGACTTGAATATTCTGCTATTCAAAATAAATTCAGTTCTTCTGTATCAGCTGTTTGATTCTAATCAAGTATCTGAATATCGTATTTCATTTGATTATATACGATTTCTGTGATTATCTGAATACTGTACGGATTTATGAGTTTCCTGTCATTGCACGATTTCATTGATATTTCATACTGTACATGTCACTGAACACAGATACCGATATGATATTGATACTGCATCGATTCGTTGATACTACCGATACCGATACCGATACTACTGATTCACCGATACTGATAATTGTACTGATCTTATAGCACGTGATACACCGAATGCTGACCGATACGTGTGATACATGTGATACACTGACCATATAATATATAATATGATTTTACTGTATTGATTGATTTTAATTGTTATTATTGATTTGATTCAACTGTTCTTACAATGTATTGAATTGATTGTTTTATGTGATTTCATACCGTTTGATATTATTGACCGGAAGTGATTCCTTTATTGATCTGATTGATTCTATTGATATGATTGAATGATGTTAATCGTATTTGATTTGACGGATTTACTAGTACTGACTCATTTACTGAAGATTTATCATTTATGTACGGATTTACTGTTACTACATGATTTCACTGTTATAGCATAATCGTTCCTGTCGTCATTGGATTGTTATTGATATTGATACATACACTGCTGCTACTGATTCACTGTACTAACTTTATGAACGGGATATACTGAGTAAGTGACATGTGATTCACTGAGCACGGGATATTGATTTCTGGATTGCATATGATTTATTGAGCAAGTGATATTGAATAACTGGAATTGCAAGTGTATGTTTTGATACGATCCTGCTCCATTGATTAGACTGATGTGATAGATAAGACGACTACTGTAGAGATTGATGCACGTACTGATTTATTGAACATTATGGGATTTTCTACTGTTCACTGATTCTATCATGGATGATTTCGGATTCTATTATTTATGCAGTGATTTCTGTTTTTGTACTAATTTCTCTGTTTCTGGACTGATTGTTGTATCTGCATTGATTTAAAGATCATGTGCAAGTGACTAATAATGATTTGACTATTTGACATGCATATTACTTTCGTGCCGTGCTTTTATTTCAGTTGTAGGCTTTGGTGACCTGCTGGGCTATTTAAGCTCATTATATATGGTTAATGATTTCAGGTGCAGAGCCTCCT
The DNA here is from genome assembly GCA_019514585.1 of Dendrobium officinale. Taxonomy (NCBI): domain Eukaryota; kingdom Viridiplantae; phylum Streptophyta; class Magnoliopsida; order Asparagales; family Orchidaceae; genus Dendrobium; species Dendrobium officinale. The sequence continues at coordinate 29,902,746 of CM033693.1, read as the reverse complement.
GCGTGAAGCTTCTTTCAGACGCTAGTATAGATTTTCGTAGTTTATGTTCTGGCTTTGTTTTGTAGCCCGAGCGGCTATTGTACATGTTCTTTTGGACTGTGTATATGACATGCCAAAATGTGAATTATAGTATTTTGATGTATTTGTTTTCTTTAATGCAATTATCATTTCTGGATGTCTGTATTCATCTGAGCGAAAAAAGGAGAAAAAAAAAGAGAAGAAGAAAGAAAGTAAGACTGTCAGACGAATCCTTTCACTATTGATGTCTGGGACGTCACACATAGGACCCCGTGCACCTCTATTATGTATAGTGGAGGAAGAGCCCTTTTCACTCTCACTCCCAAAGTAAGTATCATGTTTGACCATTTCATCAAATTGCTTATGTTGTAAATGTTTGGCCGTCGTACTCTTTTTCATATAAGCTGTAATTTCCTCCACGTTATCCGGAACATTCGCACAAGGTGCTACATTCTTGTGTGATCCGGATAAGTGATCATTCATGCGAGTTACTCCTCCCTTCACCACCTTATCACAAAAATTGCATTTTAAATAAACATACGTTTTATCGCCGCCTCCTACGTCAACTTGCACACTATATTTCCAAGAAGGGTCACGCCGTAATGACGTAATTGCCTTTTCCTTGCCTCTAACAATGTTTCCTAATGCAAAATTCCAAAAACAAACAAAAAGTTTCAAAAAATCAAAAACCCTAGATTTCTTTCACTTAAAAAATCTTAGGTTGAACTTAAAAAAATTACCTAAAATCGGTTGTGGACTACTCCTACAGGCCGACCGAACACTTCAAGATGGCCGGAGTGAAGCGGCGCCGGTGGGAGAGGCGGCAGGAAGGGAGGCCGAGCGGCGTGCGAACGAACAAGCGGCCTGTGTCTTTTTTTGCTCGGGTTCAGGTATGCCTGATAGGGGAGGAGGAGGAATGAAGTTTTATTTCATTGAGACTTAAGTGAGTGGGTCCCGAAAACAAAGGCGTGCACCTCAGGCTGAATTGAGCAATTCAGCCTCAGAGGCGCGCCTCACAGTGCACGAGGCGTACGCCTCATGGAAGCCCAAAAAAGCTTAAGCAATGAGGCATTTTTCCTCAAAATTGTGCAGAGGCGCGCCTCTCATTGCTCAATTTTAAATAGAGATGGTGACCGAGGAACATCAGAGCTGGTTGTCAAAGCTTTTGGGCTATGACTTTGAGATCCAGTACCGATCAGGGGTGAAAAATAAGGCGGCCGACGCCTTATCCAGATATGTCGGGGAATTTCAGGAGTTGGTAGTATCAGTACCACTGATGGTTAACTGGGGGGCCATCAAAGAAGAAAGCCTGCAGAGCGAGGAGCTGAAGAAAATCAAGGAAGACTTGATGAAGGATAGTAGTAGCCATTCGGGGTACTATTTGGAGGGGGAGAAGTTGTTACATCAGGGGAGGTTCATGATGACATGAACATCAGCATACATTCCTCACTTACTACAGGAATTTCACGGCAGTGCTGTTGGGGGGCATTCAAGAGTACAGAAGACATACAGAAGGCTGGCAACAGAGCTGTTCTGGAAGGGGATGTATAAGGATGTTGAAGAGATGGTAGTAAGGTGTGAGGTATGTCAGAGAAATAAATATAAGGCGATGGCACCAGGAGGGTTACTTCAACCATTAGCACTTTCAAATAAGATGTGGGAGGAAGTATCTATGGACTTCATTGATGGCCTCCCCCGCTCAGAGGGATTCACATTCATTTTGGTAGTGGTGGACCGACTTAGCAAGTATGTTCATTTTATTCTCTTATGACATCCTTACAACGCCGTATCAGTAGCTGCAGCATTTATCAGGGAAGTGGTGAGATTACATGGGGTTTTTGAGTCGATTGTGTATGACCGGGACAAGGTGTTCCTTAGCCAGTTTTGGAAGGAGATTTTCTGAATGCAGGACACCATTCTCAAGAGAAGTACTACTTACCATCCATAGATTGACGGACAAACAGAGGTGGTAAACCGGAGCTTGGAAACATATTTGAGGTGTTTTGCATCCGAAACACCGCGGATGTGGGCGAAGTGGTTACTTTGGACCGAGTATTGGTATAACACCTCATACAATTCTGCTTCTCAAATGACGCTTTTCAAGGTGATGTATGACAAAGACCCCCACACCTAGTGCACTATTGGAAGGGAAGCACACCAGTGTCGTCAGTGGAACAATATTTGGAGGAAAGGGACAAGGTGCTAGAAGAGTTGAAGAAGCATCTGCAGAGGACACAACAAATTATGAAGAGACAGACGGATTCACCTAGGAGGGACATGCAGTTTGAAGTGGGGGAGAATGTGATCTTGAAGCTAAGGCCCTACAAACAGAAATCAGTGGCTAATAGGCGGAACGAGAAACTGGCTCCGAGTATTTTGGTCCCTATGAGATCTTGGGGAAGATTGACGCTGTGGCGTATCGTCTGAAGTTACCCTCCTTCGCTACCATACACCCGGTTGTCCATGTGTAACAGCTGAGGAGAGCGCTAGGAGAGTATGCAGTTTGTGCAGAGTTACCCGCATCAATGACGGAGAAGTTGGAAGTGATTTTAGAACCCCTGGAGTTCATAGGGGTAAGATATGATAAAGAGTGCAAGAAGGAAGTGCTGATTCGATGGAAGGATCTGCTTTATTTTGATGCTACTTGGAAATCATCTGACAGAGTGAAAGAGCAATTTCCCGATTTTCACCTTGAGGACAAGGTGAGTTTTTGGGAGGGGAGTAATGTTACGTTGGCCCAGGAGGGGCCGGCTAGACCGGTCCAAGTGTATGCCAGGCGGAGAAATCAAAAGAGGGAGGGGGGGGGTGCGGAAATCCAAGGGGGTCCACTTGGGGCTTAATGCAAGGATGGGAGGGAAAAATTTGAATGTAAGGGTTGTTTAGGTAATTTGTAGTTCTCATTTATTGTTAATTAGGGGATTAGGAGGAAATTGAGGATTATCTTGAATTTGAATTGTAATTTGAGATCTAGGGTTTCTTGCTTTGGGCTCTTGGCGTTGTTGGAGATTTTGAGAGTTGTTCTTCCTCTCGGATCAAAGAACATTGTATCATTTGCTGTTTTTATTCATTCACTAGTGGAATACAATTGTTTGCTTGGTTTTCTCTCAGATTTCCTCCAGTTTTTCCTGTTTGGGTGCTGATTTCTGCTGTCAACAGCAGAAATTCTGCTGTTTGCTCATCCGTTTTGAGTATGTTTGCTTGCGAACTCAAGTATTACCTTAGGGTTACTTGCGGACTCAAGTATTTCCTATCAGTTTTCTTGCATGCAAAAGGAAATTTCTGTGTTTTCAGTCTTACATTTATAGTTTTCTTCTCCTGTTGCAGGTGCATAGAGTTTCTGCAGAAAGAGAAATTCTTGATACATTGGACCATCCTTTTCTTCCAACTCTATATGCATCTTTTCAGGTTTGTTTGATGTAATGTTCGTGCGAACAGTATACTTTTTTTTTTTTAATTACAATCTCATTACTTGGCTTCATTATGCCTTTATGATGATATCATCCGATAACTGGATATAGTTTTCCTACAATGGTATCTGAGTTTTCCTTCAATGTTATCTGGACTCTGGTTATTAATTTTTTTCTTAATACATGTATTAATTATGGATGTGCTTGTACTAACCAAATCTATAGTTTGTCTGTATGTCATATAATCATAACAGGCATCATTTAGCAAATAGAAAAACTTTTTTTTTAGTTATCTCGTGAAAATACATGGAATTGAACTGATGATACAGTAGAATATGAATTTGGTATTGCAGAGCTTCTTTTGGCCAAAAATGATGAACTCCTGGTTTGTTTCTTTGAAAAAGTGAAGTTCCTAACGCTAGTACTCGATAAATTAAAAAAAAAAAGGTTAGTACTTGTTACATGAATGGTGGATGTTGATATAGTCAACTTAAATAATAATGCATATGCAAGCCTCCGTTTAAAATTTATCTGATTAGGAAAAGGATTGATTTATGTTATGATTCTGAAAATACCATGGCTCTTCAGTTTTTTTTTTTTGTAATCTATGATTGTTTATGAAATCTGTAACTCTTAGGAAACTTATACCGCCCAAATAAGGATCAGTCCAATTGGAGATCTACTTGTATTCTCTAAATGCTGCATATCCTTTCTAGTGCACTTAAGTGGAATCTGGGAAGTTTAATTATGAACTATGAAGCGTGTTATATTAGTAATTTGAACTCAGTTGGGGTTAAGCATATCTTCATGTGATCATATATATATATATATATATTGTGGTTACTCTATATTATATATTATATATATATGCCTCGTAATATGTTTCTATTATATTATAAATATAATATAGCAATATATATATATATTGTGGTTACTCTCTGGCGGTATTATCCACACCTACACCCAACATTCATTTTCAAATGAACTATATGATGCCTCGTAATGATGTTTCTATTGTAATTCATCTTAAAGTCTAAGAGAGCAACAAATGTAGATGACATTATTCTGGAACATTTTGCAGACAAAAACACACATCTGTCTAGTTACAGACTATTGCCCAGGTTTTGCACTAATCTTCTGTGTGTTAGTAACACGATTAACTATGAATACAGATTCTATGCCGCAGAAGCTTTTTATTCTACTCGACAGGCAACCTCTTAAAGTCCTGAAGGAAGATGCCGTTAGGTAGACTCCTTCAAATTGCAAGGATGCATTATTTGTTTTTAGTTAATTTAGTTCTCTGCGTGAACTCTCTTGGATCTTTGTTTGAGTTTTATGCCTGGTCATTTTCATTTTCTGTCAAATGAATTGCATGGTGTTTGTTTCAACCTTCTATGTAACTTCAGTGGTTAATCATTAGCGAGTCAAGCGAGCAATATTTTAATATTAAATTGTATCGGTTAAAATTTCTGTTGTTTTGCTCCAACAGACTTTTCTTTTTGGTCTATATATTTGATTAAACAAGTTTGTATGATGAAAAATTATTAGTTTGAATTTTATATGCTATCTGATTCCACATTTTCATTTCTGAAGTTTTGCACTAATCTTCTGAGTGTTAGTAACACGATTAACTATGAATACAGATTCTATGCTGCAGAAGTTCTTATAGCACTTGAATATCTTCACTGTCAAGGTATGAAGCCAAGTCCAAGGTTGGGTATTGTAGCAATCGTAATTTTTAGCTTTCCTTTCTGCATCTTATTATCTGCTGTTTGATGATCTACCGCTATCATGACCATCATGAATTTAAGTGCGATGGCACAGTTTAAGTCATCAAAAAAGATTTCATCTCAATTTTTATGCATGTAGGAATATTTCCTTTAGGGAATAACGCAAATGCTTAAGAATGGAACTAATATTTCACTACCAGTTAAGCTAAGAAAAAAATTAATATTGGCCATTTATGAATGCTCCAACTCCTAAATTCTTTGCAGACATAATACAATTGATGCATAATGGCCCGCAAAAAAATCAATTGATTTTACCAAGGAGCTGTTCTTAATGTAATTTTCTTCTAGAGTATGATCAGTGTGGCTGCTGCTGTCATCATGTGAGTATAAGCATCAATAGTGATATGACTATTCACTCTAGTATGATGAGGATTTTTATCTTCATCCATGATGTAACATGATCACTAGACTGTTTATCATCGTTATCATAGTGATGGTCGCACTTCTTTTAGCAGGAGGTTAGACTGCTCTTCATGCAATGAATTTCATGATCCCAATGCCTTTATTGATTGGTTCACCAAAGTTGAAGAAATTCATAGCTGGAATAAGATGGCGAATGACAAGTGAATTGAGTTCATTTTGATGAACTTGATGGGGGCTATAAAATGCTTTGAAGAGGAATGCAATATGAGCTTCAAATTGCAAGAACGCCACCTATTGACCTATGGGATGCCATGTCTTTGTGCTATAGCAAACAAATATCTACTTTAGTATTATCATCAAGTTGTTGCACCACTGCAGAACCCTTTAAAAAATTTCTCTTTCAATCATAAACTATTTGAATAAGTTTGAGAACCCTGTCACATGCAACCTTCCAAACTAGCTTGATTGGTTGATAATGTCTAAATTCATTCAAGGCATTTGCATGGATATGCGTATGGTTTTTGATCCATACAAACCCCAGCATAATTGAAACCTATAATGACATTTCCGTAGCAGAGATATTTTAGAAATGAAAGCAATTGTTCAGAAAATCTATTATAGACATATCACTATCAGCCAATAAATTTCGTGCTTCTCTTCTTGTTGGTCCTAGAACCATTCCTCAATCTATATGGTAAAAGTCACCACTTTACTCAAATTCTTTCTACTCTAAATCAAACACAAAAAACTAATATTCTGCTTTTATTTTACATCCAACCAAACAACTTTAAATTGAATCTACTGAATTTATTTTACACTGAATTTATTTTATTTGTATTTCTTTTTTAGCAAACCAAATGGCCCTTTTATGTAAATTTTAGAATATATTTTTAAGTCAATGCATTCATGTTGGGTTCTAATTTTATTGGACATTATGTCATTTAAATTGTCTAAGATAAATGTGAAGAAATTTGTACCTAAGATTACTTGCATGCTTGGCCATACAACCTTTTGTCTGCAAGCTGCCATATTGTAATGTGATTCTAATCATAGGACTGTTCTCTTGTGGTAGGTATAATTTACCGGGACCTTAAACCAGAGAATATTTTGATTCAAAGGGATGGACACATCTTATTGACTGATTTTGATCTATCTTGTTTGACATCTTGCAAACCTCAGGTGCTCTATTATGAATGCTGCATTTTCACTTTTTTATTCATGATGATCATATTCTCTAATCTTTAGCATTTTTTCTTTCATTATTGTTTCTTAGATTCATTAGATTAAGATTGTTTTTGGCATGCTTGAAGTGAGAAAAGTATGTTTAATTTAATGGTAGACGCATTTGATTTTTAATTCGTTGTCACCAGACATGTACGTGTACAATTGTGTGCTGTATTCATAATTTTTAACAGTTTTTTTTAAAATACATATGAATAGCCTTATCGCTAGAAATACAAAAGGAGTAATTGTATAAAGAAAAATAAATTGGTTAGTAGCTGTATAATTTTGCAGAGCTCTTTTAGTTGTAGGTCCGTCCTTCTGAGATCCCCGTACTGTTTTGAACCTTCGAATGCAATTTACAATCGGAGAATTGGAGAAGGGGTTTTGGATATCAACAAATAAAATGATAGCATGCGACTACTGTAACTTGATTTAAGAAGAATCTTATTAATGATAACTGACATACATTTCCTGAAACCAGCAGTTGAGAAAACTTGAGGATTTACATGGTCTATTTACACTAGCCCTATGCTACAATTATGTTGAACTTAAGCTTTTATCAAAGTTCTAACAAGCAATATATAAAATATGTAACTTTTAAATGTTTGAATGAAGTTCTTTGTTCTTTTTTTCACTTAAGCTAGTAAAACAAGATCTTTGATACAATATTATTATCCTTATGTTAGAGCTATGGTTGATTATCTAGATTAGCAACTATCATTATTCAATCTCATGATGACCTGTTAATTTACCTGAATTAACTGCTTGTCATTGACCTTTGTTGATAGCTAAGCATTTAATGATGAAATTATCCCGTATAGTTTAAACCATTAAGAGCCACACCGATTTGTACATTACTCAATATAAATTTATTATTGAAAAGTTTACAAAGACATTTTTTTAGAAGAGAAAGTTGAATAAAATTATGAATCATTATAAGGATTGATCAAATACCTAAAATCAAATTTTAGGTACAAATAACTTACATATTCATTTTTGGAAAGTTGCTCGAATATTGGTGTAGTTTACCAATTTTTTTTAATAATATCTTAAGGATTAACAGGATATTTAGAGAAAAAAATATAATGATACTATTCCTGAAGAATAAAGATATTCAGGATTGTGTAATTGTGGGTAAGTCAAACTTAAGAGTTATGTTAATAAAGTTATAGAACATAGTTTTAGAAATTTATGTCAGTATTAAATGGCCAATTTAAATTTTTACTAGAAAAATCTTGTGTGTTAATTAATCCAAAAAGAGGAGAACAATTAACATATATTTTTATGGGTTTTATCTTTTTTTTTTTTTTTTTTAAAGCATATGATCTTACTTAAAAGCTGATTTGATGGGTTTTAAGGTGAAATTATGTGCCTAAGATATGTTGAAGTTACTAAAATTATTTATCATATAGAGTAGTGACTAGAATTAGTAGTTGTTGGATGACCAAATATTCTTTAATCTTAGCATAAATATGTCAAGAATGAGCATTGAGGCAATATTTTTTTTGGATATGGAGATGCTTATAAAAAGTATTCGATGTGGTATCTTGGTGTGTTAATGAATGTAAAATCAAATTGTGGAACAAAGTTGGGCTTGATATACTAATAATTAAACTCATTTTCAACCCAAAAGTTTTTATCAATAGGTAAGTGACAACTATTTAGTATTCTACACTAACATGTTTTTTACTCTCTGTTATGGGTTTAAACCAATACTATCATTTGTCTTAATAATCTCCACTTGCATAAGAGCTCTCCACCTCAAACAAAAGTTTTTAAACATTATTAAGTAAAGTACACCAGGAGTTTAGACCAATAAGAGCCATAAACCCTATGACCACTTGATCCAAACTAAATTATTAGTTTTAAGGCCACTTCTTAAGGAGTGTGAACCAAAGGTGGGCCAATGCTCGGCCAAATACACTAATGATCAAATTTATCTTCAACCCAAAAACTTAATGCATATAGCTGTACGATTTGGGCAAATTTGAAATTTGAATTTTGACATATTCGTATTGTACAAAAGATTTCATACTGTACGATTATTAATGCATCTTGCCTAATTTGGACTGTAGATCATGCAATTGAATCAGGATTAAATTTGATTAACAATCGTATTGTACGATTCAAATCATCCATTACAATTTAACAAGAGCTTTGTTGGACGAAGTTTGGTTTGTCTTGGACAATTCTTGATTCAATATAGCTGATCGTATTGTACGATTAATAATCGTACACTTCGATCTAATAGAACTTAGAAACATATGCTTAACTAATCAGATAGTACGATACACTTTTTGTACTTTACAATCAATACAACATAATTAAAAATTAGGGTTTTATTTAAATAACCCATTTTATTCTTTTCAATTGAAGAGAGAGGATGCGGGTAGTCTGAGACATTTTTTTTGTGAGAGAACTTTGGAGAGGGAGAGATATCTATTTGCTTGTGAGAGTGTCCAATCCACATGGCAGAGAGAAAGTGAGGTTGAGGGAAAATTCCTTGAGCAAGTCAAAAGGTGTGTGAGGGAGTCACATGGTTGTCCTCATCGCCCATGACCTTGGGTCCTCCGGGTTGTGGTTTTGGAGCTCTTGAAGAGGAGCTCTAGGGAAGAAATCTTTAGTCGAAGGGCTTTTGACTAGCAGAGGAGGTTTTGGGAGCAACATCTTTGTCATTGCGAGGAGTAGGAGTGAGCAATATCCCCATCATAGCGAGGAGCAAAAGGAGGGAGCGACATCTCCGTCGTTGCGGGAAGCAGGAGTGTTCAGGCTTTCTGGGAGGAAGAGTTTTGTGAGGGAGAATGGCTTCTCCATCTTGCTGAGTGCAGAAATGGCATTTAATAGTGAAATTCTTATAGAGGAGGACCTTGGGAAGTTGATGTTGGTCGAGTTTGACCGAACCACTATAAAAATTATGGTTTACTTTTTCTTCAACTTTTTCTGCATTTTATTTCTGCAAGCTTTACTTTCTGAGATTTGTGGTTTGATCATATTGTGATTGCAATCTTTCGTTAGTTTTTTTAGTAAGAACATTTGCTTTGAATAAATCTTCAATAATTATGAAAATAACTTTTTGTATTGTTGCTTTATTGTTTTCCAAAGCTATAACTATTATTCAAAGTTATTCTTCATTGCATATTGGTTTGTTGCTCTTTAATTAAAATTTTAAAATAACCAATTCATCCCCCTTCTTAGTGTTTCATAGTATTTTCATAAACGTTTTGACAAAGTGTTTTCATCATGAGCATTGAAAGAGTCATCTAAATGTAGCGTGAATTAGCAAGAAAGGAGGGAAGTACCTCAGTAAGAACTTAGAGATTGTAGGTATTAATTGGGTAGAAGCTTGGATGATTAAAAATATCATGGAGGATGGTTTGATAACTTGGGAAGGGGGATTCTTTGTTTGTGCAATAGAGCAAAACCATGTACAAACATGTGCTGGTTTGATGGCTTGAGAGTAAAATGTGGTTATTTGAAGTGATGAAAGTAGACATATAGTGGTAAGAATCTTGAAAATTTTTGAGGGAGCTCTTTAATTATGCTTGTAATGAGCAATTGGTGCTGGAAGTTAGAGAGAGAGGGTGTTAAGGATAATGGATGGGGATGCATAATAACTTTAAAATCTATAATGATGGAGGTCAAGGAAGTAGAGGGGTTAGTTTGACACATGTTTTTATATAAGCATAAATTAATGAAGTGCGTTAAGGAATGGAAAAAGATTTATTGCATAAATAGGATGTGTTAATGTTTGCTTGTGTATGTGATTTTTTAGTTTAAAGTAAGGAAAATTAATTGAGTTGATCATCTTAATTAGGTTTTTATCAAAGAAGGATTGTTTGACTTTTGGTAGCAATGTAGGAATTAATATATGTTGGAGTTTGGAATAGTGTGATGAATGGGGTGGGGTGTAAGTGGTTGATTAAAAAAGGCAGGAGGTGGCGATCAAAAAAGGAAATGGGAGAATGTTATGTTTTAATTAGTATTTGTTGAACTGCTGCTTAAAAAAAAAAAAACAGAAATTCCAATTCTTACCTGCTCCCCTGCCGCAGCACGTCGCACGACTCGCACGTCGACGTCGCCTCACACACGATCGCCAGCACGACTCGTTTGAGTCGTTAAAACGCTCGAGGAAATGAGGCCTTCGACCTCCTCTCCCTGGCTCCCGAACTCCCGATCTCTGCTTCCTCTTCTCCGATTCTCCCGCAGCTCCCTCATTTCCGACCCCACTTCCTGTCGGAACGAAAGTTACGACATTTTGGCCGGACGGAAGAACGGGAGTTCTCTCTCTGTGAAGTTAACTTTCTCCCTTCCTGCGCCTCTTCGGCCGAATCCCGTGAGAGAGAGAGAGAGGGAGGGAGAGAGAGAGAAAAGAGAGCTCCCTACTCGATTTCCTCTTCTCCACCTTGCCCGACCACAGCCCCAAGCCGAACTCCCCCCTCCTGTCGGATCCAGCTTCCGCGACCAAGGCCGAGCTCGATCTCCCCTTGCCCGAGCTCTGATCGTGCCTCCCTACCCGATTTCATAAGCTAGTCTTTAGGTTATTATATATATATATATATATATATATATATATATATATATATATATATATATATATACAAAAAAAAGCTTTGCCTCGATCTTCGTGCCCTCCACCGCCAGTCTCCGAGTCCTTGAAGGTATAATCCCTAAACTCAGGCTTTCGTCCTCGGCGTGTACGTCGGGCCGGTAGACAACCTAAGCACGCCTTTGTTGAGCGTGGTAGGAGGGAATTCGGTTCGACGCCTACGACGAGGCGGACAGTCGCCTTCCCTCGCCCTCCTACTTCGACATGGGTGTCGAGCCGGCGGACCACTTAAGCATGCCTTTAGTGAGCGTGGTAGGAGGGAACCCGGTGCGACTCCTACGATGAGGTAAGTAAGCGACCCTCGCCCTCCTGCCTTGACATGCGTGTCGAACCGGCGGACCACCTAAGCACGCCTTTAGTGAGCGTGGTAGGAGGGAAGCCGGTTCGACGACACGACGAGGCCAGGTGAGCCTGGTGTACCCTCTTCTTTGCATGGCCGGAATAATTCATAAGTACCCCCGGGCGGGGGAAAGCAAACTGCTCTTTTCTTGTAACAAGTACTGTCAAAGACTCCATGCACGCCTTTATTGCGTGTGGTGGGAAGAAAAATTATGGCCGCGGTGTCCTCGAAAGAGGGCACCTACCATGCACGCCTGATGTAAACAAATTAGAGCAAAGCACAAAGAGAGATCAACAAAGAGAATCAAATCTTACTTTTTTAAAATTAAGACATAACTTAGAGAACAAAATAAGTTAGAGAAAACAACTAACTTCAGAAAAAAGGAAAGAGGCAACTTCCAACGACTAAAACAAAAGAAGACCAACAAAGAAACAATATATTTTAACAAAAAAAAAAACTATCCTCAGAACATCCTTCAAAGAGGACTCCTCACATGTACCGATTGTAGGAATATAATTTTAAATAAGGTTTAGATATGCAAACCAAGGGTCCACCACAGCTAGGGGTATCCAATGTCCTTTCAACTTCTCCAGCAAATGCCACTAAAACCGTCCACAACTTCACCAAACAGCCAACAACCTTGCTAAAACAGCCAACAAAAACAGCCCACGGCTTCCCTAAAACAGCCAACCAAAAACAGCCAACAATTTCACCAACGGAACTAGAAGAAAGATACAAGTGGAGTGGAACTTGCGTAGAGAAGAAAGGGGTTAGAAGCCGAGACGAAAGAGGAGAAGCTCGCAAGCTTTCCTACGAGAGAAGGAGAATGGAAAAAGCTCTCAAGCTCTTCCAAAGAAGAAAACCCTCAGGTTTTTTTAAGCACTTAGCTCTCAAATATTCACCAACCATTTCTTCTCAAAATACCTCATATATATAGGCCAAAGAGGGGGAACATAACAGCCAAAAGTTCCTAAGTTTCCATGTAGAAATGAAAAGCCAAGAGACATTCCTGCTGAAATCCCAAGAGCCACTTTAAAATTTCCAATGAACAAAGCCACGGAACCAGCCAGGACAGCACAAGCCGCAGTTTCAGCACAGGAAACCAGGCGGCAATTCAATTCTCGGTCAACAAAGGGATGCCAAAGCAGTAAAGAAAACAGCACCCGAAGAGGCACATCACACCCGAAGCAGCAGCTGCCCGTGAGAGACATTTCCAGAGAAGAAAAAGGCTGCAGCAACTCAATTTCAAGAAGAATGTGAAAGATCAAGTTCCACCCACCAAATCTTGCTCCCAGCCTTAATTTTATAGAAAGACATCAGCTCATAATGAGCTACTTCTCCACTAGATATTAATGAGCTGTCACAACTAAAGTTTTAACTACTTAAGCTCAAACCGAAACAACCAATGCCTTCATGAAACCAACAAACATCCAAAGGACAAATGGACCCCCCAAGCCAGCAAACCCAAGGAAGCAAAATCCAAACCTCTTCCTACCATGATCATTGGATTTACCACCATCATTGGATAGCATAAAAACAAAAAAAATAGAAAATATAACTAATATTGTTCATAACAAAAAATTAAGCAAAAATCTAAATGCATCAATTCCCCCCAGGTGGGGAATTCTCATCTCCTGATGAGAAAACTTTAGCAACTCTTTTGTAGAGCTCCAAATTTCGCTTTTGAAGTTCAGCAGCATCAATCCACGTGCAATCAATTAATGGTTGATTACTCCATTTGACCAAAAATTTTCGGTGTTCTCCATGCCTTGTCTTTGTTGTTTTTATATCAACAATTTCTTCAATCAAATCATCTTGGTTCAACGAAGGAGTGGAAAGTGGCAATGTTTCAAGATCCACAGAATCACCTGTATTTCCTTCATACAAAGAAAGATCAGAAACATTAAATATAGGAGAAGTTCCAACTGTGTTAGGTAGATCTAAAAGATATGCATTTGTGTCCAATTTCCGGAGAATGCGAAAAGGTCCGAATTTTTTTCTACTCAGCTTCCCAAAAGTACCAACGGGAAAGCGCTGGCGACGAAAGTAAGCCATCACCATATCCCCTTCTTTAAAAACAACCTCTCTCCGATGCTTATCTGCAGCAGTTTTGTATTTAACATTTGCTATACGGAGTTTTTCAAGAACTTGTTGTTGGACTGATTTGATATGATCAAATGTTTCTAATGCTTCAGCACTTATTTTGCTAGGTAAAGATAAACCATTTCGATCCAAAATGTGAGGAATAGATTGACCATATAAAAATTTCAAAAGGAGTTTTTCCAGTAGTTCTATTAACAGAATTGTTATAAGCAAATTCAGCTTGTGGTAAAATCAAAAATCCCATTGAAAAGGTTTTTCTCACCAGCAAGGCATCTCAAAAGATTTCCCAAACTTCGATTGACAACTTCAGTTTGTCCATCGGTTTGAGGATGATAAGCACTGCTAAACTGAAAGAGAAGTTCCTAACTTAGCCCAAAGTGTTCTCCAAAAGTGACTCAAAAACCTAGTATCTCTATCAGAAGTAAATGTACGAGGAATACCATGAAGTCGAACAATTTCTTTTAAAAAAAAAAAATCAGCCACATGAGATGCATCAGAAGTTTTTTTGCAAGGAATGAAATGAGCCATTTTACTAAAGCGATCAACAACAACAAAAACAGAATCATGTTTTCTTACAGTAACCGGTAAGCCCAGAATAAAATCCATAGAAATATCTTCCCAAGGTTTATTTGGAATTGGAAGAGGAGTGTATAAACCAGAATTTTGTGAAGTCCCTTTAAAAGCTTGACAGATTTTGCATTGTTTCACAAACTTAGCAATTTGTTTTCTCATATGAGGCCAAAAATATTTTTCTTCCACCATTGCAATAGTTTTTCCTTGATCAAAATGACCACTTAACCCACCACCATGAAGTTCTTGCACTAACTGTTCTCTTAAAGAATTATTTGAAATGCAAAGTCTAGAACCCTTAAACAAAAAGCCTTGGTGAATAACAAATTGACCAGATGGATCAGTTCCCAAATTAAGACAAGCCTCCCAAATATCTTTAAAATCAGAATCAGAAGCATAAGTATCTTTCAAAAACTCAAAAGAAGTAATGGTAGGATAAACAGTAATCAATAAATGTGACCTTCGACTTAAAGCATCGGCAACCTTATTCAACACACCAGTTTTATGTTTGATATGAAAGGAATACTCTTGCAAAAAAGAAACCCATTTAGCATGTCTCTTGTTGAGATTTTTTTGTGAACCCAAAAATCTTAAAGCCTCGTGATCAGTGTTTAAAACAAATTCTCGCTGAATCAAATAACACCTCCAAAATTTTAAAGCTTGAACAATAGCATAAAACTCCAAATCATAAGTAGAATATCGAAATCGAACATCATTCAACTTTTCACTAAAATATGCAACAGGTTTTCCTTCTTGGCTTAGAACAGCACCGATTCCCACATGTGAAGCATCACAATCAACTTCAAAATTTTTTTCAAAATCAGACTGACTAAGAATTGGAGCTTGACTCATTTTCATTTTGATAATTTGAAAAGTTTTTTCAGCCTCTGGAGTCCATCTAAAGATTCCCTTTTTCAAACAGTCAGTGATAGGAGCAATTACAGAACTAAAGTTTTTAATGAATCGACGATAGAAAGATGCCAAACCATGAAAACCCCTTACCTCACTGATATTTTTAGGAACAGGCCAGCTTTTGATTGCCTCGATTTTTACCGGATCAACTTTGATTCCCTCAGCAGACACAATATAACCCAAGAAAGTCAAACTTGAAGTCATAAAAGTACACTTCTTAAGATTGATATACAATTTTTGTTCCCTCAAAGTTTGCAAAATTTTTTTAAACATGAGAAAGATGTTCAGAAGGGTGAATACTGTAAATCAGAATATCATCAAAATATACCACCACAAACTTTCCGATAAAAGGTCTCAAAACATGATTCATTGTTCTCATAAAAGTACTTGGAGCATTAGATAAACCAAAGGGCATAACAAGCCATTCATACAAACCTTCTTTGGTTTTTAAAAGCAGTTTTCCATTCATCCCCAGGCCTTAATTCTTATTTGATGATACCCACTTCTCAAATCAATTTTAGAAAAAATTTTGGCACCACTTAACATGTCAAGCAAATCATCTAGCCTAGGCATGGGAAATCTGTACTTAATGGTTATCTTATTGATAGCACGACTATCCACACACATACGCCAAGTTCCATCTTTTTTAGGAGTAAGCAAAGCAGGCACAGCACAAGGACTTAGACTTTCCTTTATTAAACCCTTTTCTAAAAGTTCAGTCACTTGCTTAGAAAGCTCTTTATGTTCATTTGGACTCATCCTGTAATGTGAAAGATTAGGCAATGTTGCTCCAGGAATTAAATCAATGTGATGTTGAATGTCTCTCATAGGAGGTAAGCCAGTTGGTAACTCGTCAAGTGTTAAATCAGAAAATTCATTAAGCAACGGTTGCATTTCCTTAGGAATTTCAAGAGCCAAATCAGATTCTTTTCCAAGCACCAAATAAGCCACTTCAAATTGTTTCAAATCATTTGTGTTCAAAAAAGTAATTCAGGAGTGGATGAATTTTCAGATTTTTCATTTTTTTGTTGGAGGATCAGAAATGTTTCTTTGAGGAAAGAGAGTGAAATTTCTTATTGTTTTGAATCAATGTATAAGTGTTCCTCTCGCCATTATGAATTGTTTTATTATCATATTGCCAAGGACGCCCCAAAAGTATATGACAAACTTCTAAAGGTACAACATCGCAAACAATTTGATCCTTGTACGCTCCTCCAATTGTCAAATTAATGGTGCATTGCTTCGTTATTGGAACCTCACCTCCTTCCTTAAACCACGATATTTTGTATGATTTGACAAGAGGTTTTGTTTTCAATTTGAGCTTTTCAACCATGTGTTGTGACACAAAATTTCCTGAACTCCCACTATCAATCATTAAAGTGCAAATTTTCCCTTCAACCGTGCAAGTTGTTCTAAAAATGTTTCTTCTTAGCCACTTATCACCCTTTTCTTTTTGAGCAGTTAAAACTTGTCGAATTACTAACAAAGGTTCTCCTTCGTCACCTTCCAAATCAAAATTTTCCATTTCAGCTTCATTATCAGATTCTGGTTCATTTTCTTCTTCTTCACTTTTATTTTCATTTTCTATCAAATTATTTCGAGGAGGATTATTTTTTCTGCAAGTAGCCGACAAATGACCATAAAGACCACATTTGAAACAAGGTCCAATTAGTTTAGGTTGTTCAGTAGGTTTAGAACCCATTAGCCCTTTACCCTTATCCGGATTTTGACTTTCATAAGTTTTGACCTTTGTTCCCGACGTCCCAACAGAAGTTTGAGTTTGGATTTTCACCCCACCAGTTTGTCGTCGCTTATATGTTTCAATGACTTTGCTACTTCCCCTTTGATGTTGTTTCTCAATTTTTAAAGCCATGCGATAAGCCTCATCTAGTTTAATGACATGATGCAAGTTTAATTGATCCTGAATTGTCCACTTAAGTCCATTAAGATATCTTGTTTTACCGTTTTTTCTTCAGATTCATCTAAATCATTCCTAGCTTGCAACTTAAAAAAGTTTTCAGTGTATTCTTCCACAGTTTGAGTTCCTTGACGCAGATTATTAAATTCTTGAAAAATAGTTCTTGAATGATCAGAAGGCAGAAATTTTTCCTTTCATTTTTTTTCTTTCATTCTTTCCCAGTTTTGAATTTTTTCTTTACCTCGCCTTACTCTATTGTTTTGCAAATTTTTCCACCACCATGTTAAAGCATGTCCCGTTAATTTTAAGCTTGCAAATTTGACTTTTCGATTTTTTCTGGTATTTCTTTCCACTCAAAAAATTGATCCATTTTCTCAACCCATTCGAGGAATTGTTCAGGTTGTAACTTCCCTTCAAAATTATGGACATCGATTTTAATCCCATGATCCCAGTTTCTTTGACGCCTATTTTGATTCCTAGGACCCTCATCCTCGCTTTCAGAAGATATGACATTAGGATTAACATTAGCTTGATTGACATTCAGATTAGCGATTGCTTCAGCCATTGTATGATTGATTTGTTGTTGCAAATTATTTAATTGTTGTAAGAGTTGTTGCAAATCCCCTTGATTATTAGCCATTGATCGAAAAGCAAAGACTCACAAAAAAGACTGAGAACTTAGATAAAAGAACAAAGACTACCCAAGCAAAGAACTTGCTCTGATACCAAATTGATGTAAACAAATTAGAGCAAAGCACAAAGAGAGATCAACAAAGAGAATCAAATCTTACTTTTTTAAAATTAAGACATAACTTAGAGAACAAAATAAGTTAGAGAAAACAACTAACTTCAGAAAAAAGGAAAGAGGCAACTTCCAACGACTAAAACAAAAGAAGACCAACAAAGAAACAATATTTTTAACAAAAAAAAAAACTATCCTCAGAACATCCTTCAAGAGGACTCCTCACATGTACCGATTGTAGGAATATAATTTTAAATAAGGTTTAGATATGCAAACCAAGGGTCCACCACAGCTAGGGGTATCCAATGTCCTTTCAACTTCTCCAGCAAATGCCACTAAAACCGTCCATAACTTCACCAAACAGCCAACAACCTTGCTAAACAGCCAACAAAAACAGCCCACAGCTTCCCTAAAACAACCAACAAAAAACAGCCAACAATTTCACCAACGGAACTAGAAGAAAGATACAAGTGGAGTGGAACTTGCGTAGAGAAGAAAGGGGTTAGAAGCCGAGACGAAAGAGGAGAAGCTCGCAAGCTTTCCTAGGAGAGAAGGAGAATGGAAAAAGCTCTCAAGCTCTTCCAAAGAAGAAAACCCTCAGGTTTTTTTAAGCACTTAGCTCTCAAATATTCACAAACCATTTCTTCTCAAAATACCTCATATATATAGGCCAAAGAGGGGGAACATAACAGCCAAAAGTTCCCAAGTTTCCATGTAGAAATGAAAAGCCAAGAGACATTCCTGCTGAAATCCCAAGAGCCACTTTAAAATTAACAATGAACAAAGCCACGGAACCAGCCAGGACAGCACAAGCCGCAGTTTCAGCACAGGAAACCAGGCGGCAATTCAATTCTCGGTCAACAAAGGGATGCCAAAGCAGTAAAGAAAACAGCACCCGAAGAGGCACATCACACTCGAAGCAGCAGTTGCCCGTGAGAGACATTTCCAGAGAAGAAAAAGGCTGCAGCAACTCAATTTCAAGAAGAATGTGAAAGATCAAGTTCCACCCACCTAATCTTGCTCCCAACCTTAATTTTATAGCAAGACATCAGCTCATAATGAGCTACTTCTCCACTAGATATTAATGAGCTGGCACAACTAAAGTTTTAACTACTTAAGCTCAAACCGAAACAACCAATGCCTTCATGAAACCAACAAACATCCAAAGGACAAATGGACCCCCCAAGCCGGCAAACCCAAGGAAGCAAAATCCAAACCTCTTCCTATCATGATCATTGGATAGCATAAAACAAAAAAAAAAATAGAAAATATAACTAATATTGTTCATAACAAAAAATTAAGCAAAAATATAATTGCATCAACGCCTTTATTGCGTGTGATGGGAACGCCCAGTTTTCTCGTAGTTTTCCCCTAAACAGGGGAGACGCTTGGAGGCTGCCGAAATTTCGGGTGAAAACATACTACACTTGGACCTGTTTTGAACTCAAAAGAACAAGAGTCTGGACTAAAACAAAGAGCAGTGAACTTTTGAACTTGATTGAACAGAGGACTGGTAGATCTAAATCAGAACCAAAATTCAAATGATTTCTAAAGGACCAAATCCAAATAAAATAAAACCAAATTGGAATCAAATTCAAATCAATTTGAACACAAAAATGAACCTGCAAATACTCCAGAAGACTTTGAATAATCATTTGAACATACATTCGAACTCAAATTCAAAGGAAGTAAGTGCGGAAGACACTAAAATTGGACAAGACTCGGACTACAAAGGACAAAGAAACAACCTTGCACACTGAGCTCAGGAGGTTGATTCGAATTGGACTCAGACTTGAGTCAGATTCGACACCAATCAAACTACAACACCTCCTACGAACGTATTCAGTATATAACACGACAAATGCAAATACACAAAAAACCCACCTGAGATTGGTGATATGTGGGCATGATGTAGGCAACAATTGGTCTCCTACGAACAGTTCCAGGAGCTCGTTGTGGCTACAATGGGTTCCCGTAAATATGTGCAAGTTGCTTGTGGATAACAACAGTGTGTATGTCGTATGCACAAGAAACCACTGTGGGCGCAAGTACAAGTATCTCCCACGACGATCCCTACGAGGTCAAATATACTATATTGGCAAAATAATAGTAACAAGTTGTTGAGTTCATATACAACTGCCATATGTGCCAATATGATCTCCGATTCAAACAAGTGCCTGTTGATTGAGATGACAATACTGGAGACCGGCAACCAAGGACCCATTCCTACAAACAAATGCAACCCAACAAATCCCACCTGAGATTGGTGAAAGGTGGATGTGATGCAAGAAATGAGGGTCTCTTACGAACATTCCTAGGAGCTCGTAGCAAACACAACGGATCCTTACAAACAAATACGAGCCGCTTGTGGATAACAACAGTGGGCATATCGTAAGCACCATCAAACCACTGTGTGCACAAGTACAAGTATCTCCTACGACGATCCCTACGAGGTCAAACAAGTACAATCAAACCACCCGAGATTGGTGAAAGGGTGGATATGATGCAGAAGCAATGGGTCTTCTACAAACATTTTTAGGAGGTCGTAGGTCATAGTGGATACAGCGGTCCCCTGCAAATGGATACTTGTGGATAACAACAGTGTATTGAAAGAACAACGAATCACTGTGGACACAAGTACAAATATCACCTACAACAGCGGTGATCAAAATCTCCAAGTATGTCGGGTACAAGGGCAACTCGATGTACGGAGAAGGACACCTCCTAACAGAATGGGAGGAAAGTTCAAACAAATTAGAACTAAACTTCATGGTGCTCCAAAGTTTCTTCTTTGTCCCATCCTTAGGAAGAAAACAGTTCTGATGCTTACAAATACCAAAAATAACGGTCCGCTACACCAAAGATCCTGAAAGGAGTTCTTTCCAAATTAGCAGTCATTGACTCCAAATTTCAAGAAAATCCCATCCCCGGTGAATGAGAAAAGGGGGAGTTAATGTCAAGATGAGGAAATACCTCATAACATCTAAATAACTACGCCACCGGATCCGCAACACTCGTACTAGCGGACAGAAGGCATGTATAAGCTCTCAAAAGAAATGTTGTGTGCATCCAAATGACAGTTATACGCACAACTACAAATATTTCAAAGTACCTCTGCACGTGCACTATAAAATGTATGCACATAGGTACACTAAAGGAGAAAATATAATCTTGACCCGCATGGGCCCCGGCGGGCATGTTATTGGTACACATGTGACGTCTAGGGATGTTGCGCGGGTCGATAAGTGAATTCAAGTTCAAACCCGATCCTTCTATACAGATCTATAGGAGTCGACAGGGTTTGAACCTTTAAACAAATACACGGTTGTGGCGATCGTTGTATTTATTTAATACATTCATATTATGCCTTTTAAGGCCTACAATCAAGAGAATTCACTGATCAAAGGCACAAAGCCTACGAGAAACCCAATTCTCCTAAGCAAGCAAATAGGAGTAGATAGGGTTCGAACTATTGGATAAATATACGGTCACGAAGTCGACCGAAATATTTATCTTATACATTCATATTAGGCCTTCAAGGCCTACAATCAAGAAAATTCACAAGCAAAGGCACAAAGCCTACAAGAAACCCGATCCTCGGTCAACCGCTTGGCTGAGTGACCCCACACCCCGATGATGGCCGTGTTGAACGAAGATCTCAACTGGAGGGGTCCACAAATATTTCAAATTCCACTCAAGTGTCTATCAGAATCCAAACTCTACAAACTCCAAATTTCAAGATATTTAAAATTGAAATCAAATCATCAACAACTCAAAGCAAAATCCATCCACCCTCCGCAACAGTTTGCCGAGGTGGACAAATCAAAATTTACTTCATCTCACAAAAAAGCCAAATGCCTAGTCGAAAATATCACTAGGATCCATTCTCAAAACAGTCTTCTGCCAGTAAGGATGTGGTACGTGTCCTCTAACCGACGGTCTGCCGCCAAATGGCACCGCAGGATAAACGGTTACTACGATCCGGGGCCCTCTGAACCGAGTGGCTTTGCCGTCAAATGGCACCACGAAATACCGGTTATGACCAGAGTCAATATGCTCCTTATTGACATCAAATCCTTGAGATATGAATCAATAGGATATGATTGATATGGCACGAAGCTCTCTGCAAGCTAAGGTGGATTCAAATTTGTCCCCTTAGACAAACATCCAACCCAGGTCTACAAGGTCCCCTTGGACGAAGCAACCCATGGCTGCCGACAAGGATTCTTCTGTCAGGTTGGGTCGACTACCTCCTCTGACTAAGTAGACCATGGATCATGATGTGGCCCAGGACGACGGAACCATGGGATCTTGATTGGGTCTATCATCCACTCCCCCACCATCCGCTTTAAGTGAAAGATGGTGGAAATTTCTATTTTTAAATATCAAAATCTTCAAATTCTCCAATTCTTATGCCCATTGCTACTACTATATGCCAAATAACACGTATCTCTACGTATCTGATCGATGACTAGCCTTAATCGAAAGTTCTCTCTCGTTACCGGGAGGGGTAATTAACTATAGGGGCTTGCGCCTATAGGAAACCAGAACTCAGATCATAAAGTCCTCGCAAATGAGGGCGAAATCTCTGGGTAGTGTCTTATCTTTAAACCCATCTGCCTTCCAAAATTTATCCCCGGAACTTATTCAGTTAAAACTCCCTCGTCGAATATAAAAGAAAAGCGCGAGCGGGGAGGCCGGGGCCGAATTTTCGGAGCCCACGGTATTGAAATTAAATGGTGTAACATGTGTATCCAACTCTTAATAAGTGGTTTGACTATCTATATAAAGGTTTGAATAAAGAAGGGTTGCTTGACTTTTGGTGGTGTTTTAAAAATTAATGTGTTGAAAATTTAAAGTGAGTGGGCTAAAGGTTAGCTGATTGAAGTAGGAGTAAGAAAATGTCTATGATGATTAGCTTCAAATTGGAGAAAGGCACATCCAGTGCTTAAAGCGTTTATGATGCAAGGTCTGGAGAGCAACAAATCTTAATAATTATGGTTTGAAATGAAAAAAAAAAGGTAGGTTTCTTAATTTTCATGTCCTGATCTGGGAGCTCGGAGTACTAAGCAAGAACGGAATTTTGGATAAACTTTTTAAACATTCTAACATTACCATCAAAATGAAAAGAGACAACTAAATCATAAATTTTCTTTTTGAACATTTCATATTGTACACCATTTTTATTTTATTTTCATCTTCATAGCATATATTTACAAAAATACTAGTATAAAGTTATTACATATAACTTATACACTACAAACTCCAGAAATGAACTTTCTACTATACAAAAACTCCTTTCACCTATTTAGGTTAACAGGGTTTTTTTTTTGAAAATGGTTAGCAACTAAAGGATGTGTTAAACAAGGCTAAGTATTTTTTAAATTATAGATATTCATAAATTAGGAAACCGTATACATGCTCGTTTTTATAAATAGATCAATATCATTTCAATTTCATGAAGCAATAAGAAGATTAAGTTATAACAATGATAGAATAAGATATTATTTGCTTTCTTTATTATTTAATATCTTAATTTATCTTCTAATACAACCATCGTAGTAACTGCCATTTAAATTGTATTATAAAGGCACACCATCTTATACATTTTTCGAACCTAACTCTGAAGGGCATGTAACCTTTTTCCATTTTATTTATATATATGGGTATATTGTGTTCCCGGCTAATATCATAAGGGATTGAATTTCATCATTCAGCATGTATATGTTTTCACACCTATATAAATATTTATTTGCATTCCTCTCATTATACATTAATCATCTCATTTTCTTATCATATCAGAAAGAAACGAATTAATATTCAAAAAGTGAGAAGCACTGATGTCATTCCTTTCAAAATGAGGATTTCATTAATGAAAAGAAAATCATTATACGACCTTGCAATAGAAGTCTAATTTAAGTCAAAACATGTATCAATTCATGTAAGGACACATAAAGGAATGCATTCGATTTACAGAAGCATTCGATTTACAGAAACAAAAATAATAACTATAAAAAGAAAGCATAATTATGACTTTAACTCGTAGAATTTTTTTCCACTTGAAAGTTGCTTCCCTCAAGTTTACCTTAAACTCCCTCTCTAATCTTATTAACAAGAAAAATATCATCAGCAAAAAGAATACATAAAGATACATCCTTTTGCAAATGCCTATTGAGAATGTCCATGACTAAAGCAAAAAGATATGGACTTGAGGCAGATCCTTGATGTAATCTAGACAAAATAAGAAAATACTTGGTCAAACCACCTTGTGTTTGAACACAAGTAATAGCTCATGCATATATATCTTTAATGTTTTGAATACAAACATTATTAACTTTTTTTTCAAGAACTCTCCATAGCACTTCTCTTGAAACTTTATCATATGCTTTCTCTAAATCAATAAATATCAAATGCAGATCCTTCATATTCTCTCTATATTTCTCCATCAAACCTCTCAATAAATGTATAACTTCCATAGTAGACCTACCCGGCATGAATCCAAATTGATTTTGAAAAGTTTAGAAACAAAAAAACATTGAATATAAGCGTTATTAACTATTTTTTTTTCAAGAACTCTTAATAGCACTCCTTTTGAAACTTTATCATATGCTTTCTCTAAATCAACAAAAATCATATGTAGATCCTTCTTACTCTCTCTATATTTCTCCATCAAACCTCTAAAAAAATGTATGGCTTCCATAATAGATCTACCCGGCATAAATCCAAATTGATTTTGAAAAACTTTTCAACATAAAAACATCTACAATATGCATTCTATATCAAATGTCTAAAAAGAAATTACATGAATAAAAAAAAAACTTACAATCGACGGGAGGCGGAAACTCACGGTCGAAAATAGAGCTTTCACCGGCGACGAAAGCGGTGATCGTCGGCGACGTCCAGTGAACGTCAACACAGCTCGGCGACGTCGATCTACGGTGAGCGATGCTGGGCGACAAGGGAGACATCGGAGATGTGAGAGAAATGAACGAATGAATTGAGCAGGCTCGGGTTCGGAAATAGGGCTTTCACCGGCGGATTTTCCGGCGTCCGAGACGCCGGAATGTTATTCGGCGCATTTTGCGCCGGTTACAAGTCGTTGAGTTTAAAATAACCGTCGTATTTTTCGCCGGTAAGTGCGCCGGTACCAATGAAATGCTGGTATATTCCGACGTTACTACCGGCGCATTGGGCGTCAGAAATTTTCTGTCGCACTATGCGCCGGAAAAAACACCGTCATAATTTATTCGCATTATGCGCCAATACAAACGCCGTATTTACCGATGCAAAATCTTACGCCGGAAAGTCCGACGGTATTCGCGTATTTTCTCGTAGTAGAAGCGGAAGTTGCATGAGTTGGGTTATTTGATGATATGAAAGTAGGAGGAAGAGCCTCCAATACGATTAGATTCATCGGGATAGGTAGGGGTGTCAAAAACGGGTTGAAGGTCGGGTTTGGGTCGAACCCAATATTGACTCGATCCTGTCACGATTCGGCCCGGTGAGCTTTTGTAGGCGGGAACGGAGGTTGGATGTTAGGTCAAATATCTAATTTCTAAAACTATCAATTCTCTAAATCAATCTCCAAAATATTTGAAAGAGCCTCTAAACATTAAATTTGAAATACATAAACATAACCTCAAGTATAACCATAAATTTATCTTTCCTCAGGAGCTCCTCTACATAACCTCAAGTATAACCATAAATTTATCTTTCCTCAGGAGCTCCTCTTCTACAGTAAACATTGCCACCCCTTCTACTCATTTGATTTACTTAAACTTATCTGAAAAATGTTAACAACTAACATTAAATCAAAGCTCAGTAAGTAAAGCACGACTCTAAACTACAATAATCAAGGAAAAATGAAAAATATGCTAAATACGAATTTCATATGAACATAACATAAAATGATTTTCTAAAAACATGCCATTAAACATATCATATCATAAAATCATATTTTTCAATTTCATTTCCATTTTCATATCTATATACTTAGCTTTTTTCATTTTGTATGTATAACAACCGTCACATGAGCCACCATGTAGTACCATAAAAGTACTTCTTTACCATTTTTTTTTTCCATATACTTTACCATTTTAACTTGCACGAGTACAGCTTCCTCAGCTAATAGCATCAGGGGATGAGCTCCATCATTTCAGCATGCATATATAAGCATTAAATAACAATCATAACATCTCATATCATATCATATCATTTCATTTCTGTAACTGATGCACTTTATCATATAATGTCATAAAATGCAACATAAACTTTACATGATCAACCATTTGAACAGAGTAATAAAATCAATATCTAACTTAATCATAAAGATTGCATGAACATGCTTGGACTTTCAAAACATAAAATTGGAGATAAATCAAAAGTATTACTGAAATAAAGAATCATGTATACTTACAGAAAATTAGGAATTTGATTTCTCTTTGCTAATCCCCCTTCCTTCTAGGCCACCATGATTATTACCTATAAGAATCAATTTTTCAATTTAAAATCTACAAAATAATTTAAAACAAAATTTTCTCTTTCTAAACTATTTTAGGTTCTCTCTTTCCCTCACTCTCTCTCTCTCTCATTTAAAACTTAAAGCATTCATATATTCTAAAAATTCATTATTTTGTATAATTATATATTTTAACCAAAATAACCTTTTACCCTAAACCTAAATTAATTTAAAAGAAGTTCAATTTTTGGATTTAACTTAAACTAAAATTTTAAAAATTAGTATTTTGAGAAAAATCTCAAAATTTCATCATTAAAATACTCCTACAACCATTAGAAACAAACATTGTTAAGAGATTTCATAAAAATAAATATTTGGAAAAAGCCCTAATTTTCTAACTCCACATTTTTGAAGAAAAAGCCTCATTGCCATGCATAAAATTATCTCTTAAACTTATCCTAACATTATCTTAAAGAAAAACAATGTTTTCCCCTCAAACCCTAGATTTTTCATTTTAGGAAAACTTTGCGAAGAAAGGAGAAATACATAAATAAAGCATACCTTTGTCTTCCTCTTATTCTCCTCTACAATTTCCCTAGCTTTCTTCGCCGAAAAAACTCGTCGGAGCCGCCACCCGAAGAGCTCCCCGCCGCCTTGCCCGTCTGCCCTCTTCTCCCCCCTTCAGTTCGGTCGCATGAAAGAATGAGGGGACCGAATAAAATCGGTCCCCTTAAGGCTTGGGAGTTGAGGGAAAGGTCCAATTACCTATTTGCCCTCACTTAAAACATCCATGCTTTAAAATTTTTTAAGGGTATTATGGGTATTATGAGACTTCTCTTAATTTTAATTTCAAAATTAAGCAAAATTAAATATAAGTTTATACATTAAATTTCTTAGAATTTTGCGTATAATTTTATAGAATTAATTTCGTCGAATTCCGTTAACTTTGAATTTTTCACTTAAAATCACGTCGCAACGCATCGAAAAACATGCGAGGTCTAAAATGACATTTTTCGGGTTTTACAGATCTAAACTAGAATGGGTTAGAAATTGCAACCAAGACCCGACCCGCCGAGTTAGCGGGTTAACTAGACTCAGCATGATTGGGCATATTAGCCTGGTTACCAGTGTTGCGCTGACGCGGACAGTGTAGGTGCGGCCAGCCAGGCCAGGGCACAATGTCGGTGAGCCTGAGGCGAAGCGCGTGACCATGAGCGAGGTGAAAATCGTGAGATGTGCGGAGAATGGGAGGGCGAGACGAGATGCTGAGGTGTGGGGCCTGTGGGCAGTGGGCGGGTGAGGCAAGACCTTGAGACGTGTGCGGCGAGGGGCCAAGGGCAGCACTACAGCTGTTCAGCCGTTTAGGACACGCGAGGCGAGGGCTTGGAGATGGGCTGGGCTAGGCATGCGCAGTGCAGTGCGTGCGCGAGATGGCCGATAGGCATGTGTTGCGTGTGTGAGAAGGTGAGATGGGTATGATGCAACGTGCCAAAACTTGTCCAAATCGTGTTTTCGGGTTGACCCGAACCTGTTTTGTTTTTAAAAAGGGTTTACCTTAACCAAAAAATTTGGGTCGGGTTCGAGTTGGGTTTTCGTGTCGTGTCAATTTTTGGCACCCCTAGGGATAAAGTTATGACGAGGGTGGTTGAATTGAGTGAATCATCAAAACCTTAAGAATCACCATGAAGGGAGATGACTGAGAAGTAATTAGAATCAAGGAGTGGGAAAGCCAAATTGTGCTGCTTGATAGAGATGAGGATATGGGTGGTAAAATCTTTAGAATGGAAACAAGAAAGAACATTGGAGGAGAAAATGCACGATAGTAAGAGAGGACATTAGGGCCACATTTCTAGAAAATTCTCCAACAAATGCAAAAAAACCACCAAAACATGGCTAAAGTATAGGCATGCTTCGCTCATTGGCATGAAGCTTGCACTAGAATGAGGACACATAGAAACAGTTGTGCCAATTGGAATGATGAACATGCCGTATGTGCTTAATGCCTCATTTAACAACAAGGGTGGTGGCGAACCATGCTAATTGAGCACAAACAAGATGTGGACAATACGAGCAATAAGCAGTGCAATGAGCTATGCAGATGATGAGCTACAGTAGGGCGCACACAAAGGACAATAAATTTTTGTAGCACTTGGTTTGTGCTATAAAATTGGTAAGGTAAGGGTTAGTAAGAGTTTTTGCAAGAAACATAAAAAAAGATGACAGAGAAATCAATGTGGGAATATGAAATTGTGGAGTCATGTAAGGGTAAAATGAACTCATATACATATTAAAAATGGAGGGATATTAAGCATGGTGTCAAGATGGTTGTATCCAAATTTCATATAGTTTTGGGGTGATCTGATGGAATAAACAATCTAAATAATAAGCACATGAATTTTTTTTTGCGAATGAGGCTAATTAAATACCAAGTGATAGAAATTTTCCCTAATGTTAAAATGGAGTGAAAACTTAAACATAGAGGTGGATGAGGCTGGTGCAAATTTAAAAAAAAAGGTGGATGAGGCTAAAAATGAGAGTTGGGGTTGGAAACCAACATATAAAAGAACGAGAAAGAAGAAGCTAACAAATACCAGAGCATAATCTCTTTGGATTTAGCTTGGATCTTGGATGCACTTAGCAATCTTGGGAGCACTCTACAAAAACATAGAAGCATATGGGAAAGGAAGCTTGGTGAAATTTGCATGGATGAATATTTTCATTTCAACTTCATTCGTAAAATGCATGATTTATAAAATTGTTTGAGGCGCACGCCTCGAGGAGTGCCTCAAATTGAGGCTCACAATGAGCATCTCAAGGCTTAAGCCTCAATAGTGCTCGTGAAGCTTACTCTTTCAAATGAGACGTACGCCTCGAGGGATTTAGAGGCAATGCCTCATTCTAACTAAGTTTTATGATTTTTGATTATATATTATTATTAATAATTTATGTATTTTATTCTATTATACAAAGAGAATGAACCAATTAGTTATAGGATGAATGAATAAGATTAAATGGTTGTGTTATGTTTATTAAAAAAAATGAAAGATAAACATTTCAAATTATAGAGAAAAATAATTGGTGATGATGAAATACATTTTTTTGTTATTAATGATATATTATTTAATGATGAATGTATAATAGCAAAAAATAATAAAAAACTTTAAAATTAAAAAAGGAGGAATGCGTTTGATGATGATAAGAATAAAGATATCAATGTTAATATTAAAATTACTACTGACAACAAGAACAACAACGTCAAGCCTTTGTCGCACTACGTGGGGTCGGCTACATGAATCCTTTTTCGCCATTGTGTCCGGTTAAAAGTCAAAGTCTCATTTAAATCTATTAAAGAAATATAATTTCTAATATTTTCTAACCAAGTCTTTTTAGGTCTACCTCTACCTTTCTTAACATAAGTCAAGTCTAATACCTCAACTTTCCTAACCGGGTCATTGGAAGGCTTCTGTTTAATGTGATCAAACCATCTAAGGCGACTCTTTCTAAGCTTATCTTCCACTGGAGCTACTCCAACCTTTTCACATATATTATGCTCATTTCGTATCATATCTCTAAGGGTCAAGCCACTCATCCCACCTAAGCATCCTCATCTTTGCAACACTTAGTATTATGCTTCTCTTTTAATGGCCAACATTCGGCACCATAAAGCATTGCAGGTCTCACCACCATCTTATAGAAATTTCCCTTAAGTTTGAGGGGGACTTTTCGATCGCACAATAAGCCCGATGCATTCCTCCACTTCAACCATCCAATTTGAATTATGCTGATAATATCCCCATCAATTTCACCATCACTCTGAACAATAGATCCAAAATATCTAAAATGTGTACTCTTATTA
This sequence comes from Dendrobium officinale, assembly GCA_019514585.1. NCBI lineage: Eukaryota > Viridiplantae > Streptophyta > Magnoliopsida > Asparagales > Orchidaceae > Dendrobium > Dendrobium officinale. The sequence goes on along the minus strand of CM033693.1, from coordinate 29,872,439 downwards.
ATGACTTGATCGCCCAAAGTCACAATCCCCTCACTAGGTCTATTGCTACTAAAATTACACTCCATATATTTAGTTTTAGATCTACTCAAGCAAAAACCTTTAGACTTTAAAGTTGACCTCCATAATTCAAGTTTACCTTCAACTCCCTCTCTAGGCTTATCAACAAGAAGAATATCATCAGCAAAAAACATACAAGGTACATCCTCTTGCAAATGTCTAGTGAGAACATCCATGACTAAAGCAAAAAGATATGGACTTAATGCTGATTCTTGATGGAATCCAACTGAAATAGGAAAATACTTGCTCAAACCATCTTGTGTTTGAACATAAGTAATAGCTCCTGCATACATATCTTTAATGATTTGAATATAAGCATTATTAACTCCTTTATTTTCAAGAACTCTCCTTTACACTTCTCTTGGAATTTTATCATATGCTTTCTCTAAATCAATAAATATCATATGTAGATCCTCCTTATTCTCTCTATATTTCTCCATCAAACCTCTCAATAAATATATGGCTTCCAAAGTAGACCCACCCGGCATGAATCCTTATTAAAATTACGACTGAATTGATAATAATTTCTAATTCACAATCAATATAAAGAAAGTAGTAAAGTGGAGTTCAAGCTTTTAAAAAAAATCAAATGGCGATTTAAATATAATTGATTATTTTGTTGTGTTTTTAATTTGTTGCTTTATTTTATATTACATTGAATCTAATATTAATTAATATGATAAGTTAAAAAAATGTTATAATTAGAGAAGGTTTAGAAGATGACATGAGACGGAATTCAATGATGATATAATTATTACATGCGAGGGATGTTATGAAGAATATGTAAGTAAAAATGAGGCTGTTGTGGATCCTAATCTTTATAATATATTAAAGTGTTTACTTTGAATCTCATTTCAAACTTCCATTATATAATAACATTTAATATTGAGATTTATAGACATTCTGATTATTTAATTGAAAAAAAATATTGAGATTTGTAGTTTATATCTTTATGACGGTGATGTTTTAATTTATTTTTGTTATTTTTATGGATTATTTATTAGTTCATATATTTTTTATTTTTTTGTTTTGAGGCTTAAGCCTTGCCTCACTAAGGCAAAACGACTCGATTCCCGATTTTGTCTTTTTAAACGTTTATAAAATGTGACTCGACAAAAGATTATGCCCTAGTTCTCCCATATCTGAAAGATCTAAGGTAGTATGATGTCTCTCAACATTAATTAACTAGTAGAGTCCAACACCAAGTAAAATACATAATAACGTCTTGGCATAGCTATAATGTAAAAAAAATTAAGAATTCAAAGGGAATCAACCATGCTAGAGGATTAACCAAATTTGAGTCCTAGGACCATGATCATCTTTCTTCACAGGGGGAGGGGTTATATATAATTCCAATTTGTACAAGTAAAAGTAATAAAATGTAAAGGTTGATCAAGAATGTTTTGCAGTAATAGAATCGTTTGGAGAATGAAAGGTTGATTTGCGTATTTTTAATTAAATTGATTTTGTTTTATAGATTTGGATGTTAGACAAGAAAAATTCATTGAAAGTAAAGCTTAGTGTAGCATAAATGTGAATCTTAAGTTGGATCTCTAGAAAATGTAGAGGTTGATCAAGTAAAATTGGTGGTTAAAATGTAGAGATTGATCAAGAATGTTTTGCAGTAATAGAATCGTTTGGAGAATGAAAGGTTGATTTGTGTATTTTTAATTAAACTGATTTTGCTTTATAGATTTGGATGTTAGTCAAGAAAAAGTCACTGAAAGTAAAGCTTAGTATAGTATAAATGTGAATCTTAAGTTGGATCTCTAGAAGCTGTAGGGTTGATCAAGTAAAATTGGTGGTTAAAATGTAGGGGCTGATCAATAATGTTTTGTATTTACGTATTCTGATAATTAATGATAGTTTATAGATCAATTTAGGAGAATGAAGGTTTTAAAGCTGTTGATTTTATAATTTTTATTTTGTTTATTTTTGAGGCTTAATAAAGGCAAAACGACTCGATTCCCGATTTTGTTAAAAAATCTTGATTTGGAATAGATTTGGATTAGATCTGAAAGTAGTTAAATGTGAATCTTAAGTTGGATCTCTAGAAACCTTGGAATGATAGAGTAATAAAATACTATATTAAAGAGAAGGTGGGATCACCACCTATTAATAATAGGGTGATGAAAAATAGACTCAGATTCTTTAGGCATATATAATGGTGGGTATAAGATGAATCACAAAGATGGCAAGATAGAATAATGGGATGGGATTAAGAAAGAATATTTATTAGTTTAAAAATTATAGTAAACTCTAGCAGCCGATTAGACCTAATAATTGACATTTTGTCTTCCTGTTAAATTCCATTCATTGAATATTTTTTGAGATGTATACCGATCATTGGTATGTGAAATCAAGATTTTGAGGCTGCAGTCGTTGGTGGAAAGAGCTTCAAAATGAGGAGCGACGTTTGTCTTTACTGAGCGAGTGAGCGTTCAATGTTGCGAACAATAAAAAAAGTTGAAAATAAGGAGGTTCTGTTGTGTAATCACATTGTGTACTTTATTGTAATATTGGCCTATTCCTTGGAAAGTTGCAAACTTACAATGTTCAAATATGTATGAAATACGTTCCTTGGGGAAAGTCACCGTAAAGTTGATTATATGAAGGTAGGATATGGATAGAACTTAATCGCTAAAGTATTGGCTTGGAGATATAGACATCTTTCTATATTTAATGAGTGAAGCACTCATAGATTAAATCCCAGCAATCAGTACTCATAAAGTTTCTTCTTTTAATGTATTTCTAGTTTCAGAAAAAGATATGATGAGAACAATCTAACCAATACAAAACCTCAAGGAAAGGTTCAGATCTTTATTTCTAACTGTGCAATTCGCTGGAAAAGCTTGAGAATATTGTAGTCAGCAAGCCTAAGTTATGTGCCGTCTTTATCAACTTTGGCAGGAGAATGCAGTTTGTAAATGTTACTATCATGTCTAATAATTGGATAACTAAATGGTTAATTGATGAAAATGAAAAGCAGTTCATAAGAGATATTGTTTGTTTTTTATACATGTTATATTTTTCATTATTTTATCTTCTGCTTATTGATGAAAATGAAAAGGAGTTAGTAAGTTCACTAAAATTGTATTTTGGTCCGACTCTCATAGCATACTTGTTAAAAACCTAATGTTTACACATGATATGCTTTTCATGATTTTTCTCTCACTGGAATGAAGAGAGGGGAATCAATCTGTGATAGGCTGCAAGATGTAGCTTCAAATAAATTTTGTTTCCAACAGAAATTATTTAAATTTTAGTCAATGCATTTGCATCTATGCTCTCTTATTTTTCAAAACTAATTAGACTTCGAAATCCTTCCAGTTATTACTTCCAAATACGGGGGCTAAAAAGAAGCAGAAGAAAGGAAGAACGCCTCCAGTTTTTGTTGCTGAACCAATGAGAGCGTCAAACTCCTTTGTTGGAACTGAAGAGTACATTGCACCAGTATGTCTTTTCCTTCAGCTTCAACTGCAGATTAACTTTGAGGCAACAATTTATTATGTTCATACCTGCCCTGATCCAAACCACGGTATAGGCTAGCACTAGTATCAAAGCAGACTAGATTATACAAAAACTTCAGACCAGATTATTGGATAGATGTTTCCTCATTAAGTGGACGTTCATCTATAATTCTTCAGATTTCTAGGATGGCAAGTAAGAACCGTTTTTCAACCTTGGATAATGGTTTGAAAGTTTCAAAGATCTATTTGTCTAGCCTTAATTCTTGAAATAATAAAGGTGATAAGAATTAAGCTTAGATTTCTAGTGGATCATGATTGATGGTGTTGACCTATAAAATAAATCCCCGCCCATTGTTTAGCGTACGTCTACCTCCTACCTGCACTTCTCCTCTCCTCTCCAAGCTAAGCACACGTCCCCTTACCGGCACATGAACCCCATTTCTTTCAATATCTCGTCTCTTGCACTTGAACCCTCCTTCACTCTCTCTCTCGATCTATTTGTCCCACTCACTCTATCACTCTCTCCACCATTTCTCTCGCTCTGGTATCGTCCAATTTGAGCATCGCTCCATTGCTGATCTAGTCACCACCGCCACTTGCACCAACCCAATCACCACTGACCTCTTCCCCTCTCACTCTATCCTTCTTCCTCTTATTTCCTATTCTTCTCTCTCACTCTCCCTCTTTTCCTCCATCCCTTTCATCCCCTCTTCTTCTCTTTCTATCCTCTCGTTCCCTCTTCTATCTCTCTCCCTTTCTTTCTCTCTCGAACTCTCTCTTTCCATTTCTATCTATTTCTCTCTTACTCTCTCTCTCTCCGCTTTCTTTCTCTAGAATGAAAAATTGAAAAAAAAATGAAAAGAGCAAAAAATGGAAAAGAAATTGTGCAATCAAGACCTCATCATCTTGCCGCACACTCATCATCTCGTCATCGCTTCATGAGCGCAGGAATAAAATGTATAACACTTAGAATTTTCAAAATCTCAATTTTGACACGTTTTGTGCGAGGGGAGGAATCTATTCACGTTTTCCTTAGCACAACAGGGAAAACTTATAAGTGATGCTTGCAACATAGAAGCCATATGAAATATCAAATGCCTAAAAAAAATACTCATCATATCAAATGAACTACAACGACTAGAATTGAATGCAAACACTGGATTGAAACTAAACTTGCAGGAAACTTGTAACCTATGATGCACCGACACGGACACGGCCACACGGACACGACACGACACAGACACGGGACACGACAATTTTTAAAAATATAGGACACGGGTGCGGCGTGGACACGACATAATATTTTTTTAATATAATATATAATAATTTTTAAAAATATAGGACACAAACACGGCGTGGACAGATGGCTCTTTTGAACTTTCACCTAATCCACCTCCGCCAGTAGCAGAGCTCATTTTGCTAACAAACCAATCATACATATGAATACATCAAATTAAATTGATATGAAGTGAAATCAAAATATCCAATAATAAGACAACATGAATACAACAATATACCAGTCTGGCGGGGGTCCAAGGGGGCGCTACCCCCTGGCGGGGTTCGACCTGCCCGGTCAGGTCGTGGGGTCAAGGGGCAGTACCGAGCATATTTTGAAGAGTAATTTTGAAGTTCTGCTTGTTTTTAAAATTCGTAAGTTGTTTGTATGGGAAGATACCGAGTGGTACCGAGCATGTACCTAGCAGTACCGAGCATATACCTAGCAATACCGAGCATGTACCTAGCGGTACTAAGCGGTACCGAGCATGTACCTAGCAGTACCGAGCATGTACCAAGCGGTACCGAGCATGTACTGAGCGGTACCGAGCATGTACTGAACGGTACCGAGCATGTACCAAGCGGTACCGAGCATGTACTGAGCAATACCGAGCATGTATTGAGCAATACCGAGCATGTACCTAGCGATACCTTATTTAATAACCGGACAAGCGTGTTCGATTTTAATTTTAATTTTTTTAATTGCGACACTCCAATGTCGTGTCGGACACGTGTCCATGCCGTGTCGGACGCGTGTTCGTGTCCGACACTGCATACCCTCTCTAAGTGTCGTGTCGGTGTATCATAGCTTGTAACGCGCTTGAAAGCTTGTCAACAAATGGTGGATCTCTATAGCAGGCAAATCAAATTATGCTTTTGTTAGGAGTATTGAACCAAAAGGGGTGTAAAGTTCGCCTTTATATCCTAGTGAGCAAGTTCATTTTCAACCCAAAAGTGTAAGCTTATGAGTGAGGGTGAAGCAATTTCTATTTGAACACATATGTCTACTATTCAATAATAGTTGTCAATGGTGCAAAATAGCACGCGCCATGGCGCACGGCGCGACGCACCTACAGCGACATGTTCATGGCGAGGCGCATGTGTTTAAAATAGCGTGGGCTATTTGCGCCACATGTGAGCGATGGCGCATGGTGCACGACGTAAAATAGTGCGGCAAATTAGTTTTAAATTTCATTATACCTATGAATATTTTTTACAAGAATTTACAACTTAACATGTATGATTCTTATTGATTGCTACTTGATGTGTTTCACTAGCAACCATGGTTTAGAGGCGTCCACCTCTTAAAATAAAAAAAATGCTCGGTACCGCTTGGTACATGCTTGGTACCGCTAGGTACATGCTCGGTACTGCTCGGTACCGCTAGGTTTCTTTCCTTACAAACAACTTATGAACTTTAAAAATAAGCAGAACTTCAAAATTACTCTTACAAATAAAATTTGTTCTGGGGGCGCTGCCCCCGGAAACCCCCACAAGAGCGCTGCACCCCCTTGGACCCCCGGCAGTCCGACATATTGTTGTATTCATCATCTTTAGTAATAGTTGTTAGTGTTAGTCGGCTTCTTCATGAGTGCATGCTTTGTATAAGTTTTCTTCATGAGTGCATGTTTTGATTGGGAGCAACGTTTTAAAAGGCGAAATCGGGAATCGAGGCGTTTTGGCTAAGCGAGGCGAGGCCGAGGCTACCGAGCATATACCGCTCGGTACTGAGTGGTACTGGGTCGGAATTGAGTGGTACTGGCTCGGAATTGTGTAGTATTGGCTCAGTATCGAGCATGTACCTAGTGATACTGGCTTGGTACCGAGCGTGTACCTAGTGGTACCGAGCTTGTACCGCTCAGTACCGAGCATATACTTGCTCGGTACTGAGCGGTACTGGCTCGATACCGAGCATGTACTGAGCGGTACAAGCTACTCAATAATTATTATTAATACTATTAATTATATTTTAATAATATATATTTTAATTTATATTAACTAGGCTAATTATATTAATATTATTTAATTAATAATTATATTACTAATTAGTCAATTAATTTATGAACTAATTATACTATTAAGTATTTAATTAATTTGCTTAATTATTAATATTTAAAATTATATTAATTAAGTTAATCAATAATAACTTAGCTGCGTCTAGGGTTTGCCTTTCATCTTCTCTTTTCGTCCTTGTTGTTCGGCTTCGTTGCTTCATAGGAGGTGTAGAGATTACACACGTCGCTTCTTTGGCTCCTTTGTGGCTGTTCGACTGCGATCCTTCGACGACTTTCCCTTCCTGTTCGCTGGCTTTGAAGGTAACTTTCTCCCTTTCGAGGCGCTGCCTCGATGCGCCTCGGCGCCTCAGGTATTGAGGCGTACGCCTCTGTGGAAAAAGGCGTAAGCCTCGCCCGGACGTTCGAGGCTTAAGCCTCAATTCGCCCGACCTCCGCCTCGATTTGAGGCGCGCCTCGAGGCGTCCGCCTCAAACGCCTTTTTAATCGTGGGTCCGTCTCCCAATACATTGGACTCTATATGAGAGGAGGAAGGGGTTAGAACTTTAAATGTGAATTTGTGTCTCTTGGATAACTTGTCTTTCATTTTTAATGATATTTTATATTCTTGCTTATTATTTTATAATTCTTATATAGTGTGTGTCATGTTCAAAATGGCGCGCTCCGCATCATGCGCTATGCGCCATGGCTCTAAAGGGACCTTTGCGCCATAGTGCGCCATTCGCCGTTAACAGGTATGTTCAATGTAGGACTAACTTAATACTTTCATTTGCTTTAACAATTTCTCTCTTAAGTGAAGGGTCTTTCACATTATCTGCTACTCCTCAACTAGAAGTTCTTTGCAATCATCAAGTATTTGCTCAAAGAGCTCACTCAACCATATGGTGGTTTTGTGGCGCCATCAACTCTTGAATTTCCCTCAATCTTTTTGGAGGATTGTTAACCTCAATACTAGTGTCGAGGTCGAGTCGACCGTGCATGGTGAGTTTCGAAAGCAAAAGAAAGCAGTGTCTCGCTAAACTCACCCGACGTCTGTTGACCAAAAACTTAAATCCCCGAAAAGAGCTCCGTTCTTGAAATAGGCAGTGGCAGGGTGTTCAAGATAACTGAAATATCCATGATTGACACTCATGTTGTGGATTGACAGAAATCAAAATTTTGTGTGCGCCGATCAAGGTTGCATTGATGTGCGTGAATGACGATGACATGGTGACCAAGTTGAGGCATGATTAATTTAAAAATATATATATAAATTTCATATTTAAAATTAATCACAAATAGTAATTTAAAAAAAGAGAAGAATTTAAAAAATTTCTAAATACCTAAATACCCTTAAATCCCACTTAAACTCTCTTTCTCACCCAATCAGCCCCTTCACGCACACCAAACTCATGCACAAGCCTCTTTCCCTTACGACCCCCTCCCTCACGCGACCTGCCGAAGCTGACAGCCATTCTCTCAGTCACCACCCTCCTTTAAGTAACGTCCTCCTCCCATCATCTTCTTCTTCTTTCTTTCTCTCCTTCTTCTTCTTTCTTTTTTTCTTTTTATTCCTTCATCTATTTCTTCTTTCCTCTTCATTCTTTCTCTTCTTTTCTTCTTCTCCTTCCCCATCTTCTTCTTCTTCTTCTTCATCCTTATCACCTTCTTCTTCTACCTCAAATCGTTATTATACCACTTCCCCCTACTTTTACACCCTATATACCAAAAAGTTCCATCATTCTCATTTTTCTCTCTAGGCCTCTCTAGGCCTAGAGAGAGAATTTTCTCACTAGAAATAGAGAAATTCATGAACTTTCTCTTTAAACAGCCATCTCTCCATCTCAAACACCTCCTCTCACCCTTGTTCCCTCTTTTCTATTTACTTAGAGAAAAAAATTCTTTGTATCTTTTTCTCTCTAGTATCATCTTCTTCATCACTATAACATTTCTACACCACTCCTACCAAAACCTAATCAAATCATCTCTTTTGCTCTCTAGAAAGAGTGGCTACATCCTCTTTTTCTCTCTCTAGCCCATCATTTAACAAATAAAAATATAAAATTAAATAAAATAAGAGATTATCATAAACAAAAATATTTTTGCATCATAGGTTTGCCGCCTTGCCTCATTTTCTTGCTGTCGTTGCACATCTAAGGCATAACACTAACATTAGTTTATTTTATGCTTTGCTATGTATGAAATAAATATTCGTGATCGCTTTTCTTAGTGGGAAAAAAATTTGCTATGCAATAAGTACCCGTGATCGCTTTTCTCAGTAGATGGGAAATTCATTTGCATGAAAATAAATATCCGTGAACACTCTTCTTTAAAGGCAGGGAATATTGCTATGCATGAAATAAGAATTGGTGATTGCTTTTCTTAGCAGTAGTGGAAATTGTTATGCATGAAAATAAGTACCTATGACCGATTTTCTTAGCATGTGGGAAAATTTGTATGTATGAAAATAAGTACTTGAGACCGTTTTTCTTAGCATGTGGGAAAATTTATTTGCATGAAAATAAGTATCCGTGACTGTTTTTCTTAGTAGATAGAAAAAATTTGTTTGCATGAAAATAAATTCCTGTGATCATATTTCTTGTAAGGCGAGAAAATGCTATGCTTTATAAATAGATATTTGAAGATTTGCGATAGTCTTTCATAGCAGGCAGAGAATTAAAATTTAGGTTGCAATGTCACCTGACACCTACTATGACTGCTTTTCTTGGCAGACGGGAAAGCCTAAAACGCTCGATGTAGCCTCTATGTGGGGACTACGTGGAGGTGCTATCAAAATTTATACTAAAATAAATGACCTAGACAATTTAGAAAAATTGAAATCTAACCAAATTTATAAGTCAATAAAAAAAATGCACATCCTAGGTTCCAAACGTTGAAGTAAGTAAAAATGAACAAAAATCAAAGCATAACTGAGTAGAGCTTATAGTAAATTGGTACGAGAAGTAATTGCTCGTCAGAAAGCATTAACACGACACGGACACGGGAAACCTTTAAAAATATAGGACACGGGTGCGGCGTGGACACGGCATATCTTTTTTTTTTAAGGTTATTTATTAAAAATGGCAAGCAATATTAAATCGTGCACAACCTAAATACCATTTTTTGTTCTTGTCAACCAAAATCAAAAGCAAAAAAAAAAATACAATTTACTGATTTAGGTAAAAAAAGAAAATGTGAACACAAAAAATGAATGACAAAAAAAAACATCAAAATATTTATAGGGATTATCTAGGGCAAATTTCTAGACGGGAATGGCGTGAAAATTTTATCTCTGCTCGGCGAAGAGCGGTCTAGAGAGAGAAAGTGGAGAATTATGGAGCTTTTTGGTGTAGAGGGTGTAGGAGTATAGGGGAAGCTTTTTTGTGAAGGGGTGGTATGAGGATTTGAGGTATGAAGAAAGAGATTACAAAAAATTAGGGTTAGGTTTAGATCTAAGAGAAATATGATTAGGTGTAGAGGGTGGAAGTAAAGGGAGAAGAAGTAAGAATATGAAGAAAGAAGACAAAAAATGGAGTTTAATGAAGAATATGAGAGGAGGAGAAGCGCAGAAGAAGATGAGGGGAGGAGGAAGATGTTACCTAGAGGAGGGCAGTGGCGGCGAGAATGACTTGCGAGTTGAGTCGCGTGAGGGAGAGAGAAACAAGAGGGAGAGGGGGGTTGTGAGGGAGAGCGGGTTTGTGCGTGAGTTTGGCGTGAGTGAGTGGGCTAATTGGGTGAGAATGAGGGTTTAAGTGTGCTGTAAGGGTATTTAGGTATTAATTTTTTTAATTATTATCTTTTTTTTTTAATTTAAATTACTATTTCTAATTAAATTTAAATATAAAATTGACATGAAAAATTTTAATTAATCGTGCCTTGAATCGATTGCCACGTCGTTGTCGTTCACGCAAATCAATGCCACCTTAATTCGCGTGTGCAAAATTTTGATTTTTTTCGATCAACGATACCAACTAATATGGGCGTCAATCTTCATTGTTTCAGCTATCCCGAACACCCTGACACTATCCGATTCGCGAAAGTCACAAACTTCATGAATTTCTCAATCTCAGTGAAATTATCGGCTCTAATACCAGTTGTTGGAAATATAAAATTAAAGGGGGATTAAAATTGGCTTTTATATGGTAGTAATCAAATACCTTTTCAACCCAAAGCCTATGCTTATGAGCAAGAATTAATCATTTGATATTTCAATACCAAGATATTTTCTACTATCCAGTGTAAGACCATCTCATTACCTTTATTGTCCTTCACATGTTTCATTGTATGAGTTTGTCCATTGAAATTAGCAAAGGAATAGGTTTAAATTCAATAGTTTGTGTACTAAGGAATGTCATGAATGGAAGTAGCACGTTCTAAAAGGTAATAAAACAACAAAGTCAAGCCTTTATTACACTACGTGGGATCAGCTACATGAATCATTTTTCTCCATTGTGGCCGGTTAAGAGTCAAATTCTCATTTAGATCTAATAAAGAAAGGTCATTTCTAATATTTTCTAACAAAATCTTTTTAGGTCTATCTTTACCTTTCTTAACATAGGTTAAATCTAATACATCTACTCTCATAACCAGGTCATTGGAATGCCGGCGTTTTATTTGACCAAACCATCTAAGGCGACTCTCTCTAATCTTATCTGCCATTGGAGCTATTCGAACCTTTTCACGTATATGCTCATTTCTAACCTTGATTGTCTTTGCTTTATATACTCTTGCTACCCAAATGATTCACCATTTTCCTAGGCTTTCAGGTAGAGAGAGAAGAGGAGTAATTTCAGGTAGGTGGATTGAGAAAGGTACAATTTTTTAGAAAGTTGGTTGTGAAGTTGCTATATGAAATGTAACTTAGCTACTCAGGTTGTACAAAGTAGTTTTCCTTCACAAAAATTTTCAAAACCAGTGAGAAAGCAATAATAAAGTAGTAGCCAAATGAAATTGCGGTTGTTGTTTGAAATGTAAAGCAACAAAAAAGCTGTCCCAAACAGACCCTTAAATGGAGAAAACCCCTATGGGCAGCTGTAGTTAGAGGAATTTGGAGTGGAATTCTTACTGGATTCAACATCGAATTGATAGAAAAAGATTCTAATATGGGCTATGGTAATTTTAGAAAAAAGAAACCTAATCCTAATTCAAATTTAAAACTAGGATAATAGTAATTTTACTTTATTTAAGTAATCCCTCCAATGAAACCTTGAAAAGTGGATGCTACTCCATCTTATCACCATGGCTAGCCAACCCTTGAGGGATGAGTGTTGTTTTGACTTTCTCCCTCCTTGTCTTCTCATTTTCTCCTCGTTATATATTTTGGGTGGGCCTTCACAAAGTCAGGCCTTCGGTGTAGCGTTTGGAGGTCTTGGATTTTTCTTCATTTAGTGACTTCTTGTATATCCGAGCACACAAACTTGCCATGCATGAAAAACAAACTTGCCATTTTATGAAATATTTTTATGCTTGTACTTGAGCTTGTAGCTTCTGGGATCAATAATGAACATAAAAATTAGGAGAATGAGAAAATTTGCTGTTTTAACTATTTACTTTACTGTTATTTCTCCTTTGTTACGTTTTAGTAATCAAGATTTATTGCAACAATGCACTCTGCTTTTCAGAATCCATCATTCTCATGATTTATTTTATGAATCTTTTAGGTGTAGATGTGATGTGAAACAACATACAATGAACAAGAACTGCTTGGGAATTTTAATATAAGATTGTTAAAGCTTTGCTAGTTATAGAATTAATGCCTACCCAAGTTAGGTTTTCAGAATTATCAAGTCGAAATTAAGTAAGGCATGCGGTTACAACTAGATTAACGGGACAATATCAAATTGACAACATAGAATTAAAGAGTAATGTTATGGAGAGAAACAATAATCCACAATTAACAAATAGAACTTTTCACCTTGGGTCTCTCACTCACTCTCTTGTTGGTGGCACTTTTAATGGAGGAAGATTGAGAGCAACCGAGCAATGCCACTAGGAGACAAATGACGCACAAAGTGTAGTCCGTTGGAGTGGTAGCCGGTGGCGGGTAGTCCATGGGATGACTAGTGAGCATCCAACATCTTATCCTTTCTTCCTTGATCATCAAAGACGAAGCCGTGGTCGATGTCGGGATCGGCCGTCCATGGATGTGGAGAGCTTTCTTCTTGAGTCCTTGAGCCCTTGAGCCGACCACTTGTTGCGAGAAATTTCGAGAGGGAAGGTGATCGGGTAGGGTGGGGAGGAGAAGCAAGGATTCCCAACTAAGAAATGATGTCAGGTTTCTATTGTTGGAGGGATGGCGTGGGTGGGAGAAATCAAATCATGGCCAAGGAGGGGCTCGGGTAGGAGAGAAGAGCTTCAGGCCAAAGCAATTTCAGAGTTCTGAAATTGGAATTTAGGGAGGAGAAGTGACGGGGGAGGAAAGTTAATTTGAACAACAAACTAGTTTCCCAAGGAAGTGCCAACGGTTAGTGAGGGATTAGAGGTTTAATGGGAAGCAATTAATGTAATTGAAAAGAGAATTAATGGGCAATGGTGGCCGGCCATAGAGCAAGGAGAGAGAGGCTTTGGAATTTAACAAAGTGGGGCCCACAATTACAGACTGAAATTTCAGGTTTAATGTATGGCAAAAGTTTCCTAATGTGCATGTAAACGTTAGGCAGTTTTTGAGTTTCAAATTAGGATTGAAATCTCATTATGAATATGGCCGAAAATTTAGGTGTTATATTTGAAAGGTAATCAATACCACTTGGAATTTGAATTTCAAATTCATAACCAAGGGGAGAGGGCCGGCGGATGGAGGGGCAAGAGGGGAAGCCAGGGAGAACGGCAGCCAGTGGGTTGGACGGGCTTGGGGTGGTCGGCGGGTGGCTTGGGCGGCCCAGGTGGCTCAAGGGGAGGCGGCGGCAAGGGGTGAGGGGAAGGGAGGAGGGGAATTTCAAGGGAGTTGATTTGCAAAAAAAAATCCACTCACCTCAATTCTCTTCAATCCGGATCTCCACGAAAATAACTTGACGAAAATTTAGAACTCTTGAAGATAAAATAGTTTGGCGAAAAATCTAGAACTCACAAAGAGATCTATCTTCTCCGACGAACTCACTAAGAGATCGAGGAGGGTGAAGAACTCACCAAGAGATCTTCTTGAACTCACAAAGAGAACACATAGTAGAAAATTTTCATTCAATCAAAAACTAACTATTATATAAGAAAAGGACCATATAAATAGGCCTCAAAATGACAAAGAAAACAAATACTAAAATGTCCCTTGGGCTACAATAGCAATTAACTACCCATAAGGGCAAAAATGGAAAAACATAAAAATCAAATAAACTACTACATAAAATGACTTCAAAATAAAACTCATGATCGTGGCCGTCGATCTCCGGCGTCTCATGAAGGTACATGTGTCGAAATCTCTGACGATGTCCTCATCAAGATGTATCTTTAGTTATTTACTTTTCAATGCGTTGACTCATGTATGGAGAATAACCATGAACTCTGTTGAGATGTTGATTTTATCATTCAGAAAGCAATAAATATAAAAAAAAAGTACCCAGGCGTGTAGAACCATGCTTATTTTTACAAGTCTATAAAGAATCGTAATGCTCATTTGCAACCTTTGATCATTTTTTAATTATAAAATACATTTTCAAGATGACTTTGGCCGGTTTTTGTACCTTCTGATTATATGCGGGTGAAACGCCATCAATGACATTTTAATGCAGGAGATTATAACGGGGGCTGGCCATACAAGTGCAGTTGATTGGTGGGCACTTGGTAAGTAAAATAATTTCTGCCAATATACAGTTGCGTGATGCCATGAGCTGTCTGTGTAAATTACTTATGGCAGTCCATAAAGATTGAGTTATATAACTGTCCATACTGCAAATCAATATCTATTATAGGTATTCTTCTCTTTGAAATGCTCTATGGATACACGCCATTTAGGGGGAAAACTAGACAAAAGACATTTGCCAACATTCTTCAGAAAGATCTTAAATTTCCCAAAAGTATTTCGGTGAGTTTCTTTATCTGACCAACTATTTTTATTATATAGACAACAACAACCCAAATGTGCTATTTTTTTATGGATTCTTTGTCTAAAGGATTGCAAGACATCTATACTGCAGGTAGGCCTTCACGCAAGGCAGCTAATGTATCGTCTGTTGCATAGAGACCCCCAAAATAGATTAGGTTCACATGAAGGAGCTAATGAAATTAAGCGGCACCCTTTTTTCAATGGAATTGATTGGGCTCTCATTCGATGCACGGTGAGGCAATTTGAATGTGCAATTCACCGGATTTTTTCTTATTTAAGGCGTCGTTTGGGGCGGCTTTCTTATTGCTTCTTAAAGCAGCTTTCTAGTTCAAAAATAAAAATTTTTGTACTAAAAAACTGCTTTATAAAGCAGTAAGAAAGCCGTCCCAAACGAAGCCTAAATTGCTTAGAACCTAACAATTCCCATCTTTATTCTTAATTCTTCCATTAACATATTGTGGAGTTTGTGCTACACAGAGATGTCCAAACCTTGAAGCACCTGTATTTGACGCTGAAATGGAAAATGAATCTAAAGCAGTAGATGCTGAGCACCAAAATATCCATATAAGCGTCTTCTAAAGGTTTGATATGTTCCGCAATGTTATGTATCAATTTTGAGCTTCTTTTTCCTGCTTCGAAATTTCTCCTTCATTCAAAGAAATTTTTCCAGATTTACTTGCCAAAGCGAGTGCTTCTATGATGAAAATGACATCGAGGACATATCAAGTAACGCATTTCTTTCTTTCTTTTTATTTTTATTTTTTTTCAAATCTGGCTATGAAATTCCTTCTCAAGTTATTACATTAGATAATGTGGAAGCTGATCAGTTTCAAATTCATTTTCAAGTTTCGCATGTATTCGGGGAAGTGAGTTGCGTTGCAATAACAGTTCAGTAAATGTTTTATTGTAATAAAATGTGCACTGAATGCTAGTGTTTTGAAAGCCATTGAATCTGTCTGGTGAAGCGGGCGGCCCAGCCCGGCCTCTTCTTGTAATCCGTCGCCAGACAGATGAACTGCAAACTGCTTCGTTAGGCCTGGATTTGGCCTAATCTAAATAATTTCATAAATGTTTGTTATATGTTACAAATGATGCGCTTATCATGATTGGGGAAGGTGTTAATGCAGTGTAGTCGGGGTTAATGCAGTATAGTAGGTGTAATAGATTTTGTGGAGCAAGTTGGAAAAATTGTGGCGAAAGAGTTATCTTCAAGATATAGCGAAGGTGTTTAGAAGAATGTAGTTAGATGATTATGATTGAAGAACTATAGTTGGGCGGCAATGGTTGGAGTATCATAGTTTGACGATAGCGGTTGGGGGCATTGTAATCGAGCAAATGTGATTAGAGAATTATAGTTGGACGATGTTAGCGTTGAATGTTGGGTAATGCCTTAGAGTTCCTTTGATCTACAAGGTCTGTAGTCTTGAGTCTAGCCCTCTCATGCTAAGAATGAATGTTTATTTATAGTATTTTGGGTGGCTTTTTAATAAATTTAGCTAAAATAATATAACATCCTATTGAGTTTATAAAAATTTTACGTAGCTTTTAAGTGTCTTAAGGTGCCTAGAATCAAATGATCTTGGGCTCGGTAGATTCATCTTATCAATCCGTTTTATTTAATTATATGCATGCAAGATTTAGAGATCAGTTTATAATTCAAATAATGTTCCAAAATTTTCAGGGGCTTGTTTGGATTTGAATCAAATCAAATTTAGTGTCATTAGACTCGTCTTATTGAGACATTTAATTTGACTATAATTTTATTGAAATTGGAGCTTATATATTTTTGAATTTAATTTTAAAAATATCTAACACAATGCTTTTAAATCCAAGCCAATCAAATATTTTTTTTTTGTTGAAGATGCATCAATTATATTGTAATATATTCATAACATGTAGTATACTATTTATATTTATGTGTGACATTATTTAAACTAGTAAAATGCACGTGCACAAGGTGCACGTGTGCACGTGAATAATTTTTTTTTCAAATAAAACATATATAGATCCAATATAAAATTACTTTATGACATGATATATGATTAATATTTAAGTATTTATGAATATTACATGTAATATTTATATATATTTGTTTATAATTTATACATAATCAATATGCATATAAACTTGTATTAGTCTTCACAAACAATAGTTTGAAGTGTGTAAACTTAATAATCTAGTATAAATGAAAGTGCACATGATGCACGTGAATAAAATTAAAAAATAAAATAAAATTATGTAATAAAAATTAAAATAAAATAATTTATGACATGCTTTATCAATGATATTAAATTCTATATTAATATTAAATACAATATTTGCATATATATATATAGATGATTTATGTATAATCAAATATATATATATATATAAATTGATATTATTTTTTAAATATACTGAAAAAGTTCGATTAAAATAAAAAATAGCCTTATTTTTATTGTGAGGGGTTTGTATTTTGTTGACATTAATATGACATTCTTCATATAACTGAATTTGTTACTTAAAATAAAATAATAAGCCTATAATAGAGCATTATCTATAAGAGCTAAAATTTATCAGACAAACAATATTGAATGATCACTATAAGAAAGACTAACAATTAGCAAACAACCAGTCAAAACTCATGTAAATTGAATTAAGATAGACAAAAAAAAGTTTATAAGATAAATCTTTCACATATAAATGAGCTTTTAACAAAATGCAAGAAGACATAATAATAGAATTAAAAAAGGATAAAGTACACATCGCCAAACTCAATGGATTTCAAGCATATGAGTTTTAAAATGTGTGTTATAGATCCTAAAATTGAGTAATGAATGCATCATCTTTCTTATGTATTCTCTTCTCATACATCACATTAATGAGAATCAATAGAAAAAGATATATAATTCATACTTATTCAATACCGTTGAAATGTTACAAAATAAAGAATGTTGTTGTAACGTACATATGCATAATACTTTGATTTTGGTTTTCCTTGATTTGTCTTATTTCTCATGCGGTTACCCTTAACCCAAATCAGCGATCACATAAGAGCATCTTTGGTGCTGCGAGAGTACCATAGAAGAATAAAAAAAAAAAAGAGTACCATAGAAGAGTCAAACAAGATAACAAATTACGATGAATAGGAAAGTAGATTACGTAATAACCTTTAGAATCAAGGTTGCAAATAAGGAAATACTTAATGGGGAATGGACAGTTGTGTTGTACGTTCTCATCTTCTTCGTCAACTTCTTTGTCAACAGTGAGAGAATTGAACATAGGAAAATGAAACAAAAAGCACAAAATGGCGGGAAATGATGATGAAAGGTGGAATGCTATACTCCATAAAGGATATAAACGAAGGATCATAAAAATTGCAAAAGACCATATAGCTCCACAAATAATTCAAAATAACTCCATTACTCTATGACGAGAGTAATTATAAAAAGGATAACATCATTAAAAAAAAAAAATCACACCTGACACTTAAAAATGCCTTGTTTTAAAAGCATCTTTATATGAAAAATCAAGCTAACTGATGAAGCTCTTTAAGCCAAATTTCTCTTAAACGTGCAAAAATCTGTTTCCTTGACAACGCATGCTGATCCCTTCCACCAAGTGGTGGAGCTAGGTTTTTTTTTGGCACAAATTATCAATACTAAAAAAACTGGGATTTTTATTTGGTCCGGTGCAAGGACCTAGAGGAAGGTTCGGTTTTGCCTAAAAAAGTGCAAATACCGAGTTTTTTGAAAAAATACCGAGTTTTTTGAAAAACTCGGTATTTGCACTTTTTGACCTATTTTTGTCTAAAATCGAACCTTCCTCTGCATCCAGTAAAAGGACCTAATAATTGCTCAAAAAAACTGTCTTTTTCATCCGAATTTTGACCAGTATCGGCGGTTTATTTTATTTAATTTTTTGTTAAACTTGTTATATGAAATGATCAATTATATAATAAAAAATTTTGATATCAGAAATAGTGAAATGATAAATTATATACTAAATGCTAGTATATTTGATATCAGAAATAGTTGATTGAAATTTTTTTAATTTTAAAATTAGATATGACGGAAAAATAATACAAATTTTACCTTAGTATTAAATAATAAAGAATCAAATCAAAGAAATAAAATGAATTACGTCTATTAACTTTACTACATCAGATCAAGGGAGTAAAATGAATTAATTATGTCTACCAATAACACTTGGATGAAGCAATACCATAGCATTAAAAAAAACAGCCTTTCTGACAACGTTTCCCATCTATCGTCCAAAACACACAAAACAAAAAACTCATATTTGCATTATTTTGGGTAAAAGAACAAATTAACATTTAACATACCACGAGCTGATACCCAAATCTGTCGTTGTGATGGCCTCCTTCCTCTCTTCGTTGAATAATAATAAAACCCAATTCAAATTGCAACAACTGACACATAGAAATTGGAATTGTGAAGTTTGATCAGGGAAAAAGTAGAAGAGGAGCGCGGAAGGGAATACTTGATTGCCATTGAATAACCAAAGGGAAGGTTCGTCAGGATGTAAGTGTCCTACCAAAACTTAGATTTGGCCCTAACTTCATTATTAGCCCACTGTTTCATGTGATGGTCGAATGATCGTTGATGGCGGCTAGCTGCGGGATGGGACGTCTGAATTTGGGACGACAATGGATGTGAAGGGTTGAGGGTAGGAGATTTAAGAGATAAAACCAACAAAAAAAATATATAAATATGATAGACAAAAAAAGAGCGCAGTAGAAAAAAAGATCGTTTCCTTAGAGGGAGCTCCAATCGTACTTTAGATCCGAAATGAACAACGTAGCGAATAAGATTCTTTAGCGACTCCCATCGTGACTTCTAATCTGACATGAACATCCAACAATGTGGTAGAAGGAGGATAAGAAGATTCTTTCTCAACTCTTTCAAAACTCTTCTCCTTTTTAAGCACACAAAGTCTGAGAAGGAACGACGGTGGATGCGAAAGATTAACGAAAGAATTTACAGGATTTAGCCGAAGAAGCATTCAAGAAGAAAAAAAAAAATCCTTACCCTCCTGGCGTGCTCCAGTCGTGCGTTCCGATCTAATAGGAACAATAGGCCAAGAAGTTTTTTTAGTGCATGTTCAAAACACTTCTTCACGCTAAGCCCAAACTGAGGCAAAGATGTCTGAGAATGCCTAGAGGATCATTGTTGAAAATTTATTAGAGTGGCTTGCAATTAATTCTGATTATGCTAGTCGATTGCAATGGATGGGGGAAACGATTCGGCTTGACCGTCGTTTCACAGTCCTCCGACTTCTGTAAGCGTTTGAATCATAATGACGAGGGCGTTTCGTTAAAACGTTTAGAAGAATTAATAAATTAAATAAGTGAAACGGAATCTAATAAATAAATTAATTAAATGTATAATTAAGTATTTATGGCAGAAGAACTGAAACGCTCTTAGAAAAAATCAGTTAAATAAATACTTATATGATAAATAATAGAATTTGAAGAGTCAAGGATGGACGTTGTAGATTAAATTAAAATTTATAGATGAACGATCAAGATTTAATATGGGTGAAGTCCCAAGCCACTTTTATATAGATAGTATAGATTTTAATTTCAACTGAGCTTGAAATTGCTTCAAAGCCAAACTGGATTCAATTGATTTTGAATTGAGATGCAAAAATTAAAAACTGGAATAAAATGAAGTATTGTAAGTTGAGCCATATTTGATTATATAATTTGTAATCTTGATCACCCTAGGCTTCCTCGTTTAACAAGTAATTGCGCAAGAAATGTCTCCTCCGAGGGGAGGACGCTTTAATAACAGCACCGGAGCATTCTTGTTTAATTATCTAAACGATTATTCATGCTTTTAATAAGTTTCATTTCTTATAATGAAATTTTTTTTAATTAGAAATTTTTATTTTAAAAAAGCTGTTCCAAACAAAACTTTAAACTTCTTGCTGCTTCTATCTTATCTCTTACCCCCTTAAAACAAAAGTTATTTTAACTGATATCTTTCAATTAAATTTATTATGTACACAGAATGTTTATCAACGTCTGAAATGTTTATATGCCCAAAAAAAAAAAAAAAAAAACTTATGGTTCTGCAATCAGCATAGAACACGTTCAAAACCCATGCAACTCTTTAGCTTTTGTGCGATTTCCTTCGTATCTAGTAATATTGAACACCATGAAAACTAACCCTGAGAAATAGGGAAAATTATTAGGTCTGGTCACCGGACCTATTTCTAGGTCCGGAAATAGGTCTAAACATCCACTAAAAAATTGTCACATAAAATGTACATATGTCCGCAGAATTTTAAGTCAAGCGTAGGTAAAGAGCAGGAAAAGTGCATGTAAAACATAGTCAAAAATCGTAGTCGAAGCGCAAATAAAGAGCGGTCAAAGTACAGTCAAAATGTAATTCACATGGCAAGTTTTTATCTTGACCAGACCTAATAATTTTTCGAGAAATAGTGCTTCAGATGGATAAGGAATTGCCACCAGATAAATTCCATTAGAAAAATCGCATAGAAATCCATAGTTCTCAATCATTATGAAAAAAAGAATGGGTGAAAGGCAATTTAAAACGGCTGAAAATTAACACTAGCTAGCTACAATGCCTTATTAAAGAAAAACCATTGATGGTACAAACTTACAGAGAATTTCAGATCAACAAGACTGGAGATTGAAGGCCACTACTTGGAGAGCAAGAACAGTTCACATTGTCAGAGGCCATTTACTTCAATCAATACAAGTTGATAAATATTTTAAGAGTTCTTATTGAGGTTCTAGAATAGAATTCCAAGTAAAATTTATGTTTTAACACCAATATTTCCAAAATAAAAAATAAATAAATAAAAGAAATGCTTTAGCCAGACATAGAAACCAAGCAAATGCAGGTCATTCCTGCATCTGAGTCTGCTGCGTACTTAACGATGAAATAATTTAGGCTTCGATTGGGGCAGCTTTCTTACTGATTCCTAAAGCAGCTTTTTAGTTTAATAATTAAAAAATTTATACTAAAAAAGTACTTTATGAAGCAGTAAGAAAGCCGTTTCAAACGAAGCCTTAGTCTCAAATAGCTGAGCACATTCAATGGCCACCCAGACAGTCTGACGGCCTTGGTATAGGCTGCCATCCAGCACAACGCTGAAGAGCAGCTTTCAGAGCAGCAGAAGCGGGTTCCACGGTACAAGTCTGGTAGTGTTCGTGAGCCTGAAATAAACAGACATCGCCACAATCTTCCAGCAAACAAGGTTGAGCGCCATTCAGAAACAAATCTCCTTCAGATTTAATCCATCCTGAGGCACCCTCTTCCTTATCAGCTGCCTGCAAATATCAAACATAGGCTGGGCATAAGCTAGGACACGCGGGACTCTAAATAAATTCTAAATTTTTTACACTACCCGAAACCCGACCCGGACCCGACCTGGAAAAATCCGGGTTCAGTTTGACCCGATTAGCAAACGGGCCAAGTTCGGATTTGGATTTTTTGAATTTAGATGACAAAATCTTTTATGAATTAGAAGTATATTAGCCTTAGTAACATTTTTTTATTAAATAGTGATTAAATTTTAATAGTACATGATTAGAATGTTGCAGAAAATGAAGAAAACTGAAATAACAATGATATGTAATCACATTTTTTTAATCTTGATAATATGCTCAATCAATTGATTAAAGCATAAAATTATAAACTCTGGTTCAAAAAATAAAATAAAGATTGCATATCATGGTAAGTAGTGACACGGAGTATATATAGAGAAGATGATATAGATAAGTCTAAATTTATTGAACAAATATTGGATGATTTGTAGTGGGATAAAGTAGATTACATTATTGTTTTTACAAAACCAATATATAACATGTTAAGAGAGGTTGATACTAACAAGCCTCATCTACACCTTATCTATAACATTTGGGATTCTATGATTGAAAAATTGAAAGGCATCATATATCAATATGAAAAAAAAAGAGTGATAATGAGCACTCCACATTTTATAAAGTGGCATATGACATTTTTGTACAAAGATGGAATAAGACCATTATTGTTCTTTCATCCCAAGTTAACTTTCAACTTTTTCAATATATTCGCCAATCAATTGAATAATTATGAATCTTACTTATTAGATGAATTCTTTTATTAGATACTATAACCACAATTGGCTAAGTGAAGCTCCAAATTAGGTTGCCCACATAAAGATGTAGAAATATCAAAATGAAAGCAAGAAATAGATACTTGAAAAACATTTTTCCAAAAATTGAAGAGGGATTAATGATTAATTTGAAATTTGTAAATTTTTGAATTTAGTAGTGCTCTTGCAAATTATGACTATAACTACTAGAGACACTATAGATGAAGATGCTTAGTGGATGATATATAGTGTTTGTTCCCTTTGACGATGAAATTTGGCTTTTAAATTGTTAGCTTAATCATGTTCCTCTTTATGTTGAATAAGAAATTAGAGCATGTACTCTTTTATCATTTCCCTTAGGAATAAGATCACTCCTCTATGGAAAACAAGGGGGGCCGGTCTAGCTGGTGGGCGGAAGAGCCTTATGGGCACCAGCAGTGTGGGTAGCAGGCAAGAAGAGAGGGGGGGGGGAGGAGAGAGGGATCAAAGGGTATTTTGTGTTTTGCAATAATTTTCTTTGGAGTTGTTCCTAATGGCGCCTAGGGTTTGTGGAGAGTCGATCTACCTTTCAATTAGTAGATTAACTTATATCTTGGTTTGTTTTGTCGATATCCATAAAATCAGCCCATAATCTTATTCTTTCTCACTAATTTTTGATGTGTTTTCTCTTCTTTATTGTTGTTTTTTGCTATGTTGAGATCAAATTCCTATCAAATTGGTATCATAGCACCTTTTTTTTTTGGGGGACTTGTGGTGGCTAAAAAGGTTGATGTGTTGGAGAACAGGCTTGATGGGGAAGTTGAAAATTTGAAATCTAAATTCAGAGAGCAAATTTAGATTTCTATGGAAGAGATGAAGAAAATGATGTTAGAGTTTCAATCAAAATGACATCATCGGAGGCAAGAGCACCGTTAACTGGACAAGTGGGGAAAACCCTAATACATGGATGATGAGAGAGGATCATGAGGTGAAGATTTTGGAGGAAGAATATGAGATGCCACCTTTGGAGCGACTTCCAAAGAAGGAAAGGGGTGAAGGGTATGACCGGTAAAAAAATTGAGATGGTGAAGATCAGAGAGCCGATTTGGGAGAGGGAAACATGGAGGGATCATAACACCCACTATATTGGAGGATGAAGCAATTAGGGCAATGAAAATCTTAGGGTGAGAAAGTTGAAGATGCCAGATTTTTAGAAACAATATGCTTACGGGTGGATTTATAGGGTGGATCAATATTTTATTGTGAATGGGTTGACAAAAGATGAAAAACTCACTACAACTGCTCTAGGTCTGGAGGGGAAGACTCTATCCAGATACCAATGGAGAGACTTGCGAGATCTGATCCGATCATGGAGGGAGTTCTAAGATTGTCTACAGAATATTTTCAAACCAATCAGAAAGCAGACTTCTATGAACAGTTCTTTACTCTGGTGTAGGAGGGGACAGTGAAAGAGTAGCGGAAGAAGTTAGAACACTTCTTAAGCCGACTGGGAAGGTTGTCAGAGATTGTGCTAAATGAGAACTTTC
The DNA here is from genome assembly GCA_019514585.1 of Dendrobium officinale. Lineage (NCBI taxonomy): Eukaryota > Viridiplantae > Streptophyta > Magnoliopsida > Asparagales > Orchidaceae > Dendrobium > Dendrobium officinale. The sequence continues at coordinate 29,847,976 of CM033693.1, read as the reverse complement.
TGAAGGGGCTCAAGCCTGATATTCGAGCAGTTGTTCGAATATTAAAACCACGCGGCTTAGGGGAGGCTATGGAATTAGCCCAGCTGGTGGAGGATAAGAACTCCTTGGAGAGTAGTTGTAGCACAGTTTGGGATTCTCTTACTACATGACCACTACATTTCTAGCACCAAAGGTGCAGACGGTGCATATTCAAAAGGAAGCCATGAGGGATAAAGGCCATGAGGGATAAAGGTCAGGAGTATGACAAGGGGGGAACATCAAGAGATTGACTGAGCTAGAAATTTAGGAGAAGCAGGAAAAGGGTTTATGCTTTAGTTGTGATGAGAAGTTTGCTCCAGGCCATCGTTGTATGGACCGTTTGTTATAGGTCCTAATAGTCTGCAATGAGGAGAAAGATGTTGTAGAGGAGGAAGTAGATGATGAAGATAATCACCAGCACTTAGATGTTGTAATCATTTAACTCAGTGGTCAGGTTCACACCGAACCACACCATGAAGGTTAAGGGGAAAATCGGGCATCAAAAGGTGGTAGTATTGATGGATAGTGGAGCTACCCATAATTTCATTTCCAACAGGATGGTGGATCAGTTGAGGCTGAAATTAGTGGACATTGGGGGCTTCGGGGTTATGTTGGGAACATGAATAATAAAGAGTAGAAGAATTTCCAGAGTGATCCTAATCCTTCCCGAGGTTCAGGTATTGAAAGACTTTTCGCCATTGGATTTGGGGAGCATATATATGATACCAAGAATGAAGTGACAACATAAGTTGGAGAAGATTAAGATTAATTAGAAGGCTCTAACGATGGAGTTCAAGGTTAAGGGGAGGAGCATGGTTATTATAGGGGATCCTAACTTATCCAAAACTATGGTTTCACTCAAAACCAGAGTGAGAGAAGTCCAGGGAGGAGTGCGATTTTTGGTGGAGCTGTAGAGTTTGGAAGGAGAAGAGCATGGGAAGAAGATATAAGCATCATACATGATTCAACCACTCCTAAAACAGTATCGAAAGGTGTTCCAGCCAGTTCAGAGGTTGCCTCCTTCGTGGAAACACGAACATGTTATCGTCTTGATGGAATCTCACCTATCAGTGTTTGTCTGTTCCGTTATCCCCAAATCTAGATGGATGAGATAAAAAGATTGATTAGGAGGATGATGGAGGCAGGGATCATTCGACCTAGTGTCAATCCATTTTCCACTTCAGTACTATTAGTGAAAAGAAATATGGCAGTTGGAGGTTTTGTGTGGACTACCGGGCGTTGAACAAGAAGACCGTGCCATAAAAGTTTCCTATTTTAGTGATTAATGAGTTATTGGATTAGTTTTATGGAGCGGTGCTTTTCTCGAAGATTGATTTGAAGTCAGGGTACCATCAGATCCATATAAGGCCCGAGGATGTTCCTAAGATGGCATTTAGGACTCATAAACTAAGAGTTTTTAGTGATGCCTTTTGGCCTCACTAATGCTTCAGCTACTTTCTAGTCTCAAGTGAACAGTGTATTATGTCCATATTTGCGGAGGTCTATGTCAATCTTGTTTGATAATATTTTAATTTATAGCCCTCTTCACTGTGATGTTAATCTCAGCCTCTAACATAACCTTCGACTCCTTCATAGCCTAAGCTGACTAAGCTCTCACACCTCCACTCCAGACACCATATAGTCGATCATACCTCAAATCCGTTCCACGCCAGACCCGCGATCGAGCTCTGTTCGACCTGTATACTCAGCTCTTAAGGTATATATAAATTTAGTTATTAATTAGTTTATAATAATAATAATTATTATTATTATTATTATTATTATTATTATATATATATATATATATATATATATATAAAGAGAATAAAAAATGAGAAGAGGAAATTCAAAAATTAAAATTGGAAAAAAAAAGAGAGGGATTTTGTCATCATCACTGTCATCGTGCAGGTCTAATTTTTAAACTCAAAATCCTATTTTCAGCGCTCGCGACGCGCTGGCAGACCACCCTACGCTCTCTCATAGCATGGTGGGAGGGAACTTGGTGTGATGTTTGCGGCAAAGCAAGTAAGCCTCTAAGCACTCACATACCGTGAAGGTGACAATTTCTAAGTACTCGTAGATGCCTTAGTGCCTACGGGTAAAGAATTGTGTATTCCCAAACAAGTACCTCGAAGACCCCTAAGCGCTGTCGTAGCGTGGCGGAGATTGAAGAAATAAGGTTGCAGTGTCGCCCTATACCTCCTAATTCCTAAATAAGAGAGACGTTGGGAGGTTACTGAAATTTTCAATGAACCCTTAAGGTATAAATATATATTTAGTTAATAATTAGTTTATTACTATCACTATTATTATAAGTACACACACACACACACACACATATATATATATATATATATATATATATATATATATATATATATATATATATGTGTGTGTGTGGGGGGGGGGGGGGGGGGGGGGGCTCCAAAAATTCTGCCCCGGCCTCCCCGTCGTGCGATTTCTTTTTATATTTGACGAGGGATTTTTAACGAACTAAGTTCCGGGGTAAATTTTGGAAGGCAGATGGGTTTGTAGATAAGACACTACCCAGAGATTTCGCCCTCATTTTGCGAAGACTTTATGATCTGAGTTCTGGTTTCCTATAGGCGCAAGCCCCTATAGTTAATTACCCCTCCCGATCACGAGAGATAACTTTCGATTAAAGCTAGTCATCAATCAGATACGTTTATCTGTAGATACACAGTATCGAGCATATAGTAGCAGCAATGGATTTAGGTATTTGAAATGTTTGGAAGTTTGGGAATTTGAAGAGTTTGGATATTGGGAAATTGAAGAATTGGGTTTTTGGATTTTTGGGTTGGAAGATTTGATATTTAAAAATAGAAATTTCACCATCTTGCACTTAAAGCGGATGGTGGGGGAATGGATGATAGACCCGATCAAGATCCCATGGTTCCGTCGTCCCGGGCCATCGTGATCTCTGGTCTACTTAGTCAGAGGAGGTAGTCGGACCCAACCTGACAGAAGGATCCTTGTCGGCAGCCATGGGTTGCTTCGTCCAAGGGGACCTTGTAGACCTTGGTTGAATGTTTGTCTAAGGGGACAAATTTGAATCCACCTTAGCTAACAGAGGGCTTTGTGCCCTATCGATCATATCCTATTGATTCATATCTCAAGGATTTGATGCCAATAAGGAACGTATTGACTCTGGCCATAACCGGTATTTCGTGGTGCCATTTGGCGACAAAACCACTCGGTTCAGAGGGCCCTGGGTCGTTGTAACCGTTTATCCTGCGGTGCCATTTGGCGGCAAACTGCCGGTTAGATGACACGTACCACGTCCTTACTGGCAGGAGAATGTTTTGAGAATAGATCCTAGTGATATTTTCGACCAGGCATTTGGCTCTTTGTGAGCTGAAGTTATATTTGAATTTGTCCACCTCGGCAAACTGTTGTGGAGGGTGGATGGATTTTGCTTTAAGATATTAATGATTTGATTTCAAATTTTAAATATCTTGACTTTTAGGATTTAAGGAATTTTGGATTTTGAGTGGAGCTTGGATGGCATTTAAAAATATTTGTGAACCACTCCGGTTGAGATAAACAATCAACACGGCCATCATCGGGGAGACATTGAGGTCACTTGAAAAAATATTTGGATTTTGTAGAGGTTTGAGGGCATTTGAATGGACTTTTGGGAGATTTGAAAATGCCTGAAATTAACCCCTCCGATTGAGATCTTCAATCAACGCGGCCATCATCGGGGTGTTTGGGGGCATTTCCATTTTCTGAATTAAACCTTGTCGACTCTGTCTAGCTGTCAACAGAGGATCGAGTTTCGTAGGCTTTATGCCTTTGTTAGTGAATTCATATTGTTGTAGACCTTGAAGGCCTAATATGAATGTATTAAAGCAAATATACCGGTCGTCACAACCTTATATTTGATTAATGGTTCGAACCCTGTCGACTCCTATTGATTCGTATAGAATGATCGGGTTCGAATTTGAATTCACTTATCGACCCGCACAGCATCCCTAGGCGTCACGTGTGTACCAATAACACGCTCGCCGGGGCCTAAGCGGGTTACGATTGAATTTACCCCTTTGTGTACCTATGTGTATACAGTTTATAGTGCACGTGCAGGGGTATTTTGAAAGTATTTATAGACGCCTTCTGTCCGCTAGTACGAGTGTTGCGGATCCGGTGGCGGTGAGTTGTAGATCGTAGACGCCTTCTGTCTGCTTGTATATGTGTTGCAGATCTGGTGGCGTTGCATTATAGGTTGTAGACGCCTTCTGTCTGCTTGTATCAGTGTTGCAGATCCGGTGGCGTAGCGTTGTAGGTTGTAGACGCCTTCTGTCTGCTTGTATCAGTGTTGCAGATCCGGTGGCGTAGCGTTGTAGGTTGTAGACGCCTTCTGTCTGCTTGTATCAGTGTTGCAGATCCGGTGGCGTAGCATTGTAGGTTGTATACGCCTTCTGTCTGCTTGTATCAGTGTTGCAGATCCGGTGACATTGCGTTGTAGGTTGTAGACGCCTTCTGTCTTCTTGTATCAGTGTTGCAGATCCGGTGGCGTGCATCTTGATATTGACTCCCCCTTTCTCATTCACCGGGGATGGATTTTCTGGATTTTGGAGTCAAAGACTGTTAATTTGGAAAGAACTCATTTTAGGCTCTTCGGCGTAGTGGACTTGCTATTTCCAGTGTTTGTGGGCACCCGAACTGTTTTTTTCTTAATTATAGAACCAAAAAGAGACTTTGGAACACCAGTAAATTTGGTTCTAATTTGCTCAAACATTTCCCCCCTTTCTGCCAGGGGGTGTCCTTTTTCGTATATCGGGCTGCCTTTGTACCCGAAATACTTGGAGATTTTGATCACCGCTGTCGTAGGTGATGCTTGTACTTGTGTCCACAGTAGTTCGTTGTACCTATGACATATTCACTGTTGTTATCCACAAGTGTTCGTTTGTAGGGGACCGCTGTATCAACTATGACTTCCTAAAAAAAATATTTGTAGAAGACCCATTGCTTCTACATCATGTCCACCCTTTCACCAATCTAGGGTAGGTGTTAATTGTACTTGTGCCCACAGTGGTTCGTTGTGCCTATGAGGTACCCACCGTTGTTATCCACAAGTAGGTTGTATTCATTTGCAGGGATCCGTTGTATCAACTACGACCTTCTGAAGGTATTTGTAGAAGACCCATTATCTCTTCATCATATCCACCCTTTCACCAATCTCGGGTGGTTGTTATACTTGTTTGACCTTGTAGGGATCGTCGCAGGAGATACTTGTACTTGTGCCTACAGTGGTTCGTTGTCCTTATGAAGTACCCACTGTTGTTGTCCACAAGTTACTTGTGTTTGCTGATGAAAGACTGTTGTATCTACTACGATCTTCTAGATGTATTTGTAGAAGAGCAGTTGTCCCTACACCATGTCCACCTTTCACCAATCTCAGGTGGGTTTGTTGATTGTACTTGTTTGTAGAGGCGGATCTTCCACTATCAAATGCCAGTTTTGCCATCTCAATCTACAGGCAAAGTTGCTAGTGTTGGAGAGTGGTTTCGGGTGCATGTAGGAGGGACACCAATGCATCTCATTCTTGCAGGTACGGTGCTCCCGATTTTGTAGAGACTGTTGTAAGAGTCTGATACATTATTTACTTGCATGCATTGAGATCTTGTGTGTTGTTCTTGGAAGTTCAAGTCTTCTGAAACCTTGTTCAATTCATGTTAGAGTTTACTTGAGCTTGAGTTCTATGTTCGGGGTCCCCTGATGTCCAAGTCTTCAAGTTCAAGTACATGTTCGAGTGCTTGTTCAGAGTCTTCTGAAGTTCTTTGCAAGTTCATTTGAATGTTCAAGTTGACTTGAGTTTGGTTCAAGTATGATTTTATTTCATTTGAATTTGGATTTCTTTAGAAATCTTTTAGAATTTTGTTCTGATTTAGGTTCCCAAGTCCACTGTTCAAGTTCATCTGAGTTCCACTGCTCGTTCTTTTGAGTTCAAAAGTCCACAAGTCATTGTTCTTGTTCAAAAGTTCACTGCTCTTTCTTATTTGGTCCAAATCTTTTTGTTCTTTTGAGTTCAAAACACGTCCGAGTGTAATAATATTTCAACCGAAATTTCGGCAGCCTCCCGGCGTCTCCCCCGTTTAGGAGAAAACTACGAGAAAACTGGGCCTTCCCACCACGCGCAATAAAGGTGTGCATGGGGTCTTTGACGGTACCTGTTACAAGAAAAGAGCAGTTTGCTTTCCCCCGCTTGGGGGTACTTATGAATTATTCCGGCCACGCAAAGAAATGGGTACACCAGGCTCGCCTGGCCTCGCTGTGTGCGTCGAACCAGTTTCCCTCCTACCACGCTCACTAAAGGCGTGCTTAGGTGGTTTGCCGGTTCGGCGCGCACGTCGAAGCAGGAGGGCGAGGGTCGCTCGCTTACCTTGTCATAGGTGTCGCGCCAGTTGCCCCTCCCACCACGCTCAATAAAGGCGTGCATAGGTGGACCACTGACTCGACACACATGCCGAGATAAGAGAGCGAGAAGGGAGGCGACTATCCGCCTCGTCGTAGGCGTCGGACCGGATTCCCTCCTACCACGCTCACTAAAGGCGTGCTTAGGTGGTCTACCAGCCCGTCGTACACGCTGAGGACAGAAGTCTGAGTTCAGAAATTATACCTTCGGAAACGGAGACAGGCGGCTCATGGATCGAGGCGGGAGAGCAGGCATATGCATTTTTTGTTATAATTAATATTAATTATAAGTAATAATTAGGTAATTACAATTAATAATTAATCACTAATTATTAATTAATTATAATTAATACATTAATTATAATTATAATTTGTTAATAATTAACTATAATTAATCGAAATTAATTATAATTAATTAAACAATTATAACTAATAATTAACTGCTAATTAATAATTAACTAATTAATTATAATTATAATTAAATAATGATTAATATATTTAATATTAATAAAAATTAATTAACCCTTCCCCCCTCTTCCTCTGCTTACGGGATCCAGCCAAAGAAGCGTGAAAAGGAGAAAGTTACCTTCCAGCTAGCGAGCTCCTTTGCTTGCTCCCGATCAAAATGTGTTAACTTCCGATCTAACGGGGAGGGGGCGACGTCAAAGGAGTGAAGCCAAGCCGCACGGAGGAGGCGAGGAAGTGCGCTGGAAGGGAGAAAGTTAATCTTCACAGCGAGCTCCCGTTTGCTGCTTCCGCTCAAAGTGTCGTAACTTCCGACTCAACTGGAAGGGAGAGTCGTAGGAAAAGCGAAGCCGAACGGTCAGAAGGAGCCGAAGAAGAGCGCGAAAGGTAGACAGTTATCTTCACAGCCGGCGAGCTCCTTTTCAGGCTTCCGATCAAAGTGTCGAGCTTCCGTTCCGACGGGCAAGGAAAGTCGTCGAGCAGGCGGGGTCGAGCAGTGACGAAGGATGCCGAGGGAGCTCGTGTGAGGGAGAGAGGGAACCAGCGAGAGAGAGCCAGAGATCGAGAGAGGAGAGCTCGGGATCGGAGAGGCAGCGAGAGTGAGAGAGAGTCGACGCGGGAGAGACCGAAGGCCTCGTTGCCTCGAGGCTTTTAACGACTCAAAATGAGTCGTTCTACGATCGTGGGGAGAAATGACGCAAGGCATGGCCTCGTCGTGCGAAGAGCGGCGACAACGTGGGGAGCGACGTGCTTCGGCAGAGCAGGTAGGGATTTTAATTTAATTTTCTTTTCTTTTCTTTTTGTTTCACGGGAGAGGGTCAACAGTGTGTCAAAAAAAGAGAGTAGAGTAGAAGGAAGAGAAGAGGATATTAAAAAAAATAGAAAAAGGAAAATGAACAAAAAGGGATTTTTTTCATCATCATTGTTGTCGCGCAGGTATAATTTCTAAACTCAAAATCCTATTTTCAGCACTCGCGGCGTGCTGGCAAACCACCCTACGCACACTCGTAGCACGATAGGAGGGAACTCGGTACGACGTTTGCAGTGAAGCGGATAAGCCTCTAAGCGCTCTCGTAGCATGAAGGGGACAATTTCTAGGTACTTGTAGATGTCTTAGTGCTTACGGGGAAAGAATTACATATATTCCCAAGCATATACCTCAAAGACCCCTAAGCGCTCTCGTAGCATGGAGGGGATTGAAGAAATACGGTCACAGTGTCGCCCGATACCCACCTGAAGCGCTTTCGTAGCATGGAGGGGAAGACCCAACCCTTGGAATTTCCCCTAAATATGGGAGACGTCGGGAGGTTGCCAAAATTTTCGGTGAACCAAGGACCTGAATTTGGATAATGACATGGGATCAAAATTGAACCAAATAACATGGGACTTGACTTGAACCACATGGAACAAAACTTAAAGCAATAAATCGGAATTTAATTCGATAAATGCATGATAAAATTGAAAATACAAGATGTTGAATAATGATCTAAAGTATTCAAACAGACATCAATTATTGAACATGAAATTTGTGCCGGATAAGAAACTCCAAATGCAATTCACTTATAAGCCAATGCTTAATCAATCATATGTAAACGATAATATCTCCTACATGTATATACAAGAAAGTTGTAATGACGTGACGACATGCTCAATGCATCCACCAATACATTCATTTTACAAGCAAATACATCGATTTGTCATGAAAAATTAAACATAAAAACCTGCTGAATGAAGCAAATTATCAATCGACATGCAAGGAATTGGGCACATCTATGAATAATTATCTGTTACATGACATGTTCTTTAGCAAGACACGAAGGTGGTGATTGACATGCAACAAAGGTGATGATCTCCAATATTCTCCATCTCAAAACAAAATCACCTTTGACCGATTCAGCTAGCCAATAGTATTAGAAGGATATGAGAACTCCTCAAAACAAACATACTGACTACTTGGGTAGAGGAGGATGAGTATGAGCTTGTTGGAACTGATCTAGCACAGTATGAATCCATCTAATGGAGCTTATCAAAAGTGACATAGTTGTCATTCCTTACGCATAGATCCATATGATCCTCATCGTGCTAGACAACATCCCTTCTCTCTGTTTGAAATATTTTTACACTACTACACTAAAGAAATTGAAATCAATTTCTTCTGGTCAAAACTAGTCAAACTTTAGTAGGTTTTACTAGGATCATAGAGCTCATGGAGGACAATTAGGTTCAAAAAATACAAATCAAAAGAGAGAACTAGGGTTTTTATTGGTTTCTTGATGAATCAATAGCAATTTTCGGAAAGATGAGCCTCAATATTACAAGGAAATAAAGAAAGAAAATGGATCTCCCCAAAAAAGAGGAGTCTCAAAAAAGGATCTTACACATGACACCTGGACATCTTATTTTTGGGTGTCTACTAAAGTTATGCTACATGCAATGCCATTCAAGATACTGCTATGATTTTAAGTAGTATGATATGATTGTCACATGCTATACAACTTCGTCGGGACCTATCTCTTATCAAAAAGTGAGTCTTTTTGGATGAATATTGTTGTCAATATAACTACTTTGTTCGTGTTGACAAAGTAAGATGGACGACATCACAAGTTTGGGTATTAAGGCTTTATTTGGGACGGTTTTCTTACTGTTTTATTATAAAGCATTATATCAGCTTTATAGTACAAAATTTTTTAGTTTAAATATTTTTTTTAACTAAAAAACTGCTTTAGAAAGCAATAAGAAAGCCATCACAAATGAAGCCTAACTATTGGAAAGTAGGTTATAAATGCAATTTGATGGGAACAAATGGGCTTGTTATTCTCTTATCATGTTTTCAACCACTTCTTGAACAGCATGTGGTCTTTCTAAAACTTTCCATGGAGAATTTAATCCAATGATCCGGTGTGACTTAGCTAAGTTTCCCTGTACAATAGGCTTAAATTAATGATGCCCTAGCCCACCTAACCGAATAGACTTGACTACCTAGACCAGACTAAAATAGATAGCAAAGCGAAAGATAGGTTAAAATTAATAGTAAAGGAAATAGAAGGTTAATTCAATTCAAATTTACCATCTCTGTGAGATATTTAAAAACCAACTTCTTCTTCCCAGCTTCGTATATGTTGCATTGAGAGATAATCTGAAACAAAAGACATTAAAATTGGTTTACTTACTACTATTCAGATGCTTTAAGACTTACAAAAGTTACAAATTAGCCAGTAAACAAACACCTGTGATTCAACGCTAGCACAAACGGCATATATGCCCCAACTTCTTGTGTAATTATTGTAAAGATGAACTTTGGCAAATCTAACACGAGGATGCCTTTGCTTTGTTCCATCAAAAAAACAATGGTGAATTGTCACTCGAATGCATCGATCGGTGATATTGGTACTGGAAGCTCCAATGATCAAAGATTTGTCATGCATGGAGAAATGACATCTGCTTACAGAAAGTCATGGGAATTAGAAACTTCAATAAAAATGCAAAGATTTATAATCTCTACCATCAATGAAGCATAAAATGATTAATGGCATGTCTTCATTTACTGTATCCTCAATACTCATAATGTTACAAAGCTGGCGAACAAACGTTTACTTGATAAAATGCACTGTGTCACCTCATACCCATAATTAATCTCTACAAATTTAAAAAAATGGATCAACAAAGCTTTATAGATTATCTATACAACTGTAAGATCAACACTATAGTATTAAATTTTTTCATTCAAATTTTGCCTATCTTCTCTGAAGGTGAAAGGAAGTAATAGAAATTTATAACTACAGGTACGTGGTTGTGAGAACAAAAAAGGGCCTGAATGATGATTTTCTTCTTAAAACAGAATGTATATCGGAAAAAAATGTTACAGACAAGAGCTTGAATAATCCGAGTCAATACAGAACAATTTAAAAGTTGAGCTTTAAATACTTTCTCATAACTTTCTTATTATGAAGTAATACTACTAATTAAAAATAAAAAGATTTTGTAGCTTACATACTACTTAGTATTGAGATACTGTTAGACCCGAATCGTGCGAAACAAGCGTTAGTTCTGATGTGAAACATGTTGGAGTTACGTGAGAAATTAAAAATCAATTGATTTAAAACTTGCTAATGTAAAATTATTGCTTGCAACAAAGAAAGATCCTAGAATTCAAACTAGTCGGCTTGCTTAGGCAAAGGCGTGCTCTTGAGATTAACCAAACAATTCAATCAAAATTCAAAGATATAAGTAAATGTTACAAGCTCATAACATAATCCAACACTTAATAACGAGATGTTCACCTTGAGTACCTTCTCACTCAACCACTCTTAGGCTTTAGCAGAGAAAGACGAACCATGCGATGAAGGATATTACCACTAGGAAGATGGGGCCGAAGACCATCGTTGATGGAGAAGTAGCCGGCGGTAGAGGAAGCGGTGGGTGACCGGTGATTAGACAAGGTGTCTTGGGTTTTTGAAGATCAATCGTCCCCGCTAAACAGTAGATTATGCGATTGACGTAGTCTACCACCGATTCATCGTACTCCCAGTCGGGCTCGTAGAAAGGGGAGCGGAGAATGTAGATTTCCCCTAGGGCGTTGTAGGCGAAATCGTGATCGACCTCAGGATCGGCCATGCACCGATGACGATGAGGTTAGGAGAGGAGGTCGTCTTCTTCTCTTGGCTTCCAGTTTCATGAGCAACTAGGTTTTCCCAAGAGTGAGGATGCAAGGGAAGGGGAGCGGCCAAGGTAGGGAGAAGGGGAAGGGGCGGCTTGAATGAGGAGCTTGGATTAGGCTAGGAGAGGAAATTTGAAATTAATTTCAGATTTCCTTAATTTGAGTTGGGCTCTCATAATTTCAAATTTGAAATTTAGGCGTTAGGAGGGAAAGTGGGAATTAATGGGGCTTAATTTGGAGCCTTGAAGTAAGCTCCTAATTAAGGAAGGAAGGCAATGGGTGGCCGGCCATAAAGAGAGGGGAGAGGAAGTTTTAGAAATTATGAAATTAATTTAGATTTAAGTGATTTTGGAGGGAATTGAATTTGAAAATTTGAATTCAAATCCAACTAAGGCTTAGGTTTAATTGGCATTTAATGGGTAATACCCATTAATGGGGCCGGCGGCTTCATGAGGGGAGAGAGAGGGATTAGTGAGAGGTTTTGGGAGTTTCTAAACAAGGTTTGTGAATTAGGAAAGATAGTAATAAATCCAATTTATTTAAATTTAAATTGAATTCATGACTAAATACTTTCCTAATTAAGATTGATAAATAAGGAAAGTATTTGAAATTTGAATTTCAAATTTCAAACAAAGATAATTACTTTTCTTTTCCCATGGAGCTAATTTAGGAGGGGAATTATGACGATTGAAATCATCATAATTGAGGTGGATCCAATGGGGAGGCTGGCGGCAATGGGGGCTTGGGGGATGACGTAGGGTGTGAGGAGGGGAGGTTTGAGCCGCCTGTTGGAGAGAGGAATTTGGTGCTTCTAGAAGGTCGGATTTGAATCGGGGTGGGTGCAATGGTGGAGCTAGGTGGGAAGGTGGTTATTGGCCGGCGGGTATGGAGAGGAAGGTGGGGAGGGAAGATGGAAACCATGAGTCACGGACTCTTCCAATGACCGGTGGGTATTGCACTTGCTCACCTTGAGCTCTCTCTCCCTTCTCTCTAGTGCACTCACAAGAAGAAGAAAAAAAAAAAACACATAAAATTTCATTATCAAATCATCATCCCCTTACAATAGATGGGGCCTCAATATATTAGGTCTGACCATCAATATATAAGCCTGAAATAAAACAAAGAAAAGACACAAATGCCCCTTGGGCTACAAATCCCATAGACTCAAATAAAAGGGTACAAACGGAACTAGCAAACAAACATAACATAAAATATAAATGCATCAAAAATAGAGGTGCTGAATCGTAGCCGTCGATCTACGATTTCGTCGCCGGTACATGTGTCTGAATCTCTTAACGATGTCCTCATCAAGTTTCGCCTCTCCTGTACGCGCCAATCGGACCGTCCGGGTCCAATGGAGTTGTTTAGGAAGGATTTTTTAGGGAGTTAGTAGGAAAATTTGAATGTATGGACTATTTAGAGATTTCCTTTTTGATTGTATGCATTAAATAGTTTGTTTTCCTAGGTTTAGGGCATCTTGAATTTGGCTGAAATTTGAGATCTCTTAGGTTTTTGGGCTTTAGCGGTGTCTAGAGATTTGGGAGAGATATCTCAAATAGATGATCAATTGTATCTTGCTATTTTTCTTCTGTTAGTTGGATTATTGCAATAAAATCTACTGTTTTCTAATTTTTCCATTGGTTTTGTGGATCGTGCTTGCTGTTTTTGTCTCTATTGTTAGGGTTTACTTGAGATATTCAAGTGCTTCCTAACATATACATAAATTTGAGCAGTCTTTGCCATGATTGGAGCTATAATAATTGAATTCCATCACCCAAAAGCTTTGAAATCCTTCAACAATGTTTCAAAGCTTTTGAATGTCATGAAATTTATAATGTGGTAATGAAGACTGGTAACAGTGTTAAGCTCCTAAACCCTAAACAAAGCAAATAATTTATAAATTTCACTGTTTAGTGTACCTTGAAATAGTGATATCTGTACTTTCTTGGGTAATATCAATCAATCCATCATCAAAATCACGTAAACTGCAGCGATCTATCCAAATATGTCTTGACCTAGGTTTTATCTGGATCCCATCTGCATCATGTCCTCTACCACCTTCAAGCTCCAAGTTACATATAATGACATGTTCGCACTCTGCTAATTTCAAGCCTTTGCCAGTTATCTTTATCTTTTGTCCTCGACCATCAATTGTCTTGTAGGAAGATACCCTCAGACTTGATGAAAGCTGAATTGATCCTGAAACTTCAAAAACTATCCAGAGTGGTTCTTTCCTACGACAACCCTCGCGAAGAGAGCCACATCCATCATCTACACAACATAGAGATCATGCAATGGTTCAAATTATAAAGGAATTTAAAGAAGCTTGTCCAAATGAGATACATATGGAGATTTGGAGTAATAAGAGATCATGAAATGGTTTAGTTAACTTTTTTTTGATGAAATTTTAAAGACCAATGGAAGCAAGATGATTGGAGAAAAAGTATTTCAGTATCAATATTTGAAAAAAATGTTTTGTTCAAGAATGTTCAAATTATAAAGGAATTAAACTGATGAATCATATAATAAAACTATGAGAGAATGTTATGGAGGATAAACTTAAAAAATTATATTAATTTTTTAGAATCAATTTATTTTCATACCAAGATGATCTTATGAAAGTGAATGTTGTACTAAAACAATTCATGGAAAAGTATAGATAGAAAATAAAAAATATTTATATAATTTTTATTGATGTTGGAAAAGAATATGATAGAGTACCACTATAATTAATTTGATGCATAATGAGAAAGAAAGGCATGGGTGCTAAAAATATGTTGAAGTGATTAAAAATATTAAATCATTGACTATATTAAAAGTAGTTGGAAAATAACCAAAGAGTTTTCCATTACAATAAGATTGCATCAATGATTGACATTGATTCTATATTTTTTTTTTTTTTTTGTATTAGCATAGATAAGCTAACAAAAAAATATTCAAATTGAGGTGCCTTAGCATATGCTTTTCGCAACTATTATAGTTCTAATCATTGCGATATTTGTTGAAATAAATGAAAGTTAGAATAATTTAGTAAATATTTAAAAGATAAAAAATATGTATAGAACAAAGATTGTATACGAATGCAATTTTAGTTTGATCTATAGTAAATATTCATAAAACAAATCCCAAATACTTCGGATAAGGCCAATGGTGACAATTATGAGAAAGAAATTAAAAGATGAAGTAATACCTTGATAGGTTCACATAACATGGATCTATTGTAAAAAAAAAGAGACAAAGATGAGAAAATGACTTTAGAATTAAGGCTAAGTTATTAATATAAAGAGATGTCTCTTATTATGCAATAAGAGGATATCATGGAGACTTAAAAGTTAAATTTAACAAAACTATAAAGAGGTTGATTATGCTAAATAGTGTTAGCTAGTAAAATAGTTGTCGATAAAAATTTAGAGTAAGAGAGAGTCACTTTACATGGCTTGATCAAATAAAACGTTAGCCTTCAGATGACCCTATTAGGAGAATAGATATATGCAAAATTTTAGGAAGGAGTGGATGATTAATTTAAATTAGCAGAAGGAGCATGATAAGACGAAAATTTAGAAAAGAGCAAGTTCGTTAAATGATTTGGTGCAATGTTGAATGTACCAAATGATTTGGCAAGTTTTGAATGTGCCAAATCGTTTGGCGCGTTCAGCTAATTAGAGAGAGAGAGAGAGAGAGTTGATTTTAGTTAAATAATATTATTTAACTTGAAAGTCAAAAAATAATTTTTTTTCTAGATATCTTATAGAAAAATTTTATCTAGAAAAATTGAGTTAAATATTATTTAATATTATTTTAAACTTCTAGACTTATTAATATAACATTATTTAAATAGCAATTTTTAAATATTAGTTAAATATTATTTTAAATATTTAAAATTGATTTAAATATTATTTTTTATCCTTTGGAGTTAACAATCATGAATTTTTCTTAAAAAAGATATTTAAATAAAATATTATTTTTTTGATAGTTGAATAAATTTTAAATCAAACTTTTAACTAAAAATAATAAATTTTAAGTCAAGTTTTTAATATTTAAATTAATATTTAACTAATATTTAAAAATTGATATTTAAATAATATTATATAAAAAAATTAAATAATCTTATATAAAAAAGTCTAAAAATTTTTAAATATTATTTAATTCAAGTTTTATTGAAACATTTTTTTATAAAATATCTAAAAAAATTATTTTTAGATTTGGGAGTAAAATAATATTATTTAACTCAAATTGACCCCTCCATCTCTCCCCGTCATCTCTAATGAGCTAAATGCGCCAATGATTTGACGCATTTAGAAGTCGCCAAATCGTTTGGCGCATTTAGCACTGCGCCAAATCATTTGGGGAATTTGCTCATTTCTAAATTTTTGGCGGATCATGCTCCTACCGCTAATTTAGATTAATCCACTGCTCCTTTCTAAAGCTTTGTCACATATGTATTACAATAGGTCTATGTTAATAAAGATAGAGATAAACCTAAAAAAAATTGGTTAGAAAGTATTAAAAATGAATATTTTTTATTAGATTTAAATGAGAATTTAACTCTTAATAGGACACGATGGGAAAAAAAAAAAAAGATTCATGTAGCTGACCCTACATAGTGGATAAAAGTTTGTTGTGGTTGTAGTAGTATAGTAAAATTGAGTGTAACCAAAAATAAGAACCTTAAGATGCATATGTGAAAAATTAGGAATTACAAATTAGCGAATGATTATATCTGAGAATCTGACATCTACTGACGTTAAGGTACTTGAAAATAGACTTGGTGATTTGGAAACATACAACAAAGGGTATAAAATTCACAAATTAACAAGCAGATACAATTAGGATTGAATGATTAAGAATGAAAAAGGATAGACCTAAGAAAACATAGGTAAATTTTTCAAAACATTTTTCTAAGAATAGAAAGAACAAATTACATATGGAAACCATACTTTAATTTTCTGCACTATTTTTCTTTTCAAGATTTAACACCTCAAGAAGAACTAATGAAAACTGAGGATATTCATGAAGCTCACAATGAAAAAAAAAAACATTTTGAGTTCCTTCTAATTTTGTAACCATAACTTTACCCAAAAAGAAAGAGATTCTCAGAAACTAACAATCCATAAGCCATTGATGTGCTTGGATCAAGTATAACATAAACCCTGCCCCTAAACCCTAACATAACAAGCAAGAAGCATTACTTACCATCCAAGTTGGTAACGACGTAAATAGCGCCATGAAGGCCACCGATGGCGTGCCGGCCAAAGCCCTCCGCCTTACCAGCGAGCGCACGGAGGCCACAATCGACGTCGCCGTAAGGAAGAACCACCATCTCCTCTTCGGTTCCCACCTTCCACCAATTCTTCTGAGCGATCTCGGCGAAGCCCTTATTAAATGAAGGACGCCGACCGGTTCGGCCATTACCGGCCGTTTCGATCGAGAGGTGATGGCTGCCGGCTGGTAACGAAGAAAGAAAAGAAAGCAATCCAAAATCGACGCAGACAACAAGCTGTTAGGGAAGCTCGTCGCTTTTCAGTTTTCAAGTTGCAACTGAGGTTTTGTGGGATCGACAAGTTGTTCGAATGGCCGCCATTGCTTCAGCATCATCGCCTTGGAAGAACAAAATTCTATCTGTCAGGATTATTTGATATATTTTGATTATTTTCTGTATTTTTTACGCATCAATTATTAATTCTTAATGCAGAATAAATTATTAAATAATAGAATTAAATTATTAAATAAATATAATTAAATCATCTGATATTCACAAATATCATATTATTAATAATAATAATAAATATATAAAAATGTCTCATAATTTAATTCTATTATGTCATAATATTTAGCTCATAAAATTATATATTTATAATATAATTATTTTTTTTTTTCTTTTGAGATAGGCAGCTCCATATCGTTGAAACAAATTGTTGAATGATGATTGTTAGATTTTTTTGTTGCATTGTTTTAAAACACGCTAATTTTTATAATTTATTATAAAAATAGATACATTAATGCTTTATTGAAAGCAATTTAAATTTGATGAGATAATTTATTTTATTTAATTAAATTTATTTTTTTATAATAAGATATTTAAAAAATGTGGGACACTTTCAACGAAGGCGAATAAATATTGAAAAAGCATTGACAAGCAATAATAAATATAATAATGGTAAGACGAGCATAAATTTGACAAGGGGCGGATCTGTTTTATATATATATATATATATACAATCAAAATTTGTTCTTAGTGTGCTGCCGGCTCACGAGCTTTGTGTGAATGGAAAAGAGAAATATCATTAATTTTTTTTTAATGTTTAATAAGAAAATTTCTAAAAGAGAAATATAGGAAATTGTAGATGATAGCTTTGTGTGAATGGAAAAGATTTTATGGCCATTTTCTTAGCACTATCGAGCTTAGCACATCAATTAGAAAGTGAGCTCGAGTTTCAGCTCGTCCCATTGTGAACAAGCACGAGCCAGCTCACGAGCTCGTGTCGAATCCATGTTGACCCACCCACGTAACTTCTTATGCAATTTCCTGTCCCGAAATTTCCCGCCAGCAAAAATTTCCTGCCCACGGAAATTCCCTGCCCACGAGTTCCTGCCAGTGGAAAATTCCTGCCCGAGGAAATTTCATGCCAGCAATTACTGTTCGACGAGCTCAAGTCGAGTGGTGTGTTGTTCAAACACGAGCTCGATAAGCCACTGAGCTTGAAATCTTGTTCGAGCTCGACTCGTCGAGCCTGTTAACAAGTCGAGCTTGAGCCAGCTCGCGAGTCGACTTGACCTTCGTTACACCCTCTAGGGGGCATAAATTGTTTATATTAAAAAGTACTATCAGAATTTTCCAATAGATATCAGAGCCATCAATTAACTATCATTGCAAAAATTATTATACAAGTAAAAATATATGATATATAAAAATATTTTAAGATTTTGGAAGTGCACTTATTCATCTCCTCATTGCCCCTCCTTAAATTCTCCTTTGTTGTACCTTCAGTCCCTAGTCTCAAGTTTCTCAGATTTTAGAACCATCAGCTAGCTTTTGCATCACGATATATAGCTCAAGTATTATGCCATCGAACCTTGGCCATTAGCTAGTTCAACAAAGGCCTTCACTTTCTAAGCCCAACGCAACCGCAACTCTCAATTCTAACTAATGTGTTTCTAGATCACCATATGCCATGCACTGTCAAGATAGTAGTGCTGATTATAATGCCAAAGGGGGGCCCCAAAATAGCTATAAAAAGTTGACAAAATCCACTCACTTCATGCATTTTCTATCATAAGTGATAGTTAAACAAACTCAATTTCCATTAAAACAAACCATTCGAACAGCAAAGCAACACAGTCAACCCAAAGCTTTGCTTACTTCCCTTTATTAGGCTGCAATCAACCTGAGCATTTCCACCATTCCAGCTGCTTCAACTCTGACTTTCCATATCCATTATCGAATGCATATTTTCCTGGCTGCGACGTGTTTGAATTTGGTCTCCTCACTGGATCTGTGCCTATATAACTCCTCTAAATGATCCTTAGTTGTTTCAATCAGTCTACCATTATTACGATCATGGCTTCTAAATAGAGCTTGAATGCTCCAGAATTCCTCATATTCATCTTCTTCACAGCTACTTTGGCTTCTGCTCAGCTCTCCTCAACCTTTTATGACAATTCATGTCCTTCAGCTTTCCGTATCATCCAGTCCACTGTTAGGGCGGCTATCTACAAGGAAAGACGCATGGGAGCTTCTCTCCTCCGTCTTCATTTCCATGACTGTTTTGTTAATGTGCGTTAACTAAATCTCAGCCAAACAGTTCTTTCTTCTTCATATATTTAGTTTGTCTTTTCCAAACACTATAGTTTTTCGTTTGGGACTATTTTCTTACTGCTTCTTAAAACACTTTTTAATACAAAAAATTTAATTTTTATACTAAAAATCTGCTTTAAAAAGCAATAAAAAAGCTGTCGCAAAACAAAATCTATATGCAGACATAAAGCTGATTATATTTTAATGGCAGGGCTGTGATGGCTCCATTCTACTGGATGACACTACCAGCTTCACAGGAGAGAAGACTGCAGGGCCTAACAACAATTCCCTGAGAGGCTTTGATGTTGTTGATACCATTAAAGCAAATGTTGAGGCTTCGTGCACTCAAGTAGTCTCTTGTGCTGACATTTTAGCCATTGCTGCTCGTGACTCTGTGGTTGCTGTAAGAAACTTGCATAAATTTATTCAAAAAAATATTCAGTACACTATCATATATTCCTTTTCCTTTTTTCTTTTATATAATTTGTTCTACTTTGACTTCGTTTGGGACGGCTTTCTTTCCGCTTCTTGAAACAGTTTTTTAGTACAAAAATTAAAATTTGTACAATTTGATATAATTTGATAGTTAAGACTCAATTTTTTGAAATAAACAGAAAATTTAATGACTATAACAATTTCTTGAGAAAATTATTTTTCAAGAACATTTCTACAATTATTTTTTCAACAAATAGCTATAAACATCTTGAACATATAATAAAATTAGCAATTTTCTGTAAATATTTACTGACTTAACAAAACTTAATCATGATAGTTAGGAGGGCCTTCTTGGACTGTGCAGCTGGGAAGAAGAGATGCAACAACAGCAAGCTTTAGCCAAGCAAATACAGATATTCCTGCACCAACATCAGATCTTAGTACTCTCATATCAGCCTTCTCTAAAAAAGGTCTCAGCACCACAGATATGGTATCCCTCTCAGGTAACTTATATGCTTTGATTTTTTTTTTTTTTCCTATAAGAAGATTGATCGATAACTTACATCTTCAGTGATATTTTTCAAGTTCTTTCCTGACATACATGAAATATGCTATCTAGAAAACATACCATGCAAAATGTTAGACAACAAACAAAATTATAATTTAAGATTTCGTATGCAATAATTTTCTTACTGCTTTATGAAACAACATTATGATAAAAAAAATTTAAATTCAAAAAAATTATGTACTAAGAAACTGCTTCATAAAGCACTAAGAAAGCTTTCCCAAATGAAGCTTAAATTTGAATGTAACATTTCACCTGAACTTTTATGTTTTGCAGGAGCACATACAATAGGACAAGCAAGATGCACGACATTCCGAAGCCGCATCTACAATGAAAGCAACATTAATAGTTCATTCTCTTCCACTGAACAGAACAATTGTCCTCTCTCTAATGGTGATGACAACCTTTCCCCACTTGATGCTGGTAGTCCAAATTACTTTGATAATTGTTATTACAAGAATCTATTGAACCAAAGAGGCCTTCTACATTCTGATCAGCAACTCAACAATGGAGGCTCCACAGATTCTCAAGTGTCAACTTATGCAGCTTAATCCTTCTAAATTCTTCAATGATTTTTCTGCTGCTATTGTAAACATGGGAAATATAAGTCCTTTAACTGGAACTGATGGAGAGATAAGGATTAACTGCAGAAAAACCAACTGATTATAAGATGATTGCAAAGTCAAAAGCAAATAGTTATGTTGTTTGTATTTTAAAAGCTTTCTCATAAACTGTATGTTTCAAGTATGTTGTTTATGCATTTGTATGTGAGTCAAAATGTCTCACAGGTTATTGTGGAATTTTATGATGTTGTAATAGCAATTGTCATTTGGAATAAAAATTGTAGGGATTGCTTAAATATTATGGTGAATAAAAAAATGTATTCTTAATCAACATAATGAGAACCTAATTTTGGATATCTTATTGTCTATAGTGATATCATGTCACACCCCAAAATTTAAATCGGAAGAACTACATTTTTTTTATCTCTCAAACATCAACCAGTGCTTACAGTTTTATATAAACAACAAAAAATATATATACATTTATTTTCATTTATTAGTTACAACTGATACAAGCCCAAAATAATGTATGTACAATAGTCATAATGATCACTCAACAACAACCCATCACTAAGAATACAGTATGACTACAAAAAAGAAAGACCAATAGATATCATGTAGAAAGAAACTTTAGCCAGTAGACCCAGATCATCTGTGCTCCTCTAGTACCTTATTCTTGCCTGAAAATATATTTATAAATTACATAATTAGCACAAAAAAGCCCAATAAGTCGTCAAAATCTATAATTGAAATCAATGCACCAAACAGAATCAATGTGCATATAAGAAATCATATTCATATAAATAGTAATCTATCATACACATTTTTGTTATTTATATATAAGTGAACCAATCTATCATGTATTCATATTAGTGTCATATTAGTTTTACTGCATATCAATCATATTTATTTTATCATTTGATCAGTCTCATAAGTCAATCAATATCATCAGAAATCTGTCTAATCAGTCATCAATATTAATTGTCAGAACAGAGGCTTCAACGTTGTGGCGACGCTTTCCTGACATCGCAGTGCTCGCAAGCATAGTGTAGCTATGCTCGCTAGCATAGCATCACAACGCTACATGCAAATTTTTATAATTTAAAATAATTTTCTTTTATGAAATTATGGGTTGTTACACATCATAGACTAGATTTCATCTAATTACTTAAAAGGTAGATTGCTTTATACAATTTTTTATTACTAGTGGATGCTATTCAACTTGGTCTTATTATTTTTCCCTCACGGGGGACATTTTTGACATAAACAATTTTGCATCATATTCTCTTCTTTATCACAATTTATGTGTGAGATAGCAAAAAATACTAAGATCATCCAGACCAATTCTCGCTCCACCAACTTCACTTATTTGCCATCTTCACAATTAACATCTTCATCTTAGTACATATTTTCATTTTTTTTTTTTCATCTTTTGAGTGAGAAAGAAATTTATAAAACATTATGCCTATCTTGAATAAACTATAAGCTACATCTAAATTTTGATATCCACCTACATAACAATCAAATCTTAAATAACATAAAAAATTATCAACAATATCAATCTTTTTAAAAATGAAATACATATTTTCATCACTATATTTTGATATGACTGTGATATTAAAGTTTTATATAAATAAAATGCAAATATAAAGATTATATACGTAAATACATGCAAATTTTATGATATTTATGTAATTCCTATTTTAAAACCAACTTATTTTATAAAGGAGCAAGAAAATTATCAAAATTAGTAGGAGCACCAATTAATTAAAATTTAAATAGGAGCAAATGCATCAAATTAAATGACGTATTCTAAAATACACTCAATTATTTAGCACAATGAGAATATGTCATTTAATTTGGCGCATTACTCAGGCATAAGAGAGAAAAGAAGGGGGGGAGAGAGACAGGTGAGAGAGGGAGAGAGAGATGATAGCGGAGAGAGACAAGGAGATGGCAGCGGAGAAAGAGAGAGGGGAGAGTGTTGCGAATTTGTTATTCAAGGAATATAATTTTGATGATAGCAAATCCTTCTATTTCTCTACGACTGGCTTGCCTACTAACATTTTAGGTCCACAAGATCAAACTGCAATTTGAACTAGCTCAAGATTGGGTAGACTATGTCTGAGTCAGTTTGTAGCATTTTTCTTTTTCTTGAGTCTATTGTAAACGATGTGGTTCCTGATGCTAAGTAACCTTGCACACACACAATTGAGGGAATTTTTCTGACTATTTTTAAAGTTTTCTATTTTTTATCACATCGTCCGGGACGATCCACAAATTGGCCTAAACGATAAGTTAAAAATATAAACCCTAATTAGGACATCCTGATTAAGTTAGTCGTCATTAAGAGCATCGTCCTGGACGATATTTGTATCGTCTGGAATGATAGGCTCAAATCAGAAAGAATCAGCAGCCAGATCAATTTAGGAATTATTTATTTTTGGACATTATCAAGGACATCGTCCTAGACGATGCAACACAATTATGCGTAAATTAATCTAGTAATTAAGAAAATCAATTAATGTTTGATTGCTCAATCATATCATCCTAGACTATCGCAGGATCGACCGGGACGATCGCAGGATCGGACGGGACGATCACAGGATCGGTCGGGACGATCAGTTCATAAACCTTAGTTGTCCCTAGACGACCAAACATCGGCCAGCTGCTATTCAGGGCGATGCTCTAGATGATTTTCACGAATTAATTTAACTAATCGTCCGGGACGATCGTGAGATCGGCCTAGACGATCAAGCACTACGGGAAAACACGCGAATACCGGCGGATTTTCCAGCGGAAACTTTTGGACCATAATAAATGGCGCAGTCACCGGCGGATTTGTTCGACGTAAGGTTTGCGTCAACCTTTCCGGCGCAACATACGTCGGAAATTCACCGACGCCTTGTCCGCCGGAAAAATCGACGGTATAGGGATGCCTGAACCATTTCCGTCGCATGTTACGGCGGAACTATTCCGGCGTACGGTACCGGTAGATAGTGCGCCGGCTTATTTAAACTCAACAAAATATATCCGACGGATTATACGTCGGAATTTATACCGACGTCAATATTGCCATTACCGGCGGAAGTTCCGCCGGTAGAAGCCCTATTTCGCGAACCCGAACCCCTCTGGCCGTCATTCTTTTCCTTCCATTCTCTCACTTTGATTGCTTCGCTCGTCGCCCTCCGTCGCCCTCCGTCGCCGTTCGTCGCTCGCCGTGGTTAGACGTCGCCGACGGTCACTGGACTTCGCCGTCGACGATCACCGGACTTCGCCGAGCCTCCTTCCTAGTCGCGTCCCGCCTCTGTGTTTCCTAGTCGCGCGCCGCCGAGGATAACCGAAGGTATATGTTTTCAAATTTTTTTGCGATTTCGGTTGGATTACATATAGATTAGCCTTTAGTCCATATCTTTTTGCTATAGTCATGGTTTTTATCACTAGACATTTGCTAGAGGATGTAGTTTGGTGCATGCTTTTTGTTGATGATATTGTTCTTGTTGATAAGACTAGAGAGGGATTTGAAGGTTTTTGTTTTCAATTTTTTTTTTTGCTTTTTTGGTTGGATTACATATAGGACTAGCATTAAGTTCATATCTTTTTGCTATAGTCATGGTTGTTATCACTAGACATGAATTATAGAGAAATTAAAAAGATGCCAAATGAGTGAAGGAGTGTGATGTTTACAATTTTCAAGAATTAAGGTGATGTACAACAGTGCATGAATTATAGAAAAATTAAGTTGATGTGTCATACATTTAAATTATTGGAGAGAGTAATTGAGCATAGATTACGGCATGATACTATTGTTTCTCAAAATCAATTTGGATTCATGCTGGGTAGGACTACCTATGGAAGCGACATATATTTTGTGAGGTTTGATGAGAAAATATGTGATAAAGTTCTAGAGAAGTTCTCTTGAGAGTTTTAGGAAAGAGAAGCGTTAATAATACCTATATCGTATCGTGTGTTCCGGCGCCTTTGTTCAGACGGAAACTGTCGGCGTAATTACCGGCGCATAGTCCACCGGTAATTACTGGCGTATACTTTGCGTCGCAAGAGAGTTCGTGGGTTTCGTGCATGCACTTTGCGGCGTCATATCCGCCGGTAATGACCGGCGCATAATGCGACGATAATTACCGACGAAAATGGCGCCGGAATTAAGGTGTTTTTCAACGTCGAAAACGATCCGTTTTTTCGCTAGTAATTCGTCGGATCATGCGCCGGAAAAATTTCCGACGCCAATTTCACGCCGGAAATAATTTATCGACGCGGCCAAACCGGCGTATGAATTTCCGCCGGTAATAACGGGTTTTCCTGTAGTGAAGCTATTTTTTCATCGTCTAGACATCCATTCAGTACGATTTTCTAGATGATATTCAACAATTTGTACTAATCATACAGTACGATATCCTATCGACTTGGACGATATGAATAAAAACCTTCTGATCATCCCAAATCGTCATGGCTGATTGAGTTTAACTTGCATTGATCGTACAGGACGATATTTATATCATCCTGGACGATAAAGTTGGTTTGTTGCAATTAAGAGCTATTTCGAAGCTCTTCAATTTAAGTCCTCTTGTTCCTTTCAAGAGAGTATATTTTGTTGTTGTTCTGACTTGAGAGAGCCAAGAGGAGAGGGAGAGCAAGGGGGAGAGAGAGAGAGAGAGAGAGAGAGAGAGAGAGAGAGATGGAGAGGATCTTGTGAGGGGGAGTTTGTGAGGGGTTTCACAATGGTTACTCCCCACACCCCCCCCCCCCCCCCCCCCCCCCCCCCCCAACCCCCCCCCCCACCCCCACCCCCCCCCCCCCCCCCCCCCCCCCCCCCCCCCCCATCCCCCCCCCCCCCCCCCCCCCCCCCCCCTGTGTGCTTTGAAATCTAAAGATTATTTGCGTGTTTCAACTGGTAAAAAAATTTGGGATAGATTGTGTGTAACTTATGAAGGAACCAATGAAGTTAAACAATCTAGGTTAAATATTTTGTTGCATGAATACGAGCTTTTTTGTATGAAACCTTCTGAATAAATTTCTGACATGTATACTAAGTTTATTCAAATTTTCACCTCATTGCATGTTTTAGGAAGAGAGCTAACTAATTATGAAAGGGTGAATAAAATTTTGAGATGCTTGCTTTCTTCTTTTGAAGCTAAGATCACTATAATTACTGAATCTAAGGATTTAAATACTTATTCTATTGATAATTTACTTGGATCACTCATTGCTTACGAGCAATGGGTGAATAAAAGAAATCTCGATGCAGGTGGAAAAAA
This sequence comes from Dendrobium officinale, assembly GCA_019514585.1. Lineage (NCBI taxonomy): Eukaryota > Viridiplantae > Streptophyta > Magnoliopsida > Asparagales > Orchidaceae > Dendrobium > Dendrobium officinale. Next base: position 29,821,770 of record CM033693.1, on the reverse strand, counting down.
GAAGGAGAAAACTGTGGCACTGAAGGCCAATAACACGGACATTGATTCTTCCGGGTCTGAAAATGATGATGTTGCCTTCATCACTAGACTGAAGATTGTGCATTAAGTAAAAATCACACTCTACTTGATAGCAATCACATGACTTTACTTGATGAATTTGATGATTTAAATAAAAAATATTCTGATTTGATTATTGAGCACAAATCTTTGAAAGCATCCTACACCTCACTTGAATTTGATTTTAAAATTTATATTGAAGAATTTGAGCATAAAGAGCACTATTTGAATGTTTATAATGCTATTTTAAAAAGTGTTAACTTGAGGTTTAAAGCTAAATTGAATACACTTGAGAGAAATTGGAATACATCAACACTTGATCTAAAGCCAAAACTTAGGAAGATGCATTATAACCCAAACAGATTAGTAAATCCTTTTCCTGAAGTTAGATGTTTTTCATGTAGCATGCTAGGACATATTTCACACACTTGCACTGTTCATCATAGTACACAATGGGTGTGGAGACCCAAACTGCATGATTTACAGCATAACACACATGTATTGCTTTCTTCTTTTCATAAAAAGGGACCCAAACCTGTTTGGGTTCCTAAATCCGACATTTGATGATTTTTGTAGGTGTGCTCTCACCAAAGACCTCGTGAGAGCATATAATACTTGGACAGCGGAGGCTCGCGGCTCATAATTGCATAAACTTGCTGCTTAATAAAATTTTGAATTGCATGTTTAATACTATGTTGATTGTTGTTACTTTCTATTTTAGATTTTTTATGTTGGTTGTTGCTTTATAGTTATTCCATCTCTGATATTTTTGGTTTTCTTTTTTTAGTTGAAATGATATTTTGCCTTAAGTTTGTTTTTGAAAATTTGTAGTCAATGTCTAAATATTTATAAATCAGTTAAAGGCAGATATACCATTGATTGTTTCTCTCCCTCTAACCTCTTTTATTGGTATAATTTTCTTTTTAAATAAAAGTCTATCTCAAACTAATAACTGGACTTTATAATTAAAATTTTTTCTATCTTGCCAGTAATCTACCTTATATATATATATATATATATATATATATATATATATATATATATATATATATATATAATGTTTAAAGTTTTTATATTACTTTCAAGTTCTTTGAAATCTTGTTATTGTATTTATCATATGAATTTAATTCTGTTTTGTGGTTTATTCTTCCCTTTATTAGAGAGTAAGTTTTTCTTCTCTAATATCTGGAAGATATACTCATAACTGTGAGTTTTTAAGAGTTTTGAAAAGGGATCTAACTTGCACAAAAAAGGCCAATGACACCAAAAATCAAAAGATGTGCAATGATCGCCAAAAAATTGAAAGATACACAAAGTGTATCAAAAATCAAAAGATGTGCAAAGTACGTCAATCAATTGACAAAAGGCATAAAATGAGCCCACAAAAAAAGTTTTCCTCTCTTTCAAAACTTTTAAATCTTAGAAGAATTTGTATGTCACTTGATATTTTCAAAGGCTTAATTTCAAATTTCATGATTATGACAAATTACTTTGGTATATATTCTATAATATATTTTTTCTGGAACCAAGTTTTTAACAAATCTCTTTTCTTATCCAATTAGTTTGTTCTAAGTTAGGTCTCTTGTTTTCAAAAGATGATTTTGCCCTGAGAGAAGTCCGAGCTAGGATTAGCAGGATTGGATATTCTACCATTTTTGAATTTTGACGATGTTAACTCATTGGTCTTATAAGTCTTTAAATTTAATCACTTGGATAATTTATTATTTTTGTGCCTTTAAAAGAAAATAATAATAATAATAATAATAATAATAATAATAATAATAATAATAATAAATTTTAAAATATTATTTTTTGTTTTCGTTTCATTTTTGTCTATTTTTTTATGTCTTTTTTATATTTTAACTTAATCTTTTACTAATGTTTTTGTGTTTTTTAAGTCTTCTCTAATCATCTACTTCCACCTCTTGAATTTTATATTTTGGTCCCATCATCCTGGATGATTTTTATATCGTCTTGGATGATGCATTCAATCAACTCTTACTCTTTTCATCTGACGGCTAATATATTTTCTCTGTTCATCATTGTTCTGGACGAAACTTTATCGTCTTGGATAATCTGATCGTATTCTGCTTTGCTTAGTGTGATCGGCCCGGACGATCCTCTTCGTCCTGGACGATGTTCTTAAATCTTTACTCAATTTATAAAAAATTGACACGTACGATCCACATATTTGTCCTGGACGATACACATGACAATACATTTAAACTCTTTAAATTCGGCCGGAACGATCAATTATTGATGATCGTCCCGGACGATCCACCTATTCGTCCCAGACGATACACGTGGTAATGCTTTAAATGTTTTTAAATTTGGTCGATGCAATCCATTATTGTGCATCGTCCTACATGATCCACCTAATCAGTCAGGACGATCTTCTTTTTCAACAGTCGTCCGGCTTGACTCATCGGGACGATCACCTGTGTTTTATCGTCCCAAATGATATCTGATTGTCCTTGACGACTTTATCGCCTTTCTGACCAATCGTTCTGGAAGCAATTATTGCACCTGATCGGCCTGGACGATTCTGCGATCGTCCTGAATGATCAGTCTAATTTTTTAAAAATCAATTCATTCAATTAATTTTTCTCACACAATTCCTCTTCAACTCTCTTTTGCTCTTACTTCCCTTCTATTTTCTTGATTATGGTCGGTGGAAAGAGGTCTCTCCATCCTTCTGGGAATTCCTCGAGGGAGAATCTGGACCCTCGCTTCACCGAGGCAAGCGACCAAGATACCTATCTGAGGTAAAAAATAGCCGAGATTACTGTATCCATGACTGTCAACCTACACACTCTTTCCTATCATGTCCTAGATTTGTTTGCGCACACTTTCTTGACCTTCCTTCTTACTTTGTCCCTTTCAATTCAGAATTAATTTTTGAATTTTTTGCTAGCCTTCGCATAAATTTCTCTTTCACTGCTCTTTAGTCATATGTGAATACATGTATCGTCGAAATCACATATCAGGACTATCAAGAGCTTTTGCAACTTTCCACCACAAGGGACAAACTCCACACTCCATGTTTTGATCCTGACTACGACTGGCTCCAGTTAACCACTTTCTAAGAAACACTAATGCTCACTTTCACGTGTGAGAGTCTAGCAACGTAACTTACTCAAAGATGCTAGGACAATCTAGCATATCCTTCGCATCTTAATTCTTCCAAAAGCTGGTGATCGCATTCATATCACTCCTCTTCATTCGATCACCAGTTTTATATTTTGGCCCATCGTGAATTCAATACCACTGATTTAATTTTTCGCTACATTGAGCATCTGACTAGTATTAAAGATCCAAAACATAGGAGGAAGCCCAATCTTGCACTAGGACATATTATTGCCTATATCTTAGAATCAAAATACAACCTCCAATATCATGCCCCGCCAAATTTTCAGCATGCCTTCTACTCAAATAACTACTTTTACGTTCTTCACAGTACTCGTCTCCACCCGGGGCATGAGGAAGCCGAGGGAGCTGAGGAGGAGACAGCTCCTGCACCTATTCATGTACCTGCTCTGCTCCGCCAGCACTCTTAATTGGATTAACTGGTAGAGCAATTCGACCAGTGGGAGACACGGTTCTAGACATACGTTGTTATGCAAGAGCAGAAACATACTGAGAACGTTGCTCGTTTTGACTCCTACATGGGAGCACCAGCACGACCAGGATATGACCTTACTTGGGGAGTAGTTTGCGACTCTTTTCAGTTACTTTCAGCCACATCCACCACCACCTCCTCCTTCAGATGATCAGGGGCTGTCTTTCTTTTAGTTTGCTTGTTTTTGTGTGATGTTATTTTTTCTTTTAATGTTGTTATTATGTTTAGTAGTTTTCGTTGTGTTTCTTTTTTTCTCCTCCTTTTTGTGATATCAAAAGGGGGAGTAGTTGTACTAGTTTGTACAATTCTAATCTTTTTTCATTGTTCTAGTTTATTATGTTTTTATGTTGGTTAATTGAACTATTTGTTTCTTCACCTGTTTTCATTAAAACTGTATTGAATTGCTTCAATTATTTTTTATGTTTGTCATCATCAAAAGGGGGAGATTATTACAAATATGTTTTTTTAGAGAATATAATTTTGATGATAGCAAACACTTTTGTTTCTCTACGACTGTCTTGTCTACTAACATTTCAGGTCCACAAGATCAAACTTTAATTTGAACCAGCTCAAGATTGGGTAAAATAGGTCTGAGTCAGTTTGTAACATTTTTTTCTTTTCTTGGGTCTATTATAATTGATGTGGTTCCTGATACTAAGTAACCTTGCACACACATACACTTGGGGAAATTTTTCTTACTGTTTTTAGAGTTTTCTATTTTTATCGCATCATATGGGACGATCCATAAATTGGCATGGATGGTCAGTTAAAAATAAAACCCTAATTAGGGCATCCTAATTAAGGCATCCATCATTAAGCGTATCGTTCTGAATGATATTTGTATCGGCCGGGACGATAGGCTGAAATCAAAAAGAATCAACCGTCAGATCTATTTAGGTATTGCTTATTTTAGACATCATCCAGAACATCGTCTTGGATGATGCAACACAATTATGTCTAAATTAATCTGGTAATTAAGAAAAATAATTAAGATTTGATTGTTCAATCATATCATCCTGGACGATCGCAGGATCAGGCTGGACGATCAATTCACAAACCTTAGTTGTCCCTAGACGACCAAACATCGGCCAGCTGCTATTAAGGGCGATGCTTTGGACGATTTTTACGGATTTGAACTAATCGTCCGGGAAGATCGTGAGATCGGCCTGGATGATCAAGCTATTTTTCCATCATCCAGACATCCATTCAATGTGATTATCTGGATGATATTCAATGATTTGTACTAATTGTACAAGATGATATCCTATCGGCATGGACGATATGAACAAAAACCTTATGATCGTCCCAAATCATCCTGGCTGATTGAGCTTAACTTGCACTGATCATACATGATGATATTTATATTATTTTGGATAATAAAGTCGGTTTGTTACAATTAAGAGCTATTCCGAAGGTCTTCTATTTAATACCTCTTGTTCTTTTCAAGAGAGTATATTTTGCTGTTGTTCTGACCTGAGAGAGCTAAGAGGAGAGGGAGAGCAAGGGAGAGAGAGAGAGGGTCTTGTGAGGGAGAGTTTATAAGGGGTTTCACAAAGGTTGCTCCAAGCAAGGATCCATCGTCGTCTTCTCTAGTCATTGTCCTTAGTTCCTTGGGGGTTCTAGAGAGGTCTACTTCAGCATCTGATCAAGGTTCTCTGCCTGCTTCTGGAGGAAGAAAAATGAGTTGGGTTCTCCTCCTCACCTGGGTTAGTAGAAAGGAGATTTGTTAAGGCTTCTCTGCCTTATTGTGGGGGCTAAAGAAGAGATACTGAGTTTAGTGCAATACTCGAAGGGCGCCTCTAGAGAGTGGATCGATGTAGGTCGTGTTGATTGAACCACTATAAATTTTTGTGTTCTTTATTACTGCTTTCGTATTTAATTTTTGCACTTTGATTTCTATGGTGAATCTTGATTTTTATTTGAAGATTGTAATTTGATCAAAAGATTTTTTTTTTAAATATCAATTAACCCCACCCAAACCCCCCCCCCCCCCCCCCCCTCTTGGTTAGCCATGAGACTAGTTCATAAATGGATTAACATCCTCGTCGAACTTTTAAGTGCCATCATAGCACTTTCAGAGAGAAATTACAGCAAAAAGAGAGAAAATATTTAAACTTATATTTTAAATAATAATTAAATATTTAAATTAGTATTTTTAACTGATTAATTTTTAAATATTTACATAGTTCAGAAAATATAATATTTAATATTTATTAATAAAATATACATATTCAATAATTATATATATATATATATATATATATATATATATATATATATATATATATATATATATATATATATATATATATATATATATATATATATATATATATATAAACTTTATAAGTTTTAATTCAATATAATAATTAATAAAAAAAATTTAATTAATTATTTAATTTATATTATATTTATTTTAAAAACTAATATTATTAGATATTTTTAAAAATGAAAATAATTTAAAAGATAAAATTAGTTTTTTTATTTTGATTTTTTAAAAAATAATATAATGTTTTCTTAATTTTCATCTTTTAAAAATCTAATTTATTAAAAAAACAAAACTATTAAGAAAATACAAAATTAAACATACCTTTTTAAAAGGCATATTTTTAGATAATAAAATTTTATTTATCTTGTGAAGGCTATAATTTTTTTAAAATATTTAATAATATTTATTTTTAAAATAAATATAATATAAATTAAATAATTAAATAAGTAAATTTTTAAAAATTATTATATTTAATTAAAACTTATAAATTTTATATAATTATTTAGTTTAAATTATTCAATATATGTATTTTAATAATAAATATATATTATACTTTTAAACTATGTAAATATTTAGAAATAAATTAAAATACTAATTTAGATATTTAATTATTATTTAAAATATTAGTTTACATGTTTCTCTCTTTCTCCGTTGTCATATCTCTCTCTCTTAAACCTATCAATTTCGGGTTACGGGTCGGGTTCGGGTTAACCCGAAATTGACCCGGAACTATTCGGGTTCGGGTTGACCCGACCCGTTTTTTCAAACGGGTTGATTTTCTGGACCCGAACCCTACCCGCTTCGGGTTCGGGTCAACCCGACCCCACCTATTTCAGCCAAATCCCACCGTCCCGCGCGGGCAGCGGGTCACACGCGGGAGTTCGCGGCTCGATGCGGTGATGGCCTGACGGGGTAGAAATCGGCATATGAGGTGATGCGGTGAGCCGGTGACCTCGTCAGCCTGACGCCGGCAGGCTCCAATTGACACCGACGCGGGAGTTCGGAACGGCGGGAGATGGCTCGATGCAGTGATGGCTGACGCGGGAGTTCGGAACTGACGCATCAGTGCATCACGCAAGTCACGCAGGCCTCGGGACGCGAAGAAAGCAGGCCTCGGGACGTGAAGGCGTGAAGCGACGCGACGTGGCCGGGCAGCCGGGCAGGCGGTCTCGGGGCAGCTGGGGCACTAGGGTTCGGGTTTATGTGTTATTTCGGGTCAATTCGGGTCATTCTCGGGTTTCCGGGTCAACCCGAACCCGACCCGGTTTTGCAAACGGGTTGGTTTTCCAGACCCGAACCCGACCCGCTTCTGGTTCGGGTCAACCCAAAACCGAAATTTTCGGGTCGGGTTTGGATCGGGTTTTCGGGTCGGGTCCAATATTGAGAGGTCTACTCTCTCTCTTTCATCTTTCTCTCCCTCTCTCACCTCTCTCTCCCCCTTTTCTCTCTCTTGTGCTTGAGTACTAATGCGCCAAATCAAATGCCGTATTCTCAATGTATTTAGGAATACGTCATTTAATTTCACGCATTTGCTCTTATTTAAATTTAAATTAATCGGTGCTCCTATTAATTTGTATAATTATCTTGCTCCTTTATAAAATTTATAAATCCTATTAAAAAAACTTATAATTATTTCCATCATCGGCAGAATACTTAACTATTCTACCAACTTGAAGTTGTCGCCTTGCTTAGAATTTTGTTTCATTACCTTTGACAGCTTAAATGTGAACAAAGATGAGAGCAAGAATCTCATCAAGTCAACAAAACTTTAATGGGCACCACTCCAAAAGCTCTAATGGAGCCTCTCTGGATAGTTACAGGAAGCTCGATCTTCTTCAACGTACTTTAAGAGCATTATGTCTTCCCACCAGCCTAAGTTTTTTTTTTTCTCCCACACGCACCCAAAACGAATGTTCACTTTATTTAGGTATCTAATCACATATTATTTTAAGAAAAAATTACATTGCATTGACGCATTCTATCTTATTTTTACTAAAGCTTCATTTGAAACAATTTTCTTATTGTTTTTTAAAGCAACTTTTAGTAAAATAAGTACTATAGAGGATTGTTTGGTTAGAAGTAAAAAGGGGTGTAAAGTATTTCAAATGCATAAGTTTTGAAAATATTGATATTTGCTTTAAAATAAAAGAAATGAATAATAAAAAGTTTAATATATTTAGAATGCATCTTTTAGTACAATTTCAGCGTATTTGAAATAGTTAGATTTGAATGATTTGAAGTACGCTGTTGTTGCGTCCAGGAGTATTCGCGGCGGTAGAGAAATATAAAGTTTATCGTCTTAGCGTTATACGAAAATCCGGCACGCAATCAGACAAGTAGAGAGGGTCTAACATTTATGAGACACCAAGATTTTTATGTGGAAAACCCCTGAAAAAGGGGAAAAACCACGGGGCCTAGCCCAGTTTGAACGAATCCACTAGTATTGCAGTCAATTACAAATGAGGCCCTTCCTTGGTGGAAGGTCTTAGCTTGATGTACATCTTATGGAGTACACTACATGATGTAAATACAAAGATTCACTATTGACATGTTCGTTTGGTCGGGAGGACCGTAGTCGGCTGGCGACGGAGATCAGAAGGACTGTAGTCGACGGGCGACGTAAGTCAGAAGGACCGTAGTCGGTTGGCGATGAAGGTCGGAAGGACTATATTTAGTGGGCGACATAAGTCAGGAGGACCGTAGTCGGCTGACGACGGAGGTCAGAAGAACTGTTGTCTGACGACGAAGATTAGAAGGACGACGTCAGGTAGAAGTCCAATAATGGAAGGAACTCCATCTTCACGTAGACGTACAGCGTAGTCCGATAACCGGTAGAAGTCCGGCGTCGGGTAGAAACTTGGCGAAGAGTGAATGTGCGACGGCGGGTAGAAACCCGACGTCTGTTGGTGGTAGAGGAGAACTCCGGCCTCACTTGGGCAGAGTTTCAGCGTCATGAGGGAACTCTGTGATTAATTGAGAAGAATTCCTACATCCCGTGGAAGTTGGGAAGAATTCTGACATTTTCCCAAATATCCGGCAGAGTTCCGGCGTCTTCAGGCGGCAGGAAGAGCTCCGGCGGTGGTCGAGGAGGTGAGGATTCTCCTTTTCCCCTTTCTTCTCTTCTTCTTCTCTCTCTTCCCTCCCTCCCTTTGGTGTAGAATGAGGGCTCTATTTATAGTTTTTCTGGAGTGGCATAGCCCGTAAATAGGCGTGAGATCGTGGGCGAATTGGGAGTGTTTTGAATGGACGGCCGATATTGAATCCTTTGATCATGCACCGTTCTTTGGGCATTTGAAGTCCTTAATGATGTCGGAATTTGGAGATCTTGGGCTCCTTGGATTCGTCTCGTCGACTCGTTCGATTCGAGTATAAGCTCGTCAAAATCGAAGACCGTTTCGTAACTCATATTGCGGTTTGAACCTTCCAACAACGCTTTGAACCCTTGATTTGGACTCATTTGGGCTCGGATTGGGTTGATCTTGGTGTCGTTGGGTTCGTATTTCCGAGACGCTCAGTTTTACTATAAGTTCGTTGAAATCGGGGTTCGGGTGCTCCCAAAATTAATTTTTGAAGTTTTCAACTAGCTTTTGCCTCGAGATTCGTGCCCGATCAAGCTAATTTTGTGATGACGTATCAGCTGTAAATTTTTTTGTGATTGTCACTGGCTATTGCCACCCACCATCGCCGACCGTCGCTACCATTGGCCACCACCACCGATCATCACCTCCACTGGCATGTGCCAAACACCGCCCACCATCCACTACCATTTTTTAGCTTTAAACATCATTTATTTTACTTCAGATCAAATAAGAAAGATAATCACCATCATTTATTTTACACTCATTCAAATAACTTCAAAAATTTTAATTACATTACATTCATTTTACACTACATTTCTCTTTTAATCAACCAAACAACCCCTAAGTCAAATTTCCTCCATTAATTTGTTTGTATTCGCAGCTATTCTTTTTGACCCATATAAGCACAGCACAGAATACTCATTGACTTGCTAATGCTTTGGTCCAAAGATAAGAACATGTTGGCTTTTGCTAACGCAGTTGTGCTGTAACGCATAATGATTGTCTCAAGTGGCTTGTTTGGCACTATCAGATTTTTACTTTATCTTAAGGAAAGAATTTCCGAGAAAGAACTTTGGCATCATTAGGTTTTAATCCATTTAGCATGCAATTCAACGTCTATAATTTTCTGATGAACAATTGATTCCATAAAGGTTTTTTTTTTTTTTTTTTTTGTGCAAAGAAGCAGAAGCAAAATAAGAAATTTTAAAATATATTTTTTCATATAAATTAAAATAATTTTTCAAAAATTAAACGAAAAATTTGTCTCAAATGAAGGCTTTATTTGTGATAATTTTTTTGTTGCTTTCTAAACAACTTTCTTTAAAAAAAATATTTACTAAAAAATTGTTTTAAAAAACAGTAAGAAAGTTAACCCAAATAAAGCCGAAGTCTTAAAGAATCCACCCACATCAATTTTATCCGAGTAATATTTAGTGTAGCCACTCAAGAGGTTAGCCTGTTTTCCTTTATTAGGCTGCAATCAACCAAGAACTTTTTTGTCCTTCATTCCAGCTGTAAAACTGACTTTCCATACCCATTAAGGCTTCGTTTGGGACGGCTTTTTTATTGCTTTTTAAAACGGAGTTTTAGTACAAAAATAAAAAAATTTGTACTAAAACTCCGTTTTATAAAGCAATAAAAAAGCCGTCCCAAACGAAGCCTAATTCAACGCATACTTTGTAGGCTGTGACATGTTTGAATTTGATGTCCTCCCTATACAACAACAGTAAGTCTTCATCCTGCTACGTGGAATCGACTACATGAATCTTTTTATAATTAATACTATCGTTATCATGTCTCAAATTCTGGATGAGAAAAATAAAATATTATATTAAATAGTTGATAGCCAACGTAAAACTTATCAAACAATCATGACATGAATCATTTAATATATTATGTACTCACTTGCTGCCTGCCTGTAAAATAATAATAGTTTAAAGTAAATTAGATGTTAGATTTCTAAAAAAAATTCCTATTTAATTGAAAAAAAATTTCAATATATTTAAAATATTCTGTCGAATTTATGCATTTGAAATTCGCTTAATGATGATTTAGTATAATAAAAATATTGGTTGCAAAGAAGGTTGATTTGTATTATTTCAGTTTGAAGAAATCGAAATTAAAGAATTGTTCCACTATATGTTGATATTTTTTTTTTCAACCACCTATCGAAAAGCATATAAAAAACATTAACTTCCAAGAAATATACATTAAACACTTCTAATAACATAATAATTAATAAACTAGTCTACGGAAACATGATTCTTAAAATGGAGCATTGTGTCACAATCTAACTTCTTGGAGACTCGAATTAATGATGTGGAAACAGACGATCAGACAATTAATAAAAATTTTGTTTGCTAAAATTATCTCCAATAAACTGAAAGAGTCATTATAAATATCAAAAGAATTGAAAAATAAAATCGTATAAATACCTTTCATTCAGAGCATTGCCCCTACGATTTATATTATATTCTCTTCTACTCATTTTAAGCTCTGAATAATACATGTTCATTTATAAATTTAAGAGTTGAGTCATAAAAGAACGCAGTGAGTAAATCATGCATGCTTCTAAACTACATTAGGAGCAATATGCATAATCATTTCAAAACATAAATAAATTCTATTTAAACATTTTATTTCAAAACTTTCAAAGTTATGCATATATCATATCTTTATTCATATTTTTTATCATTTCTCATAAATAATACAACCGTCACATGAACCACCGTCTAAAATATTATCAATGAATGTGCTTCTTTTCTATTTTCTTTTTTTCTATAACTTTTTTCATTTACTTGCACGATTACATCGCGTCACCAGTCAATACTATAAGGAAGTGTGTTCCATCATTCAACATGTACACACAAACATTATATATATATATATATATATATATATAGTTATTTCATTCATATAACAATTTTTTCTAATGAAAAGTGTAAATCATAACATATAAATTTTCATTTCATTCAATGACCAATCATTGAATATGAAAAATGATAAATCATAATCTAACTTGCAATAAAGACTTAATAAAGAGATATTACTATCTTTTCATGCATTTAATTTAAGAGAGAAATAAAATTATTACTATAATTAAAAAGACATGGGTACTCACCTTGAAATCGAATGCCTTGACAATTCATTTTAGTCACCGCCTTATCTTCAGCTTAACACATATAAAATATTCTTTGCAAATATTAAAATGATTACATAATGTACCATTATTCAAATAATTTAAAAATTAATTATAAATTGCGCTCTCCCCCCGCCCCCCCACCCAAATAGTTTAGTTAAATCCTAATTTCTCTCATATTTAATTGATTTCTAAAAGTACTAAAATTTAAATTAATAATTTATTCTCCTCATTTTATTATTTTATTTGATTAATATTATTATTTAAAAATGAATTTTCTACATTATTAAAATTTATTTATATTCACTAATTAATTTTAATTAATTTCTTTTATTGGAACTTATTGATTTTAATTAACTTCTTCACTAACCTCTCAATCTTCTTTACATATCATTAATTTATAACCTTTAATATTTAAGAACTTCGCATTTTAACTTAATTAAATATACTCTCTTTTTAAATTAATAATTTAATTAAATGAAATATTTCATATATTTTCTCTCTAATTTCTTAGTTAATTCACTAATTAGAATTAAAATTTTAAGATATTAATTCTCTCTCTATAAATATTTTTTAAAATAATATTTTATTTATTATTAATATAGCATTTATCACTAATCATTCAATTCATTATTTGTATAATTAATTCTCTTAATTAACATTTTCAATTAAAAACCATATTTTTATTTAATTGTCATAATCTTTCATTTTAAGTATCACTCTATCTTATTTTATTATTAATTTCTAAATTAAAATTTCTTTCGTTAATTAATTACTTACATATACTCTTATTTTCTATGCCATTTATCCTTAGCTCACAAATTCATTGTTCTTTTAAATTAAATTTACTATTATAATATATTTTAATTCATTATTTATCTAATTTTAAAATCTCATATACAAATTTAAATATACCCACTATTTATATATATATATATATATATATATACTACTTTTTGTTTTTAAACATTAAATTTAACATTATATCTTCTAAGTTATATTATAAATTTTAAATAAATAAAATATCTTAATTATCTTTATTATTTTATTCTTACAAATTTATTAATAAATAATTTAAAATTATCAACATTTTTTAATTCAGTATTCTATTCTCTATCTTTTTCTCAAAATATAATTTCATATAATATAAGAAAATATTACCTTTCCAACCCGTGCTCGCCGCTCATCCTCACTCGATCGTCGCTAGCCTCTCCACACTCGCCGCGAAAATCACGATCTCTTCCTGGTGATTTGCTCGTAGGTTTCGTCTCCCTTTCTCTACTCCTTTCTCTCATTCAGAACTTCTTCTATTTTTGTGGTTAAAAAGGAATGAACGAAAGAGAGTTATCTCACATGAAGAGTCGCTACCTTTCAGTTGAACTAGCAACCGATTCTTACAAGTTGTGTATATGATACACTACAGGAAAACCCGTTAATACCGGTGGACAACATCCGCCGGTAAACATAGATAATCCGACGGAATAATGAGTTTAAATAAGGCGGACGGTCCGCTGGTAATTTTAATATTGCCGTCGGTATAATTTCCGACGTATACTCCGTCGTTTTTTTTTTCGTTGAGTTTAAATAAGGCGGCGTACTATCCGCCGGAACCATAAGCCGGAATAGTTCCGCCGTAACATGCGACGGTAATGGTTCAGGCATCCCTATACCGTCGGGTTTTCCGGCGGACACGGCGTCGGTGAATTTCCGACGTATGTTCCGCCGGTAATGTTGACGCAAGCCTTACGTCGAACAAATCCGTCGGTGAGTACGCCGTTTATTACCGTCTAAAAAAATCTGCCGGAAACTCCGCCGGTATTCGCGTGTTTTCCCGTAGTGGTAGGACTAATGACATAAGCTACTTAGCCAAAAGAAAGATCATAAATGATTTTCCATATATTTCATAAATACATGACAAGTGGGGAATGGTAGAACCTTGCGAGAATCTTTCAAAGATAGCATGAGAGAATGTAAATTTATCACATTGATAAAGTACAAATAGGAATACAAAGTTTACAACAAGAGGCTCTTTTCAACTACGCTTCTCTTCTCTCAAATGTTTTCATCTATATCTAATCAAGTCGATAAACTATCAAAAATCTGGAAGTTGGGCACCTGGAATCCTTCAAATTCCTATTCACTAAATAAGTAAATAGTTGAATCAAGAAGATAAATTGCTGTACCTGATGCCCTTCGCAACTTCGAAGAAGTGTGCAACATTTTCTTCTGGTGTTCCTACAACAATGCCATGTCCTAAATTCAAGATATGCTTATCACTACCAGCTTTTTTGATGGTGTCATGAATCCTTTTTGTTATGAACTCTTTTGATCCAAAAAGAACACCTGGGTCTATATTTCCTTGCACTGCTACATCCAAACCCAATCGCCGACGGCCTTCCCGCATGTCGACCGTCCAGTCCAAGCTAACAACATCGACGCCGGTAAGGCGGAGCCTCTCAAGCAATCCTCCAGATCCGCTTGCATATAGGATCAATGGAAGATGTGGATGTGTCTTCTTAACTGAGGATACTATTTCCTTCAAGTAAGGCAGGCTAAATTCTTCGAAGTCTACTGGACTCAACTCAGTTGCCCAGGAATCAAATATCTGAACAGCTTGAGCTCCATTGTCAGCTTGGTACTTGATGTACCTTGACATGGAGTCGGTGAATTTCTGAAGTAACGCATGTAGAACCTGAAGAAGACAAGGAAATCAGACAATAATCATGCAAAAACCAAACCATAAAGGCACCATTTCACTGATTTATGATATGAATAAACTACTTTATAGTCTTCTTTGGCCGATTTCTAAGTTTATGTTAAAAAAAATTCTATTCGCCAATTTTTCATGAGAATATAATGCTTTTATACTCCCCTTTGGCAATTTTCTAATTTTCTTGAGCAAAAAAATATTCAATTCTAAGAACAGAAATTTTGAATTATTAATAACTTAACGTGCATGATACCAGCTATCATGCTGCTAGGAATGAGCTAATGATAAGCAAATTGTTGCCAATTTTGGGCGAAGTATTGAATAATACTTCAGTTATTGCCAATTTTTACTTTAAATATTGAATATGCTTGAATAAAATGCTTTTTATACTCTCCTTTGGCAGATGCTTTTACACCAGCTATCACAACAGACTTCGTCGACAAAATACCTTCTCCAGACTTGAAACTCAAAATCTCATGCCAAATCCTCATTTATTTCATATTCTAACATTAGTATTGACTCCACTACATTCATTAAAGTATTCAAGTGTACTTTCTTTATTCACTTAAATCAACCACACCACAGTAAATTAGACACCAAACCTCTCAAATGCATATTTCCTAGGGATTCTCCAAATAAAAAAGTTTACCAATATAACTTACCAATAATGATAAAGTTATACAAGTCCATTAATGTAACATATTTTTAGAAATAATTTTATCATCTCAAACCTTCAATTTAAGAAAGGTGGGAGGGAGGGAGGGAGGGAGGGGGGGGAGGGAAAATCCTATCAGTAGATTTATACTTTGCTGAAGTCAACGAAGCACATGAATAAAATTTCATGTTGTCATCATGTTTAAGTATGTCCCCTATGCCATCAACATTAGCAGCACAAACATCTTTGGTTAACAAGTCATGTGTCAAAGTATCATTGGGCCACCACAACTTGTAGATTAAGCGTAATTTTTTGTTTGATTTACCTTTGATTGGCTACCATTACATTGGCCTCATTAACCCTTATTAGGTTATTATCAACTGTTCAAAAGTAGATTACACTAGGCTTTTCTCCTAATGGTCTTACTATGGCTTCGTTTGGGATGACTTTTTTATTGCTTTTTAAAGCAACTTTTTAGTACAAAAATTAAAATTTTTATACTACAAAAGCTGTTTTAAGAAGCAATAAAAAAGCCGTCCCAAACGAAGCCTATGTTAGTGACTTCCCCATACACATGCTAAAATGGTCAGCCCATTTTGACGCATCTAAGGAACCATCTATCACTCTAGTCTGGATTACATTCCCTCGACTTTGTTTACATTATTCAACCAATCCAATTTATACTCCATTTATTAGATATCTGGCAACCCATTGCCGGTGGATAATGTTATTGCTCATCTTACAAGGCCTCGTGGTCAGAGACCTTGTCGAACTAGATATCGCTTATTAGTTAGGACAAGAGGTGAGGAATGGCTCATTGACGTTTGAATATCAACAGAGGGTTGAATTTAAAGGAATACTAATATATTAATCACCCTACAAATTTTTAGATAAAATTTCCTTGGATGCTTCAAAGTGCAAGAGGTACAATCAACTGATCAAATCCAACCATCTACCACTTTGGAGGCCCCAACTATTAGATCAGGTCTACAATAAGAACTTGAACTAATTTTTGAGTTATTTCTCTTTAAAAGGCACTTTTGCCTGCACCTGCTAGCCCTATGGTGATGATCTCATCAACACCTACAAGCATCACCATTGATCTTCATCCATCGATTACTATAAAACCTTCCCTCCCTCCAATTATTGAAAAAAGAGATAATCAGGATGCTCTACAATCATACGATTCATATGAGAACACTCAAACTGCTGACTTTCTAGTGTATAGAAGGCTTTAAATTCTATTTACCAAAGGAGGGAGAAATTGGAAAACAAATCTATCTTCACTCCCTTTTCACAAGGCTTTTAAAGCATAAGAGCCAAATGAGTTATTTTGTAATTTTCATATTCCTAAAAATTTAGTACTATGGACTTACATGCTATTTGCATCTTGTTGTGTTTTTTCCCTCTGGCAATTCTTGCTAATCGACCATAATGTATTCTAGTGCTAGTTTTATAATGGCAGAGCGTAGAATCAATTAATTCTTAGTAGTTGTAATATTATTAGTTAACTGATAGACCGGTTCAGCCGGCTCCTAGTTTACTTCAAGCGAACAGCCCCATTACTACAGTAGGGAAAAAATGGGGGAAGAAACAAATGGGGTGTGGATGTGCGGGCAAGGAACCTAAAGATGTCGGTCTTTGAAGGGGATGATGACCAAGGTTGGGTATACCGGGTTGAACGTTATTTTTCCATCAATGGGCTGACTGACGGGGAGAAACTCATAACGGTAGGTATATGCTTGGAATAGAAAGCACTGGCCTGGTTCCAATGGAGGGAGGCGAGGTATCCGATCTACTCATGGGGAGAATTCAAGGAGTGCTTGTTGGAATGTTTCTGAGCCATCCGGGAAGGGGACATCCACGAGCAATTCTATGCTCTAACTCAGGATGGGATAGTTATGGAGTAATGGGAGAAGTTTGAGCTACTATTAGGGAGACTGAGGGAGATCTTTGAGGAAGGATTGGAGGGGAATTTCATAAAGGGAGTGAGGGAGGACATACGAGTCAAACTCAGGGTACTGAGGTGCAGGGGGCTGAGTGTAAGAACTGGTCCAACCGGCCCGTTCAACCTAATCAAATAGCTAGATAGAACAAAGCAGCAGAGGAAGCGAGTGGGACACAAGCAGGCGCAGGAGCAACAGGCATGACCCGTTCATGCGAATGAGAGAGGGAACGTGTTTAGAAACGAGAAGTAGCGACTCCTATTGAGGAATAAGTGCAACTCATTCACTCCTATGGAATCATATGAGCAAATAAAAGTCAGCCAAGAGGAAGAAGAAGAATGAAGGAAATAGAGAGAAATAGAAAGGGAGGGGAGAAAGTAGACTTCTGCGACCAAGCCAGTTGAGGGGGAGTCGTGTGCGTGCGTTTTAAGTCTTAGGGAGAAGGAAGAAGGTAAGAAATTTGTTATTTACAAAATTTTGATATATAAAACTTAGAATATAGTTATGAAATTTTTAGAATAGTTGTATATAAAATTATTGATAATAAAATCTGAAATTTTAAATATTATTTAGGTAATATCTTATTAATAAATTATGAAACAATTTATGAGCATATTTTTTAGAATAATAATGAGGTTATGGAAAATTAATTTTAATTGAGTGTAGTATATAATTGGCTATTTTGTTAAAATGTATCATAAAGAGGGATAGAGTGTGTAAATGTTATGAAAGATTTCATTTAATTAAATTAGTTATAATTTTATAAATTAAATTTTAGGAATAATTTTATATGTATCATATATATATATATATATATATATATATATATATATATATATATATATACTAAATTATTTCAATTTGAGAAAATAAATTTTATAAAAAAATATTTTACGTATCCGAATAATAGATTAAAATGACTAGAGATAATTTGCATATTTAATAAAAATTAAATTAATTATGATATATAAATCATAATAGTAAAATAAATATATAGGTAGAGGATAACTGGATAAGTAAAAGAGTGGAAGTTATTTAAAAGATTATTTAATAATTATTAGGCTATGAATATTATTTTATTTTAGTGATATATTAAGAGATAAGTATATATGTAAATATAAAGACTATCTACGTGCATTCAATAGCTAATTCTAGAGAATGAGAACAATTTTAATTAATAATATTGAAGATGTTAATCGCACTAATTAATTATAATTAAACAAGTTAGAGAAATTTATCAATTTAATCTTAACGACGAGGGTCTTTCTAGGTATTAAATCTACCATCATCAGAGTAAGGAGTAAGAACGAACTTTTAGAGCATCTGCATCAAGGCGAGTACTTGTGTCTTTCTAATTACAGTAATGATTTTATTCTCTCTTACATTATATCCATCAAAAGATAGTAATACCTCTTCATTAAGTTTTTATTGCAAGCTAGATCATGATGTGTCTTTCTCATATTCAATGATTTGTCATATTGAGTTAAATGAAAATTAAAATATTGTGTTTCACATTATTATATAAAGTAAATGAACACTATTTGCATGAAATGACTAGATAGATATACTTGCATATATATGTTGACTGATGGAGCATACCCCCTTATGGTATTGGATGGGGATACAATATATCCATGCACGTAAATAAAAAAAAGGTTATGAAAAAGAAAAAGGAGTACTTTCATTAATATTATTTTAGATTTTGGCTCATGTGACGGTTGTATTATGTAGATACCAATGATAAAGATAAAGATAAAGATATGATAATGACATATGTATAATATTGATAGTCATGTTTGAAATGAATTTAAATAAAATTATTTTATGCTTGGAAATGAGCATGCATATTATTTCAATAGCCTTATGTTATTATAATTTAGAAACATAATTTAGTCATTGAGTTCTATATAACTCACTATTATTTTCAATAACATTTTCAGATATAATTTGATTAATTAAAATGAGGAGAACAGATAATAATATGTATGGTAGACGCGACGCTCCGAGAAAAAGATAATTATATATATTTTAAGGTTTTAGTGGCTCTTTCTTCTTATCAGAAATAGTTAGCCAATAATTGAAAATTAAAATCACCATTCGATCGTATATTCCCGCCCTGTTAATTTGATCCTTGAGGCTGGGTCGCGACAAAAGAGAAGGAAGAAGGTAAGAAATTTGTTATTTACAAAATTTTGAAATATAAATCTTAGAATATAGTTATGAAATTTTTATTGATAATAAAATATGAAATTTTAAATATTATTTAGATAATTATGAGCATATTTTTTTAATAATAACGAGGTTATGGAAAATTAATTTTAATTAAGTATATTATATATTTGGTAATTTTGTTCAAATGTATCATAGAGATGGATAGTGTGTAAATTTTATGAAAGATTTTATTTAATTAAATTAGTTATATTTTTATAAATTATATTTTAGGAATAATTTTATATGTATTGGAAATATATATATATATATATATATATATATATATATATATAGTGTCACAATCAAAATAATAAAGATTATTTCAATTTGAAACAATAAATTTTATAAAAAGATATTTTACTTTTACGAATAATAGATTAAAATGATTAGAGATAATTTGCATATTTAATAGAAATTAAATTAATTATGATATATAAATCATAATAGTAAAATAAATATATAGGTAGAGGATAAGTAAAAGAGTGGAAGTTATTTAAAAGATTATTTAATAATTATTAGGTTATAAATATTATTTTAAATTTTAGTAATATATTGAGAGATAAGTATATATGTAAGTATAAAGATTATTTACGTGTATTCAATAGCTAATTCTAGATAATAAGAACAATTCTAATTAATAATATTTGAGATATTAATTGCACTAATTAATTATAATTAAACAAGTTAGAGAAATTTATCAATTAAATCTTAATGTTTCTAGGTATTAAATCTACCATCATCAGAGTAAGGAGTGAGAACAAACTTTTAAAGCATATGCATCAAGGTAAATACTCATGTCTTTTTAATTACAGTAATGATTTTGTTTCTCTTATATTATATGCATCAAATGATAGTAATATCTCTTTATTAAGTCTTTATTGCAAGCTAGATAATGATGTCTCTTTCTCATATCTAATGATTAGTCATATTGAGTTAAATGAAAATTTAAATGTTGTGTTTCATATTATTATATAAAGTTAATGAACACTATTTTCATGAAATGACTAGATAAATATGATTGCAGATGTATGTTGACTGATGGATCACATCCCCTTATGGAATTAGCTGGCGATGCAATATACCCATGCATGTAAATGAAAAATGTTATAAAAAAAGGAAAATGAGTGCCTTCATTGGTACTATTTTAGACAATAACTTCTATGACGATTGTATTATTTACGAGAAATGATAAAGATAATGATATATGTATAATATTGATGAATTTAAATGAAATTATTTTATGTTTGAAATTAAGCATGCATATTGTTTCAATAGCCATGTGTTACTGTAATTTAAAAGCATAATTTACTCACTGATATATTTTAAGAATAATTTTACATGTACTATATATATATATATATAAGAAAATATTATAAAGTGTCACAATCAAAATAATAAAGATTATTTCAATTTGAAACAATAAATTTTATAAAAAGATTTTTTACTTTTACGAATAATAGATTAAAATGATTAGAGATAATTTTCGTATGTAAAAGAAATTAAATTAATTATGATATATAAAACATAATAGTAAAATAAATATATAGGTAGAGAATAAGTAAAAGAGTGGAAGTTATTTTAAAGAATATTTAATAATTATTAGATTATAAATATTATTTTAAATTTTAATAATATATTGAGAGATAAGTATTATATGTAAGTATAAAGATTATTTACGTGCATTCAATAGCTAATTCTAGATAATAAGAACAATTCTAATTAATAATATTTGAGAAGTTAATCACACTAATTAATTATAATTAAACAAGTTAAAGAAGTTTATCGATTAAATACATCCAGTAAAATAGATTTTATGTAAAAGAAAAAAAAAGTTTATCAATTAAATCTTAACGATGAGGGTCTTTCTAGGTGTTAAATCTATCATCATCAGAGCAAGGAGTAAGAACAAACTTTTAAAGCATCTGCATCAAGGTGAATACTTATGTCTTTTTAATTACAATGATGATTTTGTTCTCTCTTACATTATATGCATCAAAAGATAGTAATACATCTTTATTAAGTCTTTATTGCAAGCTAGATAATGATGTATCTTTCTCATATCCAATGATCGGTCATATTGAGTCAAATGAAAATTTAAATGTTGTGTTTCATATTATTATATAAAGTTAATGAACACTATTTCCATGAAATGACTAGATAAATATGTTTGTAGGTGTATGTTGACTAATGTATCACATCCCCTTATGGAATTGGTTGTGGATGCAATATACCCGTGCATGTAAATGGAAAAGGTTATGAAAAAAAAAAAGAGTGCCTTCATTGGTACTATTTTAGACGATGACTTCTGTGACGATTGTATTATTTACGAGAAATGATAAAGATAAAGATATGATAATGATATATGTACAATGTTGATGAATTTAAATAAAATTATTTTATGTTTGAGAATGAGCATGCATATTATTTCAATAAGCTTATGTTACTGTAATTTAGAAGCATAATTTACTCATTGAGTTCTACATAACTCACTGTTGTTTTCAATAACATTTTTAGGTATAATTCGATTAATTAAAATGAGCATAAGAGAAAATAATGTGTATCGTAGGTGCGAAGCTCTGAGAGAAAGGTCTTTATATATATTTTGAAATTTTAGTAGCTCTTTCTGCTCATTAGAAATAGTTAGTTAGTAATTGAAAAATTAAATCACTGTCTAATCGTTTGTTTATGACTCGTTAATTCGAGCCTCTGGTCCGAGTTGTGACACTGAGAGAGATGATGGAACTGACAAAGAGGGTGGGGGGAGAAATGTAAGAGGGAAAAGGCCATCAGAAGCAACATCATAGGAGGGGCCTATCAGAGTACCCCTACAACGCTAGCCCCCAGAACCCAAATAGTATCCTTCAAGAGAGAAGCTCATAAGGAGAAGAGTGGTGGAGTTTGCCTGAGGGGAAACTTCAAGCGACTCACAAAGGTGGAGGTGCAGGAGAAGCGGGCAAAAGCGTTACATTTTCAATGTGATCAGAAGTGCACGTCAGGGTATAGATGTAAAAACCTAACACTTCAAGTTCTCACCATATTTGATGATGAGGAAGATAAGGAGGGAGGTGCGAGTGAGGCATCGGCGGAGGAAGAAAAATTGCATTTAGACATGTCTGAGGTCTCCTTGAACTCAATGGTGGGATTCACTCTGAATCAAACTATGAAGATGAGAGGAGAAATAGCAGACAATAAGGTAGTGGTGCTGATAGACAGTCGGGCCACCCACAACTTCATCTCCAACTAGGTTGTAGACTAATTAGGGCTGAAACTAGCAGACATAGGATGTTATAGGGTGATGATGGAAATAGGGAAGATGAAAATAGGTAGAGGGATGTGTAAGTTAGTGGTCTTTCTTATTGTGAAGTCATCTTGGGGGATGAGATAGCTACAAACCTTAGGAGATAACAAGGTAAATTGGGGGATGTTGACCATAGAGCTAATGGTGGAAGCGATGAAGGTGGTGATTAAAGGAGATGCAGGACTCTCTAAAGCCAGTGTCACTAAAAACCATAGTAAGAGCTATCGAAAGGAGGGAGGACGATTTCTAATAGAGTTACAGAGCTTGGAGGGGATCAAAGGGGAGGAAGCATGGGACATCCCTTTTTTAGTACAGCCGGTTATACAGCAATTTCATGAGGTTTTTCAGCCACCTCAGGGGATTACCACCACAGAGGGGACAGGAGCATGTCATCTCACTGAGGGAGGGGGTATCACTAATTAATGTCAGACCTTACCGCTACCCCCAGATTCATAAGGATGAGATTGAAAAGCTGAACCGGAAAATGTTGGAGGATGGGATCATCAAGCAGAGCATGAGAGCCCCCTTTCTAGACATATTTTTCTTGCTAAAAAGGATGGGAGTAGGCAGTTTTGTGTGGACTACCGGGCCTTGAATAAGGAGACTGTATCAGATAAGTTTTCTATTGCAGTGATAGATGAGCTACTAGATGAGCTTTGCGGAGCGACAGTATTCACGAAGATGAACCTGAAGTCTGGATACCATCATATTCAGATGAGAGAGAAAGACGTTTCGAAGATAGCTTTCTGGACACACGAGGGACACTATGAGTTATTGAGGGACACTATGAGTTAATGGTGATGCCGTTTGGTCTCACCAACGCCCCTACCGCCTTTCAGTCCCTCATGAATAAGGTATTCCTACCTAACCTTAGGAAGTTTGTCCTAATTTTCTTTGATGACATCTTGACGTATAGCAAGACCAGTGAGGAGCGTTTGGAGCATCTAAGGGTTGTCTTAGAGGTGTTATAGGAACATCAACTGAGGGCCAATTTGAGGAAATGTTGCTTCGCACAGGCGAGTTTAGAGTACTTGGGGAACATGGTATCCTAGGAAGGGGTGGCCGTCGATGAGGCCAAGATCGAGGCAATGCTAAAGTGGCCTCTACCTAGGAACATGAGGGAGCTAAGGGGATTCCTAGGATTGAGCGGGTACTATAGGAGGTTTGTGAAGTGATACAACACCATTGCTTGGCCTTCGACAGAGCAACTAACGAAAGATAGCTTCTAGTGAGGAGAGATAGCTACTCAAGCTCTTAAGAGATTAGAGACAGCCATGACTACAGTTTCGGTCCTAGCATTACTCGATTTAAGCCAAATGTTTGTGGTGGAGACTGATGTCTCAGTGTATGAATTTGGGGCAGTGCTCATGCAAAATCACAGACCCATAACCTACTTCAATCAGGTATTGACGATCAGAGCTAGGCTGAAGTCAATTTATGAGAAGGAAATGATGGTCATTGATTGGATATTCAAAAGTGGCGCTTGTACTTGCTGGCTCGACATTTCATTGTTAGGACCAACCAGAGGAGTTTAAAATACTTACTAGACCAGAGGATGGTGACCGTGAGTATCATAGGTGGCTATTAAAGTTGTTGGGATATGATTTTGAGATACAGTATAGATCGGGGCTTAAAAACAAGGCAGTTGATGCCTTGTCAAGATGCGTGGGGGAACTCCAGAAGTAGCCATTTCGATTCGCTCATGTTGAATTGGGGGGCCATTAAGGAAGATAGTGCGTAGGACCTGGAGCTGAGAAAGATCAGAGAGGACCTGTTGAAAAATGGGAGTAGCCATTTGGGCAATTCAATAGATGGGGAAAGACTTCTATATAAGGAGAGGTCTGTGATGCCACAAAACCTCAATTTTGCACCTGTTGCAGGAGTTCTACGGGAGCGCTATTGGGGACTATTTGAGTGTACAGAAAACTAGATGTTGAATTATACTGCCACTAGAAGGGGATGCACAAGGATGTCGAAGAGATGGTGGCCAGGCGTGAGGTCTGTCAGCAGAACAAGTATATGGCAATGGCTCTAGGGGGCTATTACAGCCACTGACACACTCCCAGACAGAGTATAGGAAGAGTTTTTCATGGATTTCATAGACGGGCTACCACGATCTGAAGGGTTCACAGTTATTCTGGTGGTAGTAGACAAGATGAGCAAATATGCTCATTTCATCCCTTACATGATAATAACAACAGCATCAACTTGTATTAGAGAGGTGGTCAGATTACCAGGCGGACAGGGAGCAGTTCCCCCACGGTCCCATGCTTTGATGCAAATTAAAATAGGAGGGGCCGATTTAGAGGGAAATTAATAAGGGAATGGATGTTTAGTAATTATGCTTTTATTTCGTATTTTTTTATGCTTTTATTTTGTATTCTCTAATAGGAGGGAAGGGATTAGGGTTAGGGTTAGGTGATTGTTTGTTGATTTTCTGGTTTTTCTCTTAAGTGTTTGGGGTCTAGTCGCCAGCTAGAGATTTGGAGAGCCGGATCTTCCTCTCGAATCGGAGATCCATTGTATCTTGTTGTTTTTCTTCTATTTTCCTATCAAGTGCCCTAGTGTCTTACCTAGAGATTTCTCTCAAAATCTGCTTGATCCTTGCTGAAATTTGCTAACTCAGCCAAGGATTTCTTAATTTCTGCACTGATATCCTACCCATCATTAACATACTAACAAAGTTTGGCATGGTAATTGAAACTAAACTGCAACATGCACAAAAACATATTGGCTTTTGTCAAGCACAAAAAACTAAACAATGTATGCGGTCAACGTCAAACTAACAAATTGCTGTCAAAGATAAGCAGAAAGTTACCTTGGGTTGAGAGAAGGCCAAGTTCTTTATTTTTGAGAAATGCTTAGATGAACCGCCTTCTACGACATAAGAAGCCAAAGTGAAAGGAGCCCCAACAAAGCCTAATACAGCAGCTTCGCCTTTTACCTGAATCAAGCAAGACATTGGTTTCAAACAGAAGACACTAAGATATGCCAAACTGCTACAGCAAGATAAAACAAACATGAAGGAAATAACATTACAGATTAAAAAAATGATTAACCAAGAAGAATATGCAGATGTTATAAGGACTCATACTTTTTCAGGCAGCTAGCTGAAGTATCATTCAAAAGACAAGAAGATAAATGCATTTTTAAATGTCTAAGTCAGCCAATCAGTAAGTTTTCTGCCTATCTCACTTTTAAACGAAAAAGAAAATCACCATGTCTGCATGCAAGCATATCAATACATATCACCATGGGTGCGCACAACCCTGTCTGTGCTTATGCTCAAAACTGTGAGATAACTAAGCAAAGTAGAAGACACAGAAAACTATGAAGAGTATCAACGTGACTTCATCATTTTTAACGAGGACTTAACAGCATATTTAGACTATGAGAGTACTTCTATTCAACATTTTCAACTTTTAGTACTTATCAAACTTCATCATGTTGGTGACATTATGCATGCAAGGTAGAAAGACGAGGTTTAAATAAAACACAGAAAAACAAAAGCACATGGCTTAAAAGTTTTCCATTCGGGCAAAAAAATGAAATATGAAATGGAATATGATTCTTTCATCAAATACACTCACATTTGAATGGTGCCCGGTCAGCAGGTTATGTATTAGCTTATGTAGCATCTTTTAAGAGAATTAATTATGTTTGATTCTTATTGTACATGCAAATCTTAAATCTTCTGCAAAATAAAAAATAAAGAACGTCATCCACATACGAGGCATTCAAACGAAAACTAAGCTCTTATACCCTTAAAAAAACTATTCCATCCAATTATAAGAAACTTCACCCAAACCCTATTTTTAGATAATTATTTATTTGCTAAATATCTAATATATGGGTAAAAACTTTTTTTTTTAGTATGCTGAAGATGAAGAGCCGCATGAAGGATGAACAGAACCGGGTATTGATTTTCTCAATTTAAAATATACCTTCTCCCCCATTAGCAGCCCCAATTGTACCAATTTAAATGTGCATCTCATTAATGTAGTTACTGGTAGAGTATTTGGGAGGTGATAGATAAATGCTTAACTATATAAGAAGATTATGGTAGAATATGTCCTCTTAATTAAGGATATGATTTCAATCATTGAAACGAAAAATCTGTCACCTTCTTTATGTTTTCAAGACCTTAATGTGTCACTTAAATATTCCTCCATAATATTGGGGGATGCTATCATAACTGCTTATCATTCCATCAATCAAATCCTTTCTCCATTGCAAGACCAAAGCTCGCACGTCTTCATTCTTCATCCCGATCAAGCTCCTTTTCCCCTTACTCCCTACTTTGTTCATGTGTTTCACTCGCCAAACAACCTCATTCCCTATATTATTTGGCGCATATTTTTTGCATATTCCTCATACTAAGAAAGGTTATCAATGTTATGAAAAACTTGCAAAACAATTGCATACTGCACTCAATGTAACTTTTTATTAGACAAGCCTCTTCTTTTCCCTCTCTTTCGCTATTGAGCCCTCCTCAACAGCACCTCCCACCACATTTTAGATCTGATTAAGCATTCACCGATCTCAAAGTCATCTAACCAACATCTTCATATTGCCCCCCAAATAGGTAAAAAAACAATGTACTACTCATCCTATTCATCCTTTATGTTATTAGATCAACTAACCATTTAGTTTCAAAATTTCACCTTGTCTTCATGGTATGTTTCTATTCCAAGATGCACTGTAGCATAGGTTATGAAAACATGACAGCAGTGTCGAAATAAATGTTCTTCTAAGTCGTCTCGCCTAGTATCTGTTCATCCCCAATCTAAGGGCAAACCCATTGATTATTAATTGGTATTCACTATAAAATTTCATTATGATATAACAATTGATCACTACAAGCTTCAGTTAGTTGCATAAGGGTTCATGAATATAAATAGGATCAACTCTTTTAACACCTTTTCCCATGTTGTTCACTTAAACTTTCCTTAGATTCTTCTATTTGTGTCCATCAATTAAGGTTAAACTATACTACAAATGGATGTTCGTAATATATTTTTTATGAACCATAAAAAACCATTTATGTGAAACAGCCTACCAGAGTTGTTATTCAAGGGGAGAATCATATATTTCTCAAGAAGGCTATCGATAATGACCTAGCTAATATTCGCCTTGAAAGCAACACAACATATCACTTTCATCAAGGTACTTCTACAGGATCTAATACTCATTATATTGCTGACATCTTCTTCATGGGAAATAGCCATCACAATATCTCTATCAAAAGTGATTCATCACGAAAGATTTAGGACGACCTAAATACTTCTTTAGGATTGAGTTCATCTATAAATATGAAAATTTTCTTTCTCAAATCAAAATATGCCATTTACCTCATTGAAGAAATAGGCCTACTTAATCATAAACCTATTAACACACCTACGGATACTCAAACTACAATTGATGACTTTAATGCATCTCTTGATGATCCATCTTCATATCACAAATTAGTGGGCAAACTCATTTATCTAACTATTATGAGACCTGAAATCTCTTTTGTTGTTGAAGTGATAAGTTAGTACATGCAAAATCCAAAGAAGCATTAGTAAGCTATTCTTAGCATCTTTAAATATATAAAGGCCTCCTAAAAATGGATTGCTTTAGAAAGAAATCGAAGAATTTGAACATTGAAACATTCTCCAATGGATGATTATACTAGCTTTATTAAAGACAAGAGTAAGCCACTGAATATTGCATCTTGGTTTGAGAAATTTGGTCACTTGGTAGAGCAAGAAAAAAGACATTTGTAGCAAGATCAAGTGCCAAAGCAGAATAAATATGGCTCATTCTGCACATGAATTGATGTAGAAAAAAAACTCTTAAATGAGAATTTTATCTCGCTATTATTTAGCCTATGACTTTATATTGCAAAAATTGTGCCACTATCCAAATTGCTAGAAATCATATTTTTTTATGAACACACAAAACAACTTGTTCATAAGCCCTCTTATAAGTAAATACGACATATAATGATTTTGTTTTTCATCCCAATACCTCCCAACAGACCTAATTCAGGTGTATGGCATTACTTATATGAAATATTACCTCCTCCCTTAATATTGACAATGCCTCGCCTACATAGGGAACTGATTCTTCAGGAACAAACTCCGTTACTCCAGCAACATCATTAGCTGTTCTTAGTGGATCATGTATAACTGGACCTTTTCCTTTGAGAATGTCAAATGGAATGTTCATACCTGGCAAGGGGGTTAATATGTCTGAGAATAATATGACCTGCAATACCAGGATAGAACAGGGGTTTTAGAAACAGTACAAGAACAAATATCCACCAAAGTAATAAGGTAAGTCATTTGTTCCCCATAAAATGAGCAACTCTTATTTCTGTCAGCTTAGTTTATTGTAATATTGCTTCAAGGAGCTATACTAAACCTATCAGACCTGAAAAGCTGTGCTCTGGAGAATTTGTGCTTACCCCTATTAAAACAATTTCTTTAAATGATAGATAGAATGCCTTTGTTTATGGATGCAGTCATTTCTGGCCATTTTCTTCAATGAAGAAAAAGAATAAATCAACAATTTGGCTTGAGAGACATGGAATTAAAGCCGTGATTGATCACCTTCACAAAAGTTGTTCCTTGTTATATTGTTGTTCCTTAAAATAGTTATTTTACATCACTCTATCCTATAAGTTTATTGTCAAAGTAGCTATTCAAGCATCAATTGTCAAAGAGTGTATGACAGCCGCACAAGCAAACTCATAATTCCTTGCCTTTTTTGCCCAATCTTATCTTCAAGCACGCAACTTGGAGTAAAGCATGATAGGTTTTGCGTCATCTTCTGCTATAAAAACAATTCATGTGTGAGCATGTCGAGTTGATAAGCCATGCAATATTTCGTTAAATGCAGCTGGATACTCAGTATTATGGTATACAGTCAAAACATTATATACAATTTTTTAAATCATATAAGTAATTCAGAATCCCAGCTGAACAACAATGCTATAAGAAATCAACTACTGTTTTCTCCATTAGGAACTATCCCCGGCTCGCTTTTAACTATAAGTGCATATATTTACAACGGACAACATACAGTATATCCCCCGAAACAGTTACAATAGACAGCCATGTCACTACTTAAAAAAAGCATGGTAATATGATCCATCTTGGAAGTAAAAACTGCAAGCAGAGAGAGAAAAAAAATGGAGGAACACAAAAATAGGGGCTGATTTTTTATTTCTCCTTTAATAATAATACAATATACAATTGATCTACTATATGATAGGTAGATCAGCTCTCCCCGAAACCTTAGCTGTCGCTAGGAACCGTCGAAAAACCAGAACAACAACAACATCAAGCCTTTATCCCACTACGTGGGGTCGGTTACATGAATCTTTTTTCTCCATTGTGTCCTATTAAAGATCAAATTCTCATTTAAATCTAATAAAGAAAGGTCATTCCTAATATTTTCTAACCAGGTCTTTTTAGGTCTGCATCTACCTTTCTTAACATAAGTCAAATCTAATACCTCTACTCTCCTAATCGGGTCATTGGAAGGCTGCCGTTTTATGTGACCAAACCATCTAAGGCGACTCTCTCTAATCTTATCTTCTACTGGAGCTACTCCAACCTTTTCACGTATATGCTCATTTCGTATCCTATCTCTAAGGGTAAAGCCACTCATCCACCTGAGCATCCTCATCTCTGCCACACTTAACTTAGTATTATGCTTCTCTTTTAGTGGCCAACATTCAGCACAATAAAGCATTGCAGGCCTCACTACCATCTTATAGAATTTTCCCTTAAGTTTGAGGGGTACTTTTCTATCACACAACAAGCCCGATGCATTCCTCCACTTCAACCATCCAACTTGAATTGTGTTGATAATATCTCCATCAATTTCACCATCACTCTGAACAATAGATCCAATATATCTAAAACGTGTACTCTTATTAATGACTTGATCGTCCAAAGTCACAATCCCCTCACTAGGTCTATTACTACTAAAATTACACTCCATATATTCCGTTTTAGATCTACTCAAGTGAAAACCTTTACTCTCTAATGTTGACCTCCATAATTCAAGTTTACTTTCAACTCTCTCTTTAGTCTTATCAACAAGAAGAATATCATCAGCAAAAAGCATACACCAAGGTACATTCTCTTGCAAATGTCTAGTGAGAACATCCATGACTAAAGCAAAAATATATGGGCTTAAGGTTGATCCTTGATGTAACCCAACCGAAATAGGAAAATACTTGGTCAAACCACCTTGTGTTTGAACATAAGTAATAGCTCCTGCATACATATCTTTAATGATTTGAATATAAGCATTATTAACTCCTTTCTTTTCAATAACTCTCCATAGCACTTCTCTTAGAACTTTATCATATGCTTTTTCTAAATCAATAAAAATCATATGTAGATCCTCCTTATTTTCTATATATTTCTCCATCAAACCTCTTAATAAATGTATGGCTTCCATAGTCGACCTACCCGGCATGAATCCAAATTGATTTTGAGAAACATTAATATCACGCCGCAACCTATGCTCCATAACTCGCTCCCATAATTTTAAAGTATGACACATTAACTTAATTCCTCTATAATTTGCACAATCTTGTGCATCACCTTTATTCTTAAAAATAGGAATTAACACACTCATCTGACATCTTTTTAGTCTTCAAAATAGTATTAAAAAGTTTAGTAAGCCAAGAAATTCCTTCATCTCCTAAGCATTTCAACACCTTTATTGGAATATCATCAAGTCCAACAGCTTTTCCATCCTTCATTTTCTTTAAAGCCTCTCTAACTTCGATTTCACTAATACGCCTATAAAAACAAACATCTTTATTTTCATTTAGGGTGCTAAGGTCACTATAGTCAATCTTATTTCCTCAATTTTCATTAAAAAGTTTAGCAAAATATCTCATCCACCTTTATTAAATATCATCTTCTAAGAAAAGTATTTTTTGATCTTCATCCTTAATACATTTCACTTGAACTAAATCCTTACTACTTCTATCTCTCTGTTTGGCTAACTTATACATATATCTTTCTCCCTCCTTAGTATCTAATCTATTATATAAATCACTAAAAGTTAAAGTCTTTGCATCGCATATTGCTTTCTTAGATTCCTTACGAGCCTCTTTATATCTTTCCCAATTATCAGAATTTTTAAAATTAAACTAATTTTTATAATAAATCTTCTTATTCTTACTCTTTTCTTGCACATTTGGATTCCACCATCAACTATTTTTACTATTAGGAGCTTTTCCCTTTGATACTTCAAGCACATCTTTTGCAATATTCTTAATATCACTAGCCACTTTTTTCACATAATATTAGCATCCTCATGCACAGATAAAATCTTAAGATCTAAAATTTCTCTCAAAAATATTTTTGTTAATATTCTTTAAATACCCCCATCTAATCCTAGAATATTGTTTTATTTTATTTTTTTATTATCTGCCCCTTTATCTTAAAGTCCAAAACTAATAATCGATGTTGGGTACATAAATTTTCACTCGGAATAACTTTACAATCTTTGCAATCTAAATGATCTAATTTTCTTATAAGAAAATTGTCAATCTGCGTTGTACTATATCCATTTTTATAAGTGATGAGATGCTCATTCATTTTCTTAAATAAGGTATTAGCAATTGAAAAATCATAAGCTAAACAAAAATCTAATAAAAATCTAAAAATAAAATTCAGCAAACAAAATATGATAACCCTAGACAAAACTCCCCTTTAAATAGCTCTCACACACAAGAAACACAATTGGAACCTTCAGAAATAGCATAAACACAACTAGAAACTTTTCAAAATAATTAAAACCTTCCTACACAGCATAAACATAATTAAGAAATATTCCTAAACAACTAAAATCTTCCTAAACAGCATAAACAATTAGGAAACCATCCTAAATAGCTCCCCTTTGATTCCTCCTCCTCATATAATGAATAATAGCTTCCTTGGGCCCCACAAGTGCCCCCTCTTGGCATATCATAATCCTCCAAGGTAATAAATATTATTATTACCTCAGATACCTATAACTAATCTGTTGATATTTTGTAAACTTCACAAAACACAATTCTTAAAATAAAATTACAAATAAAAACTATTTTAATTGAACAATCATTAACAATTCATGTCTATAATTCTACTTCTGATAGTTCCTCAAAATTGTAGAATGAATCTTAAACAAAGTGACTCATTGAAACCCCCCAGAATGGTCCATACCATAACAAGTACTTAGAAATAGAAAAAGGATTAGCAATTCATTTTTCATAACAAAGAAAGTCATATTAAAATCAAAGATGTAAGTTCAGTATATTACATCACTGTTAAAATCAAAACTTTGATACATCTCATAGAGAAATGTCTTAAGAGTACTTTGAGGTAAGGGTACAAGGGTAATTTTAAGGTAAATTTTATGAAAATGCTTTAGCCCGACTTAATTGTATAAATTTGAGCGTTGGGCAATCCATGAGTCATTGATGGACATGTTCATGACACAAAAAATATTAAAATGCAATAGTAGCAAAGATAAGTAGAGAAATAATGACATTTGAATGATGATGGGGTAACATCTATTAAATATAAATAGTAAAAAATAGAACTATGTGGTTTAGGCATGACTAATGAAGAGTAAATAATGCAGAATAAAATTTACAACTGCTCAACCAACAGATGCTTCCTTTTGGATAATTATTCATTGTTTTCTTTCTTTCCACCACCACTCAATATTTCTTTTCTTGAAAATAAACGGGTCCACTCACATAACTACCACGTTATGCTTCACTGCCTATGGCCAGCATCTATTCAAAATTCTCATCATAATTAAGAACTTACTTAAATTAATTTCCTGTATTATCTAGTATCTATTGTTAAGTAAATTATTTACTTAAAAGCAAATACTATTATTCAATTAATTCTTTTACTAATGGTATTTACTGTTATAAGTAACTTAACAGAAATTTTTATTTCTTTATTTTTTTCATTAAGCTTTAGAATAGACTTTACAATATATTTACTTAATTCAAATTTTCACATACCAGAAATTTTTTGGGTCTTACCGTTTTCCTTTTTCAGTCAAGGGTAAAAGAGTTATATAGGATTGTGTCTTTGCCATAGGAAAAGAGTCAAGAGTTATACACCTTGAACTTGGCAAAAAAAGGAGGTAAGGTGGCTTCCTGCCAAAACTACTGCAAAGCAAAGGATTGTAAATGGTTTCAGCTTGACTCAAATTTCAAAGCTTGCATAGTAGAGAAATCATACTACAAGCTTGGGGAATAGATATAAGCTTGAAGAGCCAAATCACAAATTCATAACCAAATAGCTATGCACTTCACATTGTCTGCAACCTCTATGCAATCTCCCTCTATTCTAAGGGTAAAATTTAACATTTCCATTGAATTAGTTTCTACATATATTTCACAATCTAGGAATATTAGTGCCAGTTTACAGTTTCAATCTGTGAAGTACAGCCAATTCATCCTCTAGGTTGTGGCAAGTTCAAATGATGTTCTCCCCAAAAAGAATTCATTTACATCTCTCCTAGTAGAAGTGAGCGTATTAAAGATTCATGGATAACAGGTCACTGGCCTTGAAGATCCAGGGCAATTTATACAAGAAGATCTTGACTGCTGAAAGTCAGCTACGCCCCGCCTAGTAATAGGGAGCACTATTTTGTCATCCATAGGAGGGAAGAGAGGGCTCAGCAAGCAGGTTTTCCCCATCTTTACCATATGAAAATAACCGCCATAATGGGGAGTCTGCATGACAAGAGCAGGCAGCATACATGGTGCATTAGACCAACACTTCTTTTCTCACCACGCCAGCCACTTCATTCAATCAATCATATGTTTCAGACCTTAGGGACCAAGAAGTCTATGAACTACATTTATCAAATCCTCAATCTAGTTAAGTGTTAATAAGACACGTGGTGTGGGTTTGTGATGTAGCCAAAGGGGGGTCAACTCAAGCCCAAAATAAATTGATTTTTGGCTTCCCTTGAGTCTACAAGCTCAATAAATTTTGAGCTGAAATTTAGCTCATTTATGAGCTGGTTTTTAGTTCATTTATTGAACTAAAGGTTAACTCATTATTAGCTAGGTTTTAGTTCATTTATTATCTTATTTATGTAGCTTTATCTTTTAAAATTCTGTGCTTGGCCTCTTGGATTCCCGTGCCTTGGCTCCTTGGTTCCCACGACTGCCTCCTTGGTTCCCACGGCTGCCTCCTTGGTTCTTGCGGTTGCCTCTTCGATTTCCAGTGCTGGGTGACCTTTCCGGTGCTTGATGCCTCGGTTCCGTGCGGGCCTACTTGATTCTTGCGGCTGCCTCTTCGGGTTCTGCCTGGGCTGCTTTCCCGTGGTTGTTGGGGGGGCTTTTCCGTGGCTTTGGTGCTTCGTTTCCGGGAATTGACTGTTGGCTTTTCATATTCCCTATTTAATTAGCTTTTAAATAAATGTTTTGTGGCTAATTGTATTCCCTTCTCATACCTATATATATGATATGTTTAAGAGTTGTAATGTTATGTTATGTGAATGCTTTTTGGAAATGTAAACCTGCGGGTTTCGTTGGAAAAGCTTGCGAGCTTTGTCCACTCCTCCTTCTCACCCCTTCTAGAAATCTTGCGAGCTCTTTCCACCCTTCGTCTTGGCTTCTAATCTCTTTCGTCTCTCCGCAAGTGCCACTCCATATGTATCCTTCTTCTCAAAGTGAAGCAAGTTTAGGGTGTCTTGTTTGAGTCAAGTTTGTAAGTGTCCAAGTTGTAATAGTTTTTATAAAATGATATTATTTGTGTCTTTATTTGTGTTGTTTGTGTCTCTTCTATTACCTAGTAGAGTTTTCTTTTGTTAAGCAAAAATTAGGGGTTCCCCCTGATTTTTGCTTAAACCAATTTGGTATCACAGCAAGTTAGGAAGTCCTAGGTTTGTGAGTCAGTTTGTCAAGTCAAGTCAAGTTGTCAAGTCAAGTCAAGTTGTGAGTCTTGTTGTGTGAGTCTTGTAAGTCTTGTGAGTTTTAAAAGTCTTGTGAGTTTTGAGTCATGTTGTCATTTGAGTCTTGGTAGTCAAATCATAAGTTAACTCATCGGGAGATGAGTTCTTAAGAAGGGGAGTCTGATGTAAGCAAAGGGGGGGTCAACTCAAGCCCAAAATAAATTGATTTTTGGCTTCCCTTGAGTCTACAAGCTCAATAAATTTTGAGCTAAAATTTTGCTCATTTATGAGCTGGTTTTTAGTTCATTTATTGAACTAAAGGTTAGCTCATTTATGAGCTAGGTTTTAGTTCATTTATTATCTTATTTATGTAGCTTTATCTTTTAAAATTCTGTGCTTGGCCTCTTGGGTTCCCGTGCCTTGGCTCCTTGGTTCCCACGACTGCCTCCTTGGTTCCCACGGCTGCCTCCTTGGTTCTTGCGGTTGCCTCTTCGGTTTCCAGTGCTGGGTGGCCTTTCCGGTGCTTGATGCCTCGGTTCCGTGCGGGCTTACTTGATTCTTGCGGCTGCCTCTTCGGGTTCTGCCTGGGCTGCTTTCCCGTGGTTGTTGGGGGGCTTTTTCGTGGCTTTGGTGCTTCGTTTCTGGGAATTGACAGTTGGCTTTTCATATTCCCTATTTAATTAGCTTTTAAATTAATGTTTTGTGGCTATTTGTATTCCCTTCTCATACATATATATATATGAGATGTTTAAGAGTTGTAATGTTATGTTATGTGAATGATTTTTTGAAATGTAAACCTGCGGGTTTCGTTGGAAAAGCTTGCGAGCTTTGTCCACTCCTTCTCACCCCCTCTGGAAATCTTGCGAGCTCTTTCCTCCCTTCGTCTTGGCTTCTAATCTCTTTCATCTCTCCGCAAGTGCCACTCCATATGTATCCTTCTTCTCAAAGTGAAGCAAATTTAGGGTGTCTTGTTTGAGTCAAGTTTGTAAGTGTCCAAGTTGTAATAGTTTTTATAAAATGATATTATTTGTGTTATTTGTGTCTCTTCTATTACCTAGTAGAGTTTTCTTTTGTTAAGCAAAAATTAGGGGTCCCCCTGATTTTTGCTTACACCAATTTGGCGGTCGGAAAAAACAATACCATGTCTCTTGCACCATGAAGAATTTCTGACTGAACTTGAAAACGATTAAACTGCAAAACGTCATCAAAAGTTTACATGAGAATCAGTTTTTTCATCAGGCCTGGTCATGGGGCATCCACCATCTTAAAAATAATTTCATATGTAAATGAAGCAATAGCAAGAAAGAACCTTATCCCCAATATGATAGAATAATAGCCAGTTAAACAATTGAAGCAGTTAAACTTCAGAAGAAAGCCAGAAGAATTTGCATGCTGAAGGATTCTCAACATGTCAAGCTGCATAAAATAATGAAATTCAAACAATTTTATGTTGAGCAATTATCCAGGTAGTTGTAAAAAGGCAGAAATTCCAATTATCAACATAGAAGGCAAAAAAGATTTAGATTATGTCAAAAAAATCATACCCCATCGGGCTTGAAAACTTTCCATGGCTGTAGAGAAATTTCAACAACAAGATCTACATTTTCTGATCTTTCACGAAATGAAGGGTACCTTTCACATATCATTTGGTAGCTCTGTCAAAGCATTAAAAAGGAAAGTATTCATTAGTTTTGAATGATAACATTCCTAAAGAGTGCCTAAGAAAGAGAGAGAAAGAAAATGCTTAACATGTATTGTATAAATTTCAAATTTAAGAAAAAAAATTAAAATAAACCAAATGTAGGATTTTATCAGTCCAGACGTCAATTGGATCAGGCTAGCCCATAAACCCAAGAAACCAACCCTCTAAAGCCCCAATATGCAAGCTATAATGGGAATAGGCTTAAGTGTGCTAACCATATTGGGCTCAGGGCCAGCCTAAGAGCTAATTAACATTTTAAAAGTCCCACGATAAGTCCCAATGATTGATGTTGAGCTAGTCAAAATAAAAATAAAAATAATTGTAGAGTCATTGTTTGAATTCATAACCGACAGCTAAAATCCTACTAGTAGGAAAAATAATCATTTGCTCGTATTATGTATATGTTAATCTTCATATGTGATCCACAAATCACCTAATGTAATGTAACGACAATGGAAGAAAACAGCAGCAGTTTTACGGGAAATCAACTTAGAATGCAAAGTTTACGTGAAAAGGATGCTCATACATCACAAATTTTGTCAAACAGAGACCATCATGAAATGTCCAAAATGTCAAAAACAATCAAGATAGACCTACGTGTTGCGTGAATTGTGAGAAGAGAATGGCTTGGACATATGAGGATATGCAAGGGAGATGGATTAATGGAGAGCATGCATACATACACAATCTAATATATATATATATATATATTAGGGGTAGCAGATCCCACTCCCACCTTCATTATGATGCCACTTCAATAAGCACCTACATAGGAATTAAGGACCAAGCATCCCCCTTTTTTTAAATGCATGACTAAGGAGCAACTTCTTGAACAAAAAGTCGGGCCATGTGCCCCAAAATATTTAAAATAAAATGATAAAGTAGCGACCACGAGTTTAGCTATCTTATTCTCCTTTTTAAAATTTAAAATTCTTTGGTGCCTAAAAAGGTTGTCATCTAGCCCCTTCTGATAATGTAAAAAATAAAATAAATAAAATTCTTTCATTAAAACATCCGCTATCCATTCCTTCTCTTTTTTCCCTTCTCAAAGCACACAAGTTCTCCTTTAGCTAAGCTCCCACTCACTCCTTTTTCCTCCGTGCTCTCCATCTCCACAGCTTATTATTTCATTCAGCCATGAAAATCTTTCAACGATGAGCAAAAAATGAGATGTAAGCTTTGAGCACCTTTTATGCAACTAGTTCAAATTATTTCAACGCAATTGTGAGCACAATATTGCTTCAACTGAGTTAGCAAACTTTC
Source organism: Dendrobium officinale (assembly GCA_019514585.1). Lineage (NCBI taxonomy): Eukaryota > Viridiplantae > Streptophyta > Magnoliopsida > Asparagales > Orchidaceae > Dendrobium > Dendrobium officinale. Next base: position 29,782,897 of record CM033693.1, on the reverse strand, counting down.
AGTATTTCACAATTCCAAATGCATTTTATAGCCTTGTAATGGATCCTCCAGAAGCCTTTATAACATGCAAAAGATTGATCATATACCATTAAAAATTAAAATTATCAATAATAGATTGAAGAATAATTACACTTGATAGACAATTATAATCGAAAATAAGGCAATGAAAAATATATGAAATGTACATAAGAGGTCATTAAACTTAAAAAAAAATTATCATTGAACATGCCTTCATGTACCTCCCTGCTTGCCTCATTAGCCAGACAGGAGGTCGATCAACTTTTTCCCCTCGAACAGCATTTATCAAAAGTGGCTCAGTAGCACTAGAAACTCTTGATTCTGCCACAACCTCTACATAAAAGCATGAATATTAAACTTTAAAACCATTGCACGCTATACATAGAAAGAAAGAAGCTTGAATTCCGCAAAATAATGTTATGTCTAAGTCTTTTGGTGGTTATTCTATCCTCATTTGCTTCAAATCACCTATTTTCCATCACATGATCTTGAAGTACCACTCTCTATCTACTATCACAATTCCGTCATCTCTCCTTTCTTGTTTTACATGTCTTTAACATTCTTATTTTCCCTTCTAACATAAATAGTGGTCCATGAACAACTTTATTTCCTCGCATGCAACTCACTCAGGCTTGAAATTGAGAACTACACAAAAAAACTCTATGCAGAACTAGCCGGTATTGGCATCTTTTAACCATACATATTGGGAAAACAAGGGAGGTAGAATAGGCCTTCAACTTAGCATCTCTAGCTTTTATATCATATTAATGCAGATCCGTAATAAACTTATATCCGAGCAATCCCCACTACTACATTCTTTCCCCAAAGCCCTAAGGGAATTAAAGGGCAGACAAAACATTTCTAGCATTTCATGCAAATAATGACCACGAAATGTTCAAATTGAAAGAAGTGGATCCAAGGAAGAGGAATACCTCCGACGGTGCAACGCACATCGAGCATCCTCGATGAAGAACGGGAGCGATGCCCCGCTTTGAGAGACTTGGGCTGAGAACATAGAGAAACGGGGCAAGAAATGCTCCCCATTATCGGAATTCTTCGCTCCTTCTCCCACTCTTCTCAGCCTTCTGACCTCCGACCTCAGCTGGAAATGAAATCCTCCCTTATCTGAATCTAGTGTGGCGGGTCTACGACGCTGGAGGAATATGTGTATCCGTTCCTGTAGCCAGATTCAGGTTGGTACTCTGCAGTTTAGTAATCAACAATTCCTATATCCTATAGAACATGGCTCATCCGGCCCAGCAATCGAACTTTTATTATATCCAGTGAACGTATGCATAGGAAGGTTTGGTTTTAGGCAAAAAAGTGTCTGTACCGAGTTTTTTTCGGTACAGGCACTTTTTTGCTTAAAACCGAATCTTCCTCTGCGTACATTCACTGGATATAATAAAAGTTCCAGCAATCGAGCTAATAAAGGATTTTTTTTGCAAAGGATTTTGAGTTGTAAAATTTTGTGCAAAGGATTTTTTTTTATTTTTTGGGTAGGGGGTGTTTCTAATAATTAATTTTAATATTTATTAAAATATTATCTTAATTTTGTTAATAAAATGTAAAAGCTATTAATATTCATTTATTTAAATAAAAAATATTTTCATGCATAAATTTTGAGAACTTCAATTGGGTATATTTAAGTTTTTTTTAGTGTTGGATTAAATGAATGATTTTTTCTATTTTTTTATTAAGCAAATGCAAAGTAAATTTTTTAGGACACCTGAATACTCATCAGACTATTTTGCGTGTAATATGTCATTCTAGTGACCCCCCCTGCATCATGTCATCCTCATCTTCGATGATGTTGACCTCACTCCAACGTTGCATGAACCTCGTCGCTAACCTCAATCCTGAATCTTGCGCCTTGCAGCATACTATACCGCATGCCCTTTTTTAGTTCCACATTGTCTTGATCCCATATCATGTGATCTCTAAATACCACACTCTTATGAAGCTAAAACCTCTCCCCTCCCTTGAAGCCATGTTGCCTTCATTGTGAGAACCTCCATCAATCATCGCTCTCCAGCACCACAGTCACCTCCATCACTTGCGTCTAATAGTATGTCATAAGCTAGTTGTCTTATATTAGATATGGTTAGTTTCATCAAGACACAATAAGGTAATTTTTTAATTTTGGATAAATTTACTTTATAACACTTTACAAATATCTAATTTTTAAATACTTGCAAAACATAAAGAAAAATTTAGATATTATACATGTAAATACAAAAGAATTCAATGGCATGCACATATTTTGCTCTTATATTTTATATTGAGATCACTACTAAAACTTTTTTATATTTAGCTCCTCGAATATAAAATAAGGTGAAGTATCACATAGGTTCTTTAAAATAACTTTTATTAGGATTGGATTTTTTCTTTGGCAACAAGTTATACAATTTCTTCTTCATTCTCATGCAGCTCAAGCTCTAACTTTGAGTGGTCCATATTCACTCTATCTTACCTTTCTAAAGTTTTATACCTTAAATAGTTTGTTAAGTTGTTATAGTAGCAACTAGTGAGTATTTTATTTTCATATATATATATTCATTCAATTGTGCCAAATTAGTATCATGGATTATAGTGAACTATGAAAAACAACCAATTGGCAACAACCCTCACCCAAAATTGAGATATATTTCATGGAACTCATGCTTCTTTCGATTGAAAATCAAAAAACACTATCAATAAAATTTCAGGGCTTCATCACACATAAGATGTACAAACTTCATAAATTAGCCTCATCAACCTAAAGTTCGCAATTTCAAGACTTCTTTCAGGAACAAAATGATAATGTTAACAAGATAACATGACCAAACAAAGAGAGGCCCCTTAGGTCCAATGCATAGGACTATAAGAACAAAAAAGTTCAACCTAAAATGGACTTCCAATAAGAAAATGTCTACAATAAATTGTGATATTCCAATTTTTTCTTATGCCTTCAATTGGGCTAGGATGCAAGTTTAACAAATGTCCTAATAAGTGTCAATTGCAATTATTGGATGGGGAGCCAAAGGTTATGCCACTCTAGTTACCACCAATTTCAAATAAGAATTCTAAAGATTTTCAAGGATATAAGGGAGAGTTCTTATTTTATATTATATAACAAGTATTATTGGCCCTTAAGAAATTAGGGCCTTCACAGAGACTCTTCGTCTTCATACCCATACAACAATCAATTAGAAGATGCACAAGCTATTAATAGACAATGCTTGCATAAAAAACATGGTATCTAATAATGTAGCCGATACATAGTACCTAAAAAGTACAAAACAATCAATTGCGAACAATTGTACTATATTAGTTGGACTATAAAAGGTATTGAACTCTTGTTACATATATATGTATGAGGTGTCATTTTCCATCTACAAAACTTCATGTGAGGTGATATACAACGTAACAGATAGATCTATGTCATGTTATCATGGGACTATCTTAGCTATTATATTCTATTGTTTTGAAAAAAATTGAGCTTATGTAGTGCAACCAACTCATATAATTGTGCATATTCCTCTCTCACTAATAAAAACATTTTCAATTAATATTGTTGCGTATTGAACTTAAAGGATTGATCATACTAACATTGTGTTAGTGAAAATGTGTTGTTAAATTTCATATAGCTAATAATGTGCTTAACTTAGTTTACTAACTTCATAACTTATTACATATTATGTTATTTCCTACATAAATGTGTATACATTACTATTGTATCTATTAAACATTTTGTGCAGTCTATTTTGATTTTGCATCACATTTGATTGAGTGAAAATTTCATTAACTGGAACTTCGCACTTCACCACCAACCCTCATGATACTATCTTGGTAATTATGAATTTATTTAATAAATTTTGCAACTCCCAACTTTTCTTATTAATAAAATGGCATAATATAAATATATCAGTATCATATTCACACTACAGGAAAACTCGTCATTACCAGCGGACGTAATCCGCGGTAACATGGAAAATACGATGGAAAGATAATGTTTTCGTCGAATTTCCGACGGAATTTCATGCCCTGGTTTGGCACGCATCGGAAAAATGTTTCCAACGTAAATAATACGCCATAAAATGTTCCGGCGTACTCTCCGGCACATTATCAGCAAAAAAGTGTGTGCCAATTATGTCACTTTCCGTTAGATTATTCCGGTGTTAAATACGCCAAAATTTTCAGCTACTCCAAAAATATCGGTGGAAGAAACGTCGCAACGTACGCCGGAATGAAAGCAACGAATTATAACCGTCGCATTATCTGCCGGTATTTCCAACGTATATAAGACACTGGAATGAATCAAATAATTCGTTATATCATCATTTTCGGTGTCATACCGACATATTTTCCACCAAAAACCTATAGCATAAACAAAAAAAATTGTCTTCTCAGGCAACAATCAGATTTTCACACTTGTAAATATATACATATAATTATTCCACAACACATATTTCAAGAACTTCAACAACTACTTAAAAATATAAATGTAAACATTACAAATTGTTCATTAACATCAACAAATATTCAAAAATATCACAAATTGTTCATTAACGTCAAATATTCAAAAACTTATACAAGTTTATTTAACATTGAAAAAACTAAACAACTACTCTGAATCCATGGACTCATCCTCAGTTGGAGCTACCTCTTTTCCACTCAACTGCTCCCACATTTTGCACATTTCATCCAACAACTGATTGTGTTGCTCCTGCATTTGCATCTGAATATGTGCTTGTAATTGAACTTATCAATCAGCTTATGATTTTCTTACTTGTTCTAGCTCCGCTTGAAGGGCCATTATCTGTTGACTATATAAGGACTCATGTGAATTGGCTGCGAAGCTGAATACAGTAGAGTTCATCCCCTCGTATGCCTAGATTTGCGAACCTAAATCATAAACACTGTCATACTACATTCCTCCTACGGCTTGCGACCAGATGCAGTACTCATAATACTCCATAGAGTCGCCAGAAGAACCCTCACATGCTGCGGACTGACTCTCTCAAAGCCGTATATACTCCTTATCCGCCGATATTTCCGACGTATATAATTGAGACAAAATAAAAATTATTAAACACATTATCCGCCGGTATTTCCGACATATATAAGACACTGGAATGAATCAAATAATTCGTTATATCATCATTTTCAGCGCCATACCGACATATTTTCCACTGAAAACCTATAGCATAAACAAAAAAAATTGACTTCTTAGACATCAATCAGATTTTCACACTAGCAAATATATACAGATAATTATTCCACAACACAGATTTCAAGAACTTCAACAAATACTTAAAAATATAAATGTAAACATTACAACTTGTTCATTAACATCAACTAATATTCAAAAATATCACAAATTGTTCATTAACATCAAATATTCAAATATTCAAAAACTTATACAAGTTTATTTAACATTGAAAAAACTAAGCAACTACTCTGAATTCATGAACTCATCCTCAGTTGGAGCTATCTCTTTTCCACTCAATTGCTCCCTCATTTTGCACATTTCATCAAACAACTGATTGTGTTGCTCCTGCATTTGCATCTGAATTTATGCTTGCAACTGAACTTACCAATTAGCTTATGATTTCCTTATTTGTTCTAGCTCCGCTTGAAGGGCAGTTATCTGTTGACTATATAAGGACTCATGTGAACTGGCTGTGAAACTGAATCCAGTAGAGTTCATCCCCTCGTATGCCTGGGTTTGCGAACCTAAACCATAAACTCTGTCATGTTACATTCCTCCTACAACTTGCAACCAGATGCAGTACTCAGAATACTCCACAGAGCCGCCAGAAGAACCCTCACATGCTGCGGACTTACTCTCTCGAAGCCGTATATACAATGAGTTGAGACAAAAAATAAAAATTATTAAATACATATACTTATATGGGCTTTTCTTGCTCATCAACTGATTGTTGATCCTCATGTCGCTTATGAGTGTGACTATGAAATTCCACATGAGTTTGAACTCTACCTAGCATCTCTTTCTGTAATAGAATTATATTAATATTTCTATTAAAGAAAATTATAAAAATACTTTTAAAATTCATTATCAAACATCACATGTGCTCAGTATGTGGAACTGAGTCGCCAGTATGAAGGGAATTACCTAAGCCCCAACCATTAGAAGCTCTGTTCTATCAAATTTGATCCCTCCTCCTACTATATTCTGCACTACTCCAAGTAGTGTTCAACTCAGTCCATATAGTCTCTCTAATCCATAATGGCTGCTCGCTAGTCTTTCTAATGTCTGTGAACATGTCGCACATCCGAGTGGACCTACGCTTCTTAAAATTATTTTTAATTTTGTCATTGTGCTGGAGAAGCCAACAAAAATCTTTATGCATTCAAAAACACACAATATAGAATAAATATATTTTTTTGCTTAAGTAAAAAAGAATAAATTATTTATTCATACATAACATAAAAAATATTAAACAAAAATACCTCAAACTCTTTAAACCACAATTCCCGGACTTCTTTCGGGACTTTCTTCTAAGAAACATAAGGAGCGTCAAACCTGCTCCGTATAATGTCCCGTATTTTATGTGTTAGTTATTTTGACAGGTAGAACCTACAAAAATAATATTATGTGAGAAAAACATATAATATAAAATAAATATGTTTGTTAGCTTAAGTTAAAGAAAATGTACGTGTGTGACACTGTTAGGTGCTATCAATATTCGATCATCTATCGTCTGCTCTAGTGCAGCTGGTGTCGAAGGTCCACCTATAACAGGCTGATGGGGTGGTGGGGGATAGTATGGTGGAACATATAGTGGATATGGATAAGTAGGAGGGGTATCATAAGGTGGGAGTGGATATTAAGGGTAGAAAAAGTACTATACGTGGGATCTGGTGAGTAGAAATGCTGGCCACTGGCTTCATGAGTGGGTAAAGGCTGAGTGGTAGGCTGAGTAAGTGTAGCAGGCTCAGAATGTGTGGCTGGCTGAGAATGTGTGGCAGGCTGAGACGAAGTGGTCCCCTCAATACGTGCTGACCTAGATGCATGTTCCAACTGTAGTGATCTTCTTGTTGCGCCTATTAAAAATATTTTATTTACCTGAAGCGATCTACACATAAAAAATATTATAAACATAAGTTATAACAAAAAATATAATATAAAATAATACATTAATAATAATATAATAAAATGCAGTGTAATAATAATAAAATAAAAGCAGTGCAGTAACAATAAAATAAAATTTACCTTATGTTAACTCATCATTTGTTGATTCACTTTCATATGATGATACATTTCCAACACTATCAGATTCCTCATGACTTTCCTCTATGGTTAAATCTACCTCCTCTAACTACAACTCGCTCTCATTAATTCGAATTTATTCATCTACATTGATTGGAAGATTTTTTAAATTTGACATAAACTCTTCTTGATGTGCTGATGGTATTGAAATAGTTTTCTCAATTACTCCCTTTAGTTTTGTCTTCATAACTACAAGCCAATCCTATTTGCCTCATAATTTGCTTGGATAGTTAGCATAATAGACTTGGCTTGTCTGACTAGTAATGATGAATGGGTTAAGCTTTGCATATATCCTATCCCGCTTTACTTCTGTTATATCATAAATCGGATGTACTCTTACGCCTCTATTTTGCACTAAATCAAACCATTCACAATTAAAGAGATACATAATATTCCTGTGACTGGGATATTTCACCTCTAATATTTCTTGTAATACCCCGTAGTATTCAGAATCATACCCTATATGTATGTTCCCTCTTACACATACACCAGCATTTTTTGTCTTCCTATCTTTACACCAATTTTTTGTTTGGAATTTATAACTATTAATAAAAAAATATTTGATAACATTTAACTAATCTATTTGGTCCCCAAATTAGGTCAAGTAGCCATTGATACTATGAATCACTATCTTCAGTGTGAACCTTTCAATGAATAAGATTATATTATTAGCATATTTATTGCATACATTACTAACTAATTAAGATAAATTATTCAAAATATACTGTATTTTTAAACTAAGTAGTGAATTTTTTCTCCACTATCTTCTGGACTTATCCTTATTTTGATGTATTTAAACCATCAATGAACCTCCAACAAACTTTTTTTGAGTTTAGAATAAAGTTAAGAATAATAAATATATAAACAAACTAACTCATACTTACATGAGATATGGCTCAACTTCATCATAATTAAGCAAGATATATAATATGACAACTGTCATCTCCTTATCGGTCAAATAGCACACGGTGCTAGTGCCTACGGGTTCACCACTTTCACTGAATACATATATATTAGAGGATTTACCAATATTTTGAGGTGCAGTACTTTCACCTGATTGAAATATTATTTCAAATTAATACAAGCAAAATTAAGTTGTCTCGTACATTAAATATACTTCACAGATAGAGCCTTCAGGGCGTACTTTATTCTTAGCAGTCTTCTTAAATTTATTTAAATTTCTCTTAAAAAGAATACATCCAATGATACTGAGCAGGTACACCGACTATAGCCTCATATGATAAATGCACTTGTAGATGCTCCATAGAGTCAAAAAATATTGAAGAAAATATTTTCTCAAGTTGATACATAATGAAAGAAATTTGCTGCTCCATAAGAATCAAGTTCTCTACGTTTATAATTCTTTGAATAAGACACTTAACTCGATCAAAGGGCTTTAAAATTTGATCTTGCAGATAACTAAAATTAGTTGGTAATAGACATTGCATGAATATGTAACAATCATGATTTTTTAATTTGAACAATCCCCCTGATCTTATGTCAACACAGCTGCTTATATTGGAAAAATATCCATCATGTACTCGTAGGGTCTTCACCCATTCACAAATTGCTCATCTTTGGTCTAAAGTTAATGTGAATGAAGCTTTTGGTTTGAGAAGTTTTTCACCTCCACCATCCTTTAATTCTAATGCTTTCCTCTTACAAATCTCATTTAAGTCCTTCCTTACTTTTATATTATCTTTATATTTATATTTGATGTTCATAATTATATTGAAAATATTATCAAAAATATTTTTTTCTATATGTATGACATCCAAATTATGTCTAATTAAGTTTGTTCTCCAATATGGCAATGACCAAAAAATATTTTTCTTGGTCCAATTATGGTTGACACCATATCTTGACAATCTGTGCTCAGTTAATATTGGAGAATCCATTATTGTGAGTATGAACCTCACTATTTCAAATATTTCTTCGCTACTTAATCTTGGATGAGGTTGAAACATCATCATTTTATTTTTAATAAAGGCATATTTATTTCGCCTAAAAGGATGATTTGGATGTAAAAACATGCGATAATAATCAAACCAAGTGTTCTTCTTTCCATACTGTTGCGGATCTATTTTCATAGTTTATGATTTTAATGATAGAAAATACTCTTATTTCTCTACGACTGCCTTATCAACTGACATTTCAGGTTCACTAGATCAAACTGTAATTTGGAACCAACTCAAGATTGGGTAGATTAGGACTGAGTCAGTTTGTACCCTTTTTTCTTTCTTGAGTCTATTGTATTTGGTGTGGCTCCTGATATTATGTAACTTTGCACACACACACTTTGGAAGATTTTCTAACTGTTTTCTAGAGTTTACTATTTTTTGTAACATCGTTTGGGACGATATTTATATCGGCCTGGACGATCTGTTCAAAAATAGAAACCCTGATTAGGGCATCATTCTTATTAAGGCAGCTGTCATTAAGCCAATCAGTCTGGACGATATTTGGATCATCCAGGATGATAGGTTCAATTAAGAAAGAATCAACCGCCATAATCAATTAAGGTATTCTTTATTTTAGAAAATCAGCCAGGATGATATCCACATTATCCAGGACGATCTAACTGAATTATGCCTAAATTAATATGGTATCTATGGAAAGCATTAAAGGCTGATTGATTTGATCACATCGGCCAGGCCGATCGCAGGATCGGCCGAGACGATGGCCTGGATAATTTGATATCGGCCAGCTTCTTTTTAGGGCGATGTTCAGGATGATTTTCCTCATATTTGAACTAATCGTCCAGGACGATATCCTATCGGCCTGGATGATATGACCAAAAATTGTCTAATCGTCCCTAACCGATCGGACTGATTGAGCATAATTTATGCTGATCGGCCAGGTCGATATTTATATCGGCTTGGACGATAAAGTTGGCAAGTTGCATTAATGAGCTCGTTTTGAGATCTTTTATTTAAGCTTTGACAAGGCACTTTGTAAGTGTCTTTGACAACCATTGTAGCTTTTTTTTTTTTTTTGGAAACTTGAAGAGAGAGGGAGAAGATCCTGTGAGGGGGGACTCAAGGGAGTGTGGAGGGGGATTCCACACGGTTGCTCCGACAAGCTTACACCTTAGTACTGTCGGATTCAAAGCTTGTCTTGAGGGAAGTTCATAGAAGAAGAAGATCTCTTTGGTGTCAAAGGACCCGGCGACTCCGCCGTACCGGGGAAGGTGGAAGTAATTTTTATAAGGGCTTCTCCGCCTAGCTGTGGGGGCTAAAGGAGAGACACTTAGTTTAGTGCAATACTTGGAGGGTGCCTCCGAGGAGTGGACGTAGGTCAATGTTTGACCGAACCACTATAAATCTGGTGTGATCTTTCTTTGTTTTGCTTTTGCATTTATTTATTTTTGCACTTTGATTTTTATGGTGATTTGATTTTAAGTTTTGTAGTTCTTTACATAAAGAAAAAAATTTAAAAATATCAATTCATCCCCCCCCTCTTAATTAGCTTTGGGCCAGTTCATAAGGGTTTAACATCCCTAACAAACTTTCACATACTTTAAAGTGAATAATTTTGTATGTTCCATATAATATGGACAAGCTAACTTGCATGAAGTGTTCTAACCTGAGAGCATGCCATACGTAGGAAAGTCACCAATTGTCCAAAGTAATGCTGCTCTCAGTATGAAGTTATGTTTGGTAGAGATATCATATGTACTTACCCCCTCTCTTCCCATAATAAACTTAAATCATCAATTAACGATTGTAAGAATACATCAATCTTTACTTTTAGATTATGTGGCCCTAGAATAATAAGTGTCAAAAACATATAAGGAGTAGTCATACACAACTCTAGAAGAAGATTATAAGGAGTCAGTATCACGGGCTAATATGAGTAAGGTCAAGCATACTAACTGAATGGAGTAAAATCATATGCGCATAAACCTAATCTTATATTTCTTGGTTTTATTACGAATGTGGGATGTGTATGATCAAAGTGTCTCCAAGTCTCTGCTTCTGATGGATGTATAATAACACGTTCTTGCGAAATGTGATCATTATGCAATCTCTTATGTGCAACAGATCTCATGGATGCATATAACCGTTGTTATCTAGGAATTATTGATAAGTAAAACATCCTACTGACAGGTACATCTTTCTACTTTATTTATTTTTAGATTTTTGTTTAAATATTGATGCTTTACAATAACGGCATGCAATATCTGAGAAATCATCTTTAAAGTATAACATGCATCTATTGACATAACAATCTATCTTTGTGTATGTCAAACCAAGTTTGAAAATTAACTTCTTTCTCTGATATAGATCTATATGAATTATATTATCTATCAGGTTGGTTTCCTTAAGCAGCCCAATGAATTGATTAAAATATTTACAAGCAACATTATTTTCTGCCTTGATGCTTAACATCTTCATATTAATAGATAACTCTGAGTGAGTGGTACACCACTTCCATATTGATTGTTGGACAGCATGCAACAAATTATAAAAATTATGTGCTTTCTTATTTGATAACTCTTTTGTATATTGTTCGTATGATATTCTAATTGCATCATGAACTAATTTTTCAAAGATTTGATCTAATATTTTCATCATCAGTTACACAACTACTTCTAGATGGACCGCATTGAGAATCAAAATATGACTTGTACTCACCATGAGAAGTCCGTGGCATGAATCTTATATGATACAGATCAACAATTACATCATCTAGTCTTAGGTGCACTATATTTTTAGATTTTAAATATGGACATCGAAATATTTCATTTGATATGAAGCTGGGTAGTTTTTCACTGTCTGAATGAAAATGTTCACCCATTAATGAATTCATCTGTTAATGTCTTTTGTTCTTGTGCCAATTGATTATACATCAAACTTCTTTGATTTGTAATATCCATAACCTACATATTGGCAGATGTAATTAAGTCGAGCAATGTATCTTAGATAATGCAAATAAGGAGAAGTCAATAATTGGCAACATGACAACTTGACTATGATCCAATGGAGCTTCTTCAATTCGGCTCGCTAGTTAGCTTAAACTCAACTCGATAACGAGCTCGGGAGTCGAGCTTATTGAGTTTCGAGTTCGAGCTTTTTAATCGAGCTTGTATAATATTTAATCGAGATTTTCCTTTAGTGTCTCCCTATTAGTCTAACTCTATCTTCCATCAAATAGATGTTATGCACTGTCCCTATATATATATATACCTCCATTGCTCTCTCTCTCTCACCCTCTCACTCAGACTCTCTCTATTAGTGTCTCTCTATTCCTCACACCCTCTTTACTCTCTAAAGATTTTTTTCTCACTCTTTTACCCTATCTCCCTCTCCCTCTCTTACTCTCTTAGACACATACTTTCTCCCTCAATCATTCTATTATTAACTATCTCTTCTTTCTACCCCTCTCTCTCTCCCCCTTCTTCTATCTTATCCCTCTCTCACTTTCTTACTCTATCTCGCTCTCATCACGCCATTCTCTCACTCTCTCCCTCTCTCTCAATTGATATTTCTCCCTCCCTCTCTCTCTCCCTCATCCTCATTTGTCTCGCACTCTTCCTCTCTCTCTCCTTCTATTTCCCTCTCACCCTCTCTCATTCTCTCTCTTCTCTTTTTTTCATCTCTATCTCCCCCCCTCTCTCTCTATCCCACTTTTTTACCCCCTATCTTATGCTTTCTCTTTGGCTCTCACTCTCTCTCTCACCCTCTTCTTCGCTCTCAAATCTTGCTCTCTCCCTCTCACTCTATGTTTATCCCTCCATTTTTGTCTCTCTAGCCCACTCTCTCCCTCACTTGATCTCTCCTTTTCTCACTATCTCCCTCACTTTCTCTTGCACTCTCTCTTGCTCTCTCTATATATATATATATAATATATCTATAAGGCTAAAGCCCTCATCCACCTGAGTATTCCTCTTATTAACAACTTGCTCGCCTAAAGGCACAATCACCTCACTAGGTTTACTCCATCTCTCTCTTTACTCGTATCAACATGAATAATATCATAAGCAAAAATTAAACACCAAGGCACATCCTCTTGCAAATGTCTAATAAAAAATTACAAGTAGTAAAATCTTACAATGGACGAAATCGGCGATTGAGGCTACGAATGTCGGCAAACTAGGTTAAACGATCTTCACACCTACGGAGCTACTCCAAACTATAAAATAAAACTCCTTATCATTCTATGTAAATCTATATTAAGAAAATCAACAAAAAAATTCAGAACTCATGGTGGAAATTCCCAAAAACTGTGTCCTTTTGTCGACGACGGAGGAGGTGATCGTTGTCGACATGTCATAGAAGTCAGGAAGCCTTGGCAACGGTGATCTACGGTGGGGCGTCACTAGGGTGACAAAGCCGAGCGGAGACTTCAAACAAAATGGCGAAAAGAAATGAAAAGACAGACGGGCTCAGATTCAGAAATAGGGCTTTCGCCGGCGGAATTTTCGGCGTATTAAACGCCGAAAGATTTTCCAACGTCTTTTACTACAGTAAAATTTTATTGTGTTTAAAATGACTGGCGTCTAATTCGTCGGTAAATATACAGAATTTTTTCCGGCATAAAATACGCCACTTTAGATGATATGCTTACATATGCCGGCGTATAAACTAGTGTAAGGAGCGTCGCAAAAATACCGATGACTATTCCACCATAATAATTTCGTTGCACATAACGCTGGTCAAAATGTCGTAATTACCGACGGATATATATCCGCCGGAAGCTCCGACGGTAATCCCGTGTTTTCCCGTAGTGTCATGTGTATCATTATCCTATATATATATATATATATATATATATATATATATATATATATATATATATATATATATATATATATATATAATTTATATAATTTATATTATTTGTCATATCATGTTCAATCACATCAGTATATCATATTCATGGGTATCTATACTACACATCATATTACATTAGGACATCATTATAATGTATCTATCAATGTTATGAATTATATCCTATTAGATCATTATCATATATGGTAGGGCATTAATCATATGATAATATCATGCACATGATTAGGGTATACAGAACGAAACTATTAGAATGTTCATGAATTATCATGTATCATTATAATTCACATTAATATCATATGTCTTATACAATCATCATGTATTTATCAATCATATGCAGAAGAGACCTAGTACAACAATCACATGTCAAAATAATCATATGTCATATTGTCATCACTCCAATCAATCATATCATATTCTTTTATACCTCCCAGCATATAATGCTTATTTTAAAAAAAGCTCTTCGACCTACTCTCCTATGTATTATATCATATCATGTCTCTGCCAACATAAACCAATTTTATTTAATAGCCAACCTTTATTGCATGCACATATTTCATAGAAGATGTGCATGTATATCATATTACTTATACATAGGAAATATTATATAAATCATAGTAACAATATTAAAAAATTAATATAATATGCTCATTTTCATATATGCTTATTTAATTAGCAAATTAGTACATATATGCATATTATTTTCAAATAATTCATATCATATAAATTATACATGTCATAATATTTTTGCATGTCATGTCACTATCTATATATATATCATATTAATCTTATAATCATGTAAACCATTTTCCCAAAATTTTAATACAATTTTCATATATCAATTTCTTAATTATAGATTTTCTTAGGGATTATGCATCAATTATAGAAATGCATGAAGACATATCAATATGATAATGTCAAAATATGCAAAATGAGGAGATATATAACACATTAATAGATGATAAAAGTTCACTAGAAATTCAAATATCACGTCTTTTACTTATTAAGATCAAATTAAAGCCCATAATTCATACCAAATTCAAAACCGCTAAAAATAGATGTAATGTAATGATCACCTACCTTAAGAGGTACACTTTTCCTAACTGGCTTAACGAACATCACCAACCCTATGACTTAAAACATGGTTATCTTTCTCTCTCTTCATTTTTCTCATTTTCTTCTCCCTAGTATTCTTCCCTTTTCACAGCCAAATGAGGAATAATATGTGATGGGGGAGAGGGGGTTTAGATATTTATATTAAAATGCTAAAATGTGTTTAGCACTATGATGCTACCTTGTCCAAGGCTATTGTGCATTTAAGCGTTTCTCATTCTCTAAAAACTTTCCCCTAACTTTGAGACCTCAATGTCACAACACTGCTACCCTAACGTCGTTGTAATAGCCTTTGATATAATGTCCGATCTACCTATACAACAACAACAACATTATCAAGCCTTTGTCCAACGGCTACATTAATCCTTTTTGTCCATTGTGTCATGTTAAAAGTCAAATTTTATTTAAATATAATAAGAAAAGATCATTTCTAATATTCTCTAAACGAAGTCTTTTTAGGTAAACCTCTACCTTTCTTAACATAAGTCAAATCTAATAACTCTACTTTCCTAATCGGGTCATCAGAAGGTCACCATTTTTATGTGACCAAACCATCTAAGGTGGTTCTCTCTAATCTTATCTTCTACTGGAGCTACACCAACCTTTCATGAATATGCTCATTTAGTATCCTATCTCTAAGAGTAAAGCCACTCATCCACCTGAGCATCCTCATTTCCACTACACTTTAATTAGTATTATGCTTCTCTTTTAATGGCCAACATTTAGCATCATAAAGCAATACAAGTCTCACCACCATCTTATAGAATTTTCTCTTAATTTTGAGGGGAACTTTTCTATCACATAACAAGCCCGATGCATTCCTCCACTTCAACCATCCAACTGGAATTATGCTGATAATATCCCCATCTATTTCATCAGTACTCTGAACAAATATATCTAAGATATCTAAAATGTGTACTTTTATTAATGACTTGATCATCCAAAGTCACAATTCCCTCACTAGGTCTATTACTACTAAAATTACACTTCATATATTCAATTTTAAATCTACTCAAGAGAAAACCTTTATTCTCTAAGGTTGACCTCCATAATTCAAGTTTACCTTCAACTCTATCAAGTCTTATCAACAATAAGAATATCATCAGCAAAAAGCATATCCTAAGATACATCCTCTTGTAAATGTTTAGTGAGAACATTCATGACTAAAGCAAAAAGATACGAGCTTAAGGTCGATCCTTGATGTAATCTAATCGAAATAAGAAAAATACTTGGTCAAACCACCTTGTGTTTGAATAGAAGTAATAGCTCATGCATACATATCTTTAATGATTTGAATATAAACGTTTTTAACTCCTTTTCAAGAACTCTCCACGACACTTCTTTTGGAACTTTATCATATGCTTTCTCTAAATCAATAAATAAAATAAGTAGATCCTCCTCATTCTCTATATATTTCTTTAGTAATCCTCTCAATAAAAGAATAGCTTCCATAATAGACCTACCGAGCATAAATCCAAATTGATTTTGAGAAACAACAATATCTTATCGCAACCTACTCTCCATAACTCGCTCCCATAGTTTTAAAGTATGACATATTAACTTAATTCCTTTATAATTCGTACAATCATGTCACCTTTATTCCTAAAAATAGAAATTAATTTACTCATTTGACATTTTTTTAGTCTTCAAAATAGTATTAAAAAGTTTAGTAAGCCAAGAAATACCTTTATCTCCTAAGCATTTCTTTGGAATATCATCATATCCAACAACTTTTCCACACTTCATTTTCTTTAAAGCATCTCTAACTTTTATTTTACTAATATGTCGATAAAAATAGAAATCATTATTTTCATTTAGGGTGCTAAGGTCACTAAAGTCAATTATATTTTCACATTCTTCATTAAAAAAATTAGCAAAATATCTCATCCACCTTTGTTGAACATCAACTTCTAATAAAAATACTTTTTTATCTTCATCCTTAATACACTTCTCTTAAACTAAATCCTTACTACTCTTATCTCTTGGTTTGACTAACTTATGTTAGGATTTAATGGAGACACAAAAAACAATTCGATCGTCTCCGAACGACATGCTAAATCATCGAGAAGAATTTTCGGAAGCGTACCTGAATCCATTGAAAAATAGAATTAAGGTCTTTCTATCTTCCACGTTTAGAGCGGTGTTCTCCAAGAGAGCGAGAGACCCATTCTTTTCACTCAAGATGGGAAGTGAGGGAAATGAGAACTTAACCACTTAAACTGGGGACCACGACCTTTTATACTTTAAGTGTATTTCTTTTATTTCAGTCCATCATTAAAATAAAATAAATACCCGGCCTCTACACAAATTAATTCCATACAAAATTTAATTGAGATGCCACATAAGCCAAATGATTATTTAATATTTAAATAGATCACGAATTTAATTGGCTTAATTTTCAGATAGCGTATAATGTATAATACTTTATTTATAAGTATAAGTATATGGGACCACTTATAGAAATTTCCCAACAATCTCCCACTTTGGCCACATATATATACATATAATTATACATTCTGAAATAACCGTAAGAGCTCAATATTTGCTATCTTTCTAAAATAACATATCTAGACAATCTGGTCCATCAATCATATCAATATAGAATCAAAGCGACCTTTGTTACATTCTTCGTAACAAGACCCATCAATGGTCATTATATTAATATAATTAACGACATAGATCAAGTATGGATGTGTAGCATGAAAATTTCATGTAATGTGATATCAAATCATGACAATTTTTCAACTGGTCCAATTTCATAACTCAAAAGAGTTATAATCAAAATTTCATACTTTATGCTAAACTGCAATTGAAATCAAATAATTGTATTTCAGAGTTTTCAATCACAAAAAAAATAATACTTTAGTCTGATCAGAAAATAAGTTCACAATAATTGAACAATACAAACAAACTCCCACTAAGCTAGCATATCAAAACAGATTACACTCATACGAGCCACATGCTCATGAAATACTTTAGGTGATAATCCTTTTGTAAGTGGGTCTGCAATCATAAAGTTTGTACTAATATGTTCAATACAAATTTGAGAACTCTGAACCCTTTCTTTCACAACAAGAAATTTTATATCAATATGCTTTGATTTTGACGAACTCCTGTTGTTCTTGGAATATAATTCAGCTGCTTTATTATCACAATTTATCTTTAATAGCCTCTCAATGCCATCAATAATTTGTAGCCCTGTGATAAAATTTCGCAGCCATATTCCTTGATTTGAAGCCTCATAACAAGCTATAAACTCTGCTTCCATTGTTGAAGAAGCTATAAGTGTCTGCTTGACACTTTTCCAAGAAATAGCTCCTCCAGCCAACATGAAAATATAGCCTGAAGTGGATCTCCTGCTATCGAGGCAACTAGCAAAATCAGAGTCGGAATACCCCACGATCTTTAAATGATCAGATCTCTGATATGTGAGCATGAAATCTTTTGTCCTTTTTAGATACCTAATAACCCGTTTTACTGCTTTCAAATGATCCATTTTGGGGTTACTTAAATATCTACCAAGCATTCCAACAATGTACGCAATATCCGGACGCGTACAAACTTGAGCATACATAAGACTCCATACTGCCGATGCATAAGGGATCTTATCCATCTCTTGCTTTTCAACTTCATTTCTTGGGCATTGAAGCAAACTGAATTTATCCCCTTTTGCAATGGGTGTATCCCCTGGTGCATAATCTTTCATTCCAAATCTGCTTAGCACTTTATCAATATAGGCTGTTTGTGATAACCCAAGTATACCATGGGAGCGATCCCGATGAATTTGTATACCCAACACAAAAGATGCATTTCCAAGATCTTTCATTTCAAATTTATTTGAAAGAAATCTCTTAGTCTCATGCAATAAGCCTATATCACTTCTTGCTAGCAGAATATCATCTACATATAATACCAAGAGAATAAATTTACTCCCACTAACCTTATGATAAATGCATTGATCAATAGTGTTTTCTTTAAAATCAAATGAAGAAATCACTTGATCAAATTTCTTATACTATTGACGGGAATCTTGCTTTAAATCATAGATGAATTTCTTTAATTTGCATACCAGATGTTTTGAATCAGAAGATTGAAAATTTTCTGGTTGCACCATATATATAGTTTCCTCAATATTTCCATTAAGGAATGCAGTCTTTATATCCATCTGGTGTAGCTCTAAATCATAATGAGCTACAAGTGTCATAATGATTCTAAAAGAGTCTTTCGAAGAAACTGGAGAGAAAGTCTCTTTATAATCAATGCCTTCCTTTTGAGTGAAACCTTTAGCAACTAGACGTGTTTTATATCTTTCAATATTGCCTTTTGCATCCCTTTTGGTTTTAAAAATCCATTTACAACCAATAGGTTTTGCTCCTTCAAGCAATTCAGAAAGATCCCAAACATCATTGTCTTTCATAGATTTCATCTCATCTTCCATGGCTTATATCCACTTTTGAGAATTAGAACATTGTTTGACCTGACTGAATAAGATTGGATCATCTTCCAACCCCAAATCAAATTCATGCTCTTGGAGATATACAATATAATCATCTGAAATTGTTGTTCTCCTTTCCCTCGTGGATCTCCTTAATGACACTTCAGTTTGAGGTTGTTGTCCTTTTATATGAGTGGGAGATAATTCAAGATTATTTTGATTATCTGGATTTACAATTTGAATATTATCAGGCATAGTTACCTGATCATTTTCAATTATAATAATAGGAATGGTAACATATTCCTCCTCAAAATAAAAATATTTAATTTTATCACTCCCACTATATTCAACATCCTCAATAAATTTAGCATTTCCCGTCTCAAAAAAAAATTTACTTGAGGAATCATAAAATTTAAAACCTCTTGATCTTTCAGAGTATCCAATAAAATAGCAGCTAACAGTTCTTGAGTCCAATTTTCTTTTATTAGGCTTATAAGGCCTAGCCTCAGCTGGACATCCCCAGACATGAAAATGCCTAATACTAGGCTTCTTTCCAGTCCATAACTCATATGGGATTTTAGTTACTGCTTTACTTAGAACTCTATTGATAATATAAACTGCAGTCTTTAAGGCTTCTCCCCAAAGTGATTCTGGTAAAGAAGAATGACTAATCATACTTCTAACCATATCCTTTAAGGTTCTATTTCGTCTCTCAGCTACACCATTTTGACTTGGAGTCCCCGGCATAGTATATTGAGGAACGATGCCACATTCTGCTAAATATCTCGCAAAAGGGCCTGAACGTTGTTCACCTGATCCATCATATCTACCATAGTATTCACCACCACGGTCAGATTTGACAGCTTTAATCTTCTTACCAAGTTGATTTTCAATTTCAGCTTTGAAGTTCTTAAATACATCCAGAAATTCTGATTTTTCATGTATTAAGTATAAGTACCCATAACGAGAATAATCATCTATGAAAGTAATAAAATACTGATGATCATTCCAAGAAGCTGTAGGGAATGGGCCACAAATATCAGTATGTATTAATTCCAAGATATTTAAACTCCTTTTGACACCTAATTTCTTAATATTTGTTTGTTTTCCCTTAATACATTCAATACAAATTTTAAAATCTGTATAATCAAGAATTCCATCTGACACAAGCCTTTCAATTCTTTGTTTAGAAATATGTCCTAAGCGCTTGTGCTATAACATAAAGGAATTCTCATTAGTCAATTTTCTCTTTGTACCAAAATTATTTATATGCAAAGTTTCATTTATCTGTGAGGCAGAAATATCTAATTTATATAGATTATCAATAAAAGAACCTGTTCTAATGATTTTTTGAATGCTGAAAGAGACTAAATTTTCCATTTCCAAATGAACAAGAGTAACCAGATTTGTCCAAACATGAAATAAAAATCAGATTCCGTCTAAATGACGGTACATAAAAGGTCTCACATAAATCCAAAATACAACCAGATTCTAAGTACAATCTATATAAGCCTACAGCTTTAACAGGAGCTTTATTGCCATTTCCTACAGGAGCTTTATTGCCATTTCCTACATAGATGAATCGTTCAGCATCAGTTGGCACTCTGCTCCTTAGACAACCCTGCATAGTCACACTTATATGAGTAGTTGCACCTGTATCTATCCACCAAGTGTGATTTGGTACTAAGGACAAATTAACTTCAGAACAAACATAATTCAGAAGTTTAACCTTTTTGACGAGCTAGTTAGCATATTTTGGACAATCCTTCTTCACATGACCAATCTTCTTGCAAAAGAAACAAGTAATAACTTGATCTTGCTTCTGTTGCACTTTAGGTTGTGAAGTCCCTTTATCTGCAGCTCCTTTAACTTTATAATTCCTCTTCCTTTTGGTAGCAAAATCATGAGAAGAAGAAGCTAAGTGAGCACTTTCTATCTTTTCTTGTTTCAATCTTTCTTCCTCTTGCACACACTGAGCAATGAGCTCATTAAGAGTCCATTTTTCCTTTTGAGTATTGTAACTTATCTTAAAAGAACTGAATTATGCAGGAAGAGAGATCAAGACTAGATGCACAAGAATGTCATCAGACAATTCTAACTTTAATGCTCTTAGTCTTGTAACAAGATTAGACATTTCCATAATATACTCTCTTATATTCCCTTTGCCTTTATACCGCATTGAAACAAGTTTACTAAGAATAGTACTTGTTTCGACCTTTTCAGAGCCTACGAAACGGTCTGCTATTTGGCTTAGGAATTTCTTAGCATTTTCCTCCTCAGGCATTGCACCCCGGATGATATCTGGAATTGAGTGCTTCATGATCATAAGACTCATGCGATTTGAACGCTCCCACTTTTCAAAATTTGCCCTTTGTTCAAAAGTGCTTTCCGCAGTAAGGGCAGGAGGGCGTTCAGTCCGAATCGCATAGTCTAGATCCATACACCCAAGAACAACAGTAATGTGCTCTTTCCATTTCTTAAAATTAGAGCCATTAAGCACTGGAATGTTATTCAAATTGACAGATATAGAAGAAACATTAACTGAAAAAGAACAAAATTAACTCACAATTAGCAAAAGTATATGGTGGGCCCTTTATAAGATACCTAAAACAACATCATAATTTAGTCTTTGGACAGAAATTATAATTTGTAAATGGTACTCTTAAAATTATAGTTAATAAATATTGATAAAAAAAAATTCTGTCAATAATAAGCCTTTCTTTGGACCGACTTACTATATGCATGAATACTTTTAAAATTATCACATATTTATAACTATATCTTTAGAGTCTGGCCAAAAGATAATCTTTCTTTGGGCCGATTATTTTTCGCATAGACTAGAACAATTCTTTAGCATTATTCAATTAATTTAAAAATTAAATAAATTAATCTAATAGAGGTCACTTTGGTGACATATTATTTTCAATTCAATTTAATTTTGAATTAATGAATAATTATGTCAAATGAGAAATATTTAATTGACATATATATTTTATCAGTTAATTAATATTTCTCATAAAAAAATTCGCATTTGATAAAATATAATTAATTCCATGAAGTAACTGAATTCATTGAATTAATAAATGACAGTAGAAATATGTCATAACTAATATATAAACTGCTATAATTAAAATAATGAAAAAGCTAACTCTAACAAGTAATGGTTATAAATGCTTCTGTAAAGCAAACGCCAATTTCAAGAGAAAGCATTAATAGAGTCATAAACTAAAAGTAAACAATTTAATTACAAGATATTAAATTAATATCTCTGTAACGGGAATAATCAAAATGCCATGTAAACTGAAGAAAGACAGTTTTTAATTTAACAAGGCATCACGATTAAATTATCATATAACCGAAATTCTTCAATAGTTACACCTTTTCAATTACGGTAACCGCAAATGAAAACTGTCAGTTCATCTTCTTCAATGGATTGAAATGAAAATGATGAACAAAAAAAATGATAATGAACAGTAAAAAAATCAACAAACGATTGAATCACTGTTCATATAAAAAATTTCTTAATTTCTCTGAATTTCTCAAAACTAATTAAGATCTTAAACAAATTAGTTTTGAAAATTATAACAATTAATTTATACAGAGAAATCAAAATCTTTGCATATAAAAATTCTCAAAATAAGATTTCTAGTGATCGAAAAACAGAACTAATCAATAACATGATTATAGAAAATCATTTCTCGTTGATTCAACATGACAACCGGCTCTGATACCACTTGTTAGGATTTAATGGAGACACAAAAAATAATTCGATCATCTCCGAACGACATGCTAAATCATCGAGAAGAATTTTCGGAAGCGTACCTAAATCCATTGAAAAACAGAATTAAGGTCTTTCGATCTTCCACATTTAGAGCGGTGTTCTCCAAGAGAGCGAGAGACCCCTTCTTTTCACTCAAGATGAGAAATGAGAGAAATGAAAACTTAACCGCTTAAACTGGAGACCACGACCTTTTATACTTTAAGTGTATTTCTTTCATTTCAGCCCATCATTAAAATAAAATAAATACCTGGCCTCTACACAAATTAATTCCATACAAAATTTAATCGAGATGCCACATAAGCCAAATAATTATTTAATATTTAAATAGATCACGAATTTAATTGGCTTAATTTTCAGATAGCGTATAATGTATAATACTTTATTTATAAGTATAAGTATATGGGCCCACTTATAGAAATTTCCCAACAACTTATACATATATCTTTATCCTTCCTTAGTATTTAATATATTATATAAATCATAAAAAGTTAAGCTCTTTGCATCGCATATTGGTTTTTTAGATTCCTTATATGCCTCTTTACATCTTTCCTAATTATCATAATTTTTACATATAAACTAAATTTTATTATAAATCTTTTTATTTTTTATCTTTTCTTACATATTTAGATTCCACCACTAACTATTTTTACTATTTAAAAATTTTCCCTTCAAAACTCTAAGCATATCTTTTACAATATTCTTAATATCACTATCCACTTTTTCCAACATAATATATATAAGCATCCTCATACACAAATAAAATCATAAGATCTAAAATCATACTCTAAAAAATTCTTTTGTTAATATTATTTAAATACCCAAATCTAATCCTAGAATATCATTTGACTTTATTTTTTTTATTTTCTATCACATTATTTTAAAATTTAATACTAATAATTGATATTGGATACACAAATGTTCACTCGAAATAACTTTACAATCTTTGCAATTTAAACGATCTAATTTTTTTATAAGAAAATAATCAATCTTGATTTTACTATATCTATTTTTATAAGTGATAAGATTAATTATCATCTCTTTTCTTAAATAAGATATTAGATACTAAAAAATTATAAGCTAAAAAAATAATAATATAATCTTACCACATTCATTTGTTGTTCTCAATCCATGACCAATTTGAATGCTTTTAAAATCATCTACTTCTCTACTAATATGTCCATTTAAATCACCTCCAATAAAAATTTTTTCTTCAAGAAGTATCTTTTATATTAATTCTTCTAAGTCATTCCAAAATTTTAATTTTAAACCCATATCCAAACCTACTTGAGGTGGATAAGCACTTATAATACTAACAATCTTAGTATCAATAATAATCTTTAAAGTAATTAATAATTCTATCTCTAATTATGTTAATTTTTATAAATTATCCTTCAAACTCTTATCTAAAAGCACACCTACACCATTTCTAGTACGATTCCTACTCGAATACCATAGTTTATAATTTAAACTATTAATCTCCTTAACCTTCTCTCCAACACATTTATTTTCCTGAATGCACATAATATTTATCTTCCTATGAATCATGATATCTATTAATTTCATTAATTTTCTTATAAGAGAGTCTATATTCTAAGTTCATATCCTAATTTTTGTTTCATGGACTAGCTTCTTTGCTCACATTCGTTCTTGATGTGGGAACCCTTGCCCATTTAACACTACACCTGGGCACCTTAACATTAATATAATTTTTTAAATGATTCATGTCATGATTATTTGACAAATTTTACACTAGTTGTCGACCACCTAATATAACCATCCTCTTTTTAAAAAAGATATTATAAATATTACACAAATTATATAATAATAATAATAATAATAATAATAGTAATAATAATAATAATAATAATAATAATAATAATAATAATAATAATAATAATAATAATAATAATAATAATAATAATAAATGTATTGTAATATTTATAATATCTATATTATTTTTAAAACGCACATTTTCAATTCAATAAGAGTAAATTCTCATATTTAAAATAAAAATAATGAAATATGAATATAAAATATTAAAAAGAAATAGGAAAAAAAATAAATTTCTATTATAGGGTTAAGAATAAAGATGAACATGCTTGATAATTCAACTTTAAATTGAAAGCATATATAATAATAATTGTATAAATTTTTTTTTTTTTAATTTTATTTTTTAAATTATAAGCAATTCATATTATGCACGTGCAATTATATAGCTATATGCGGGCCAGGGGTGATCTGACCGCTTGCACAACAGCGCCCTCGCACCGGAAAACCAGGCGGTCGACCTAAGCGCTGCGGCGAAGGGAGGAGAAGAAGGACAGGAAACAATAGAGGTCGAGCATTCTTCGAAATGAGGATTGAGGAGGTCCAATCCACCACAAAAAAGCAGCGCATAGCCACTCACACCCACATCAAAGGCCTTGGTCTTGATGTATTTCT
Source organism: Dendrobium officinale (assembly GCA_019514585.1). Taxonomy (NCBI): domain Eukaryota; kingdom Viridiplantae; phylum Streptophyta; class Magnoliopsida; order Asparagales; family Orchidaceae; genus Dendrobium; species Dendrobium officinale. The sequence continues at coordinate 29,757,041 of CM033693.1, read as the reverse complement.
CCTTAACGAACTGCTTAGGGTTTAGGGTTTTAGCGTTTTTTTTTTTTTTTGCTTTATCCATCAGTTGCAATAAAAATGTCTTTTTTTAACAGTTTTTTCTTGTGTTTCAGGTGAGTGGGAACGCCATGGCCATGGCTGCTGGGTTTGTAGGGCAAGTGGCTGCCAGGGAAGCGGCAGGGTTAGTTGTGGACATGATCCGCCAGAAAAAGATGGCCGGCCGGGCGCTACTATTTGCTGGTCCTCCAAGCACTGGAAAGACGGCGCTGGCTCTAGGGATTGCTCAGGAGCTCGGGACGAAGGTAAAATTCAGCCCTTGCAAACGCTGTTTAGTTTTATTTCTTAAAAAATTGAAGTTTCATTGGAAACTTGTTTTTTACCTCTTGGGTATCTTTTATTTAGATTAATTCACGTTGATCCTTTTATGCATTGAACTTGTTGGGATCATAAGTATCCATTTATGATCAAGCATTAAATTTTCTTGCGAAGCAAGCATCTCATGCAACCTAGAATATCATAGATAGAACATAGTTTGATTTGGTTAAGCAGACCAGTGCCCAAACAATCTTAAAATGGTGCGACTATAAGGCAAGTTCTGACGCATCACAAAGAGTATGTGGATATCTTGACCACTCAATCTGTGGGGGCTAATCACACCAAGTTTCTTCGTTTCCATTACATCTACAATTTCCTTATAATCATGTGTACTACCTGCGATGCTGTGACTTGGGCGGTGGTGGTCCCTGGCAGCATCGGTGTTTGGGGTGCTTGTTACCCCTGCAATTTCACACCTAAATGCCCTTCGATTGCACTACCGTGTACTTTTAACCGTGCAATACAATATGAAAGATCTAAAATTTTCTAGTAACTGCACCTCTTTCACTACCAATTTGTGAGCCGTTCTTCTCTAAGCACTCCTTTTAGAGAGGAGTTGATCTATAGGAAAATGATGAGACATTTTCATTTATTTCTGCTATATTCATTCGAGAGGCAACCTTCTCATCAAATTGCCAATTGAAAATTTGATCATTACAACTAATGTGTTCATGATATCATTGTCAATGATGTTAATTAGATATGTGATTTGAGATTTCTTTGATATCTTTGGATGCCACTAAAATATTGCTATTAGACCTAATATCAGCTTAATATGGGTGGGTGATTTGGTGAAAAGCATTATTATATCAAAATATGGTGATTGTAGGTTTAATATCCAATGTTCATTATAGATAAATATAAATAGTATGTTAGATAATATTCAAAATTACTCTTTAGAAATGTCTAGATAGGTTTATTTTTCACATCTTTTTGATGATTTTTTTTTTAAATTTTCTAGCTAAGGAGAAAATTCCTTAATATGGATTATGCTTGTGATTTTCGTTGAAGACTATACTGTTTGTGGCAAAATCAATCTTTGATGCTTAGCTTGTTGCAGTCTATTGAAAATTATCATGCTCATTGTTGATGGTTGTTTTTCTCTTAGTGATACAATGTCAAACCTTAGTGATGAGGGCATCAGATTCCGACATGTGTACCATCGCCAGAGGCGTCGATCGACGGCCTTGATTCAGAGTCTTTATTTTTGATGTCTTATTATATTCATGTCATTTATTTTTGTCTTTTCCGTTTGTACCCCTATGAGGGAAGTAGTGTTTGTTTTGCCCCATGGGCATTGTAGTCTTTTATTTTCCGTATGTTGTGGAGCCTATATAAAGGCTAGATCTTGTACTTTGATGATTATTGATTGATGAAATGAAAATTGTTCTCTTTGTGAGTGCATGACAAGATCTCTTAGTGAGTTCTTCCTTGGGATCTCTTGGTGAGTTCTCCATCTTATTTGTGTTTATTCGCTTACCAATTTTCCCCTCATTAGAAGCCGCTCAAAACCCCCTCTCCCCAAACCCTAGCCGCCGGCTTCACCTCCTTGGTTGTTGCCGCCGGCCACCTCCACCATCCCGGCCGCCCACCTTCCGCCGCCCCTCCCCTTCCGGCCAACTCCCTTTGATGAGGACATCGACAGACGCTACCGACATGTTTATCGCCGGCGAAACCGCAGATCGACGGCCACGATTCAGCGCCTCTACTTTTGATTGAGATGACATGATGTATTTTATTATTGTCTATTTTGATTTACTGTTTCCCATTTTACCCCTGTGGGGAGTTATGTTTCTTTGTAGCCCAGAGGGCAATTTAGTCTTTTTTCACTTTTATGAGTCAAGACCTATATATAGTGGTCTCTTGTATCATTTTGAGCTTAATGAATATTATGAATGAAAATTTGTTTTGATTGTCTTGTCTTCTTCTTTTTCTTCTTGTGGAGAGTTAGAGAGGAGAGCGAGAGCCCAAGGTGAGGGCGAAAAGCAACACCCACCAGTCATTGTAAGAGTCCGTGGCTCGTGGTCTATCCCCTTCATTCCCATCCTTCCTCCTTCACAACCGCCGGCCCTAATCAAGCCTTGGCCGCCGGCAACCCCTCCCCAACCACCATCCATTGCACCACCACGATCCAAATTCAACATCACATTTGGATCAAAGCCTTCCTCCCAAATCATCAAAATCAGCCCCTACTTCCCCACCCGTCAACCACATCCCACCCGTCCAGCCGTCCCATTGCCGCCGCCCATCCATCCCACCGTCCAGTCACCTTCCACGTCATCACAAGATTCCCCCAATTGGGTTGAGCATGACATGAAGATTTTGGCTCTATTTGAAATTCAAAATTTGAAATTCAAATCTTGCCAAATTTGGAAAGTCTATTAAGGAAAGTTTTCTTCATGATCCAATTTAAAATTCAAATAAATTGAATCTCATGAAAACCTTCCTAATCCATCCTCCCTCTTTGGAAACTTCCTAAATCCCTCCCAAAATCCCTCTCCACCTCCTCATATTGCCGCCAGCCACCTATGAGGGTTTCTCCTCATTAATTGCTAATTAATCTCTCCTTCCTTTTTGAAATCAAATTTGATTTCACTTAATCTTCCCTCCCAAATTTTAAATTCTGAAATCAATTTCAGAATTTAATAAAATCCCCACCCCCTCTCTCACGCCTCATAACCGCCGGCCCCCTCCCATAATTTCTCCCCCATTATTTCCCTAATCAAGGCATTAATTCCAATTGATTTGAAATTCAAATCTCAAATCAATTCCTTCCTAAATTACTCAAACCAATTGAAACTGAAATTAAATTTCAGATTTGATTAATCCCTCCCATAATTTTCCAAGCATATTTTCTCCAAACCCTAGCTCTCCCTCCTTGCACCCGCCGGCTTCATCTTCCCCCTTGAGGATCCCGCCGACCACCCCCCTCTCTCTCCTTCTCTCATGCGTTGAGAAGCCTAGAGACAACGTGGACGGCCCCCCCTCTCTTATTCTCTTCAATGTTGAATGGCGGATCCGGAGTTTGAGTGGGGTCTTGTGTTCAACGCCGACGGGAGCATCAACATTCTACGTTCACCTTGTTTTGACGTAGGATTTGAAGACGAGACAACCGTAGAAGAGTACTTGGAGCGAGTCGTGCCAATCCTCGCAAGCATCTACGACCGAAAGTTTTCAAAGCACGCTTGGAGCCTCGACGGTCGTCTACGACTTCCATCCCAACCGGCAACTTTTCCTCCGACGAAGTTCTTCGGCGCCCTCTCCCTAGTGGTAACTTCGTTCATCTCTTGGATCTTCTATCTCCGCCAAAAGTCCACCACCTCTTGAGTGATACGCCCCAAGGTGAAATTCTCGTTGTTAAACGTTGGGTTTTTTTTGTTGTTTGTACTTCGCATTTAATTCCCATGGATTTTTGAATGAACTATTTTGGTTAATCTCAAGTGCATCTCTTTGGCCTAAGCAAAGTTCACGTTTCTAATTCTTTAATCTATCTTGCATGATCCACATAAACTTATAAAAGCAAACTTTAACAATTCTCTATTTAATTTCGATCGTAACTCCTAGTAGTTTCACATCATATTTGGTATCAGAGCATGGCTAGCATGCTTTGATCATGCTAGATGCATCCTAGGTGTCTCCTTTAGGTTGTCTTTAAATGTCGCATGCATAACATCATTTAAACTAGTCTAACTCACTGTTTTCTTTTGCTGTCCTTAAATTCCTGCAATAAAATTTTCATCTTACATGCTCATATTTAAGTGTTTAAGTGCTGCCATCACTACATTCACATTCATAATAGTCTAGGCCACTTAGACTCTTGCTGTCCACTGTTTTTCTACACTTGGTTTCACCCTTAAAGTGAGTTTCAGGTTGTGTTAGGTTGCTGTCCACCATCTCCTGCAGTGGTTAAGCACCCGTTAGTGACCCTACATTCACTGTTTAGGTGCTGCCTTCACCCGAAAACTTTGCCTAGACAATTAGGTGACTTCTCCCACCGTTGTGTTTGCTGTCCAGCACTTTACAGCTGCTGTAAGTGCAATTCCAGCAAGCATTTTAGGGAGTTTAGCTGCTGCCTTGGACCTAGAAACCTTCCTAGTGATCCCTAGAACCCAACCATGGATCCCACTCACATTCAAGCAACCTTAGACATGATTGTAGGCCAGTTGGGCACAATGTCGCAGCAAATTAGAGACACCCAAACGAGTGTAGCGGACCTTAAGCGTCATACTGGAGAGAGACTTGACAACATTGAACGAATCGGACACCCGGCTATCTACACGCCATCGAGACCTCAATCACCTTATGGCGAGGATGCCCGAACCGAGTATGGACCTCCTAGGGATTACTACCGACCCAACCACCGACCCCATCAAGAACCGGTAGGTCGTGACGCGCCTTGGAGAGATAGTGACACCCAGCTCCTTAAGAGCATTAAAATAGATGCCCCAACTTTTGACGGAACATTAGAACCACAGGTTTTCCTCGATTGGATTAAAGGGATGGATAGCTACTTTAAATGGTATAACATTTCGGAAGAAAAGAAAGTTAGGTTCGCTGAGATGAAATTGACGGGTAGAGCCAACCAATACTGGACTAACGTGGAGCACATGAGAGAGACGCGAGGAGAATACCCCATAGCTGACTGGGGAGCGATGAAGCATGAACTGAAAAGGAAATACCTTCCTCCTTCGTACTACCCAAGACTCCTAGATCGTTGGAATAGGCTAACCCAAGGAAGTAAACCCGTGAAGGAATACATCTCCACGTTCGATGATTTCTTAATCCGTTGTAACGGGGAGGAGACCACCACTCCCACACACCTTCTGTCCATGTTTAGAGTCGGATTGAGAGAAGACCTTAGGAATGAGCTCTTTGCTCGAGGAATAACCACGTACGAAGCTGCCTGTAGTCTTGTACTAGACTTGGAAGAATCTAGAAGCCACACCACCAGGACCCAAGACTCTAGACCAAACCTTTTTAAGCCTTCCTCTAGCCAACCGTACAACAAACCCACTGGACCCTCTAGTAGTCGACCTGCTCCTAACCAAGCCCAACCCCGATCAGACTATAAAGGGAAAACACCAGAACGTGAGACACCCAAAACCACTGCCGGCACTAAATGCTTTAGATGCCATGGGTACGGACACATTGCTTCTCAGTGCTCCAGCCCATTTAAGGTCACAATAATTGAGGAAGTGACGGAGGAAGAGAATGAACCAGAGACTGACTTGGTCCACCATATGGACGACGATGAGGAGTTTTTTTGACGAAGAAGATACTGCAGTTGTTCACTGCCTTCAAAAGATGAACTACTTAGACCTTCAGGTTGTTAGGTGTGCCTTTTCCCAACCTAAACCTAGCGACGACTGGCGAAGAACCTCGATCTTCTACACTTTCACTAAGATTGGAGACAAAAACTGCAAGGTCATAATAGACAGTGGAAGTTGCATTAACGCTGTATCTTCAGCCATGATTTCAAAACTGCAATTAAGAACCACCCCACACCCGAACCCCTACAAAGTTGCTTGGATAAACTCGACTACCTTGGAAGTTAAAGATAGGAGTCTGGTTCCTATTGAGTTCGTGGGATACAAGGAGAAAATCTGGTGTGATGTTTTGACGATGGATGTGGGTCAAATCATCCTTGGCCGCCCTTGGCTGTTCGACAACGATGTACACATTTATGGACGATCAAACACCTGTGTGTTTGAACATGAGGGCAAGAAGATTAAACTGTTACCCACTCAACCTAAGTCTACTAAAGAAGAAGTTAAGCCCAACTCCCTGAAACCCAACACGGGTGTAAACTTGATAACTGCTAAGGACCTAGGTGTGGAACTGGAGTCAGGAGCCCCTCTTTACGCGCTAGTCGGCCGAGAAATAAGTGTAGACCAAGAAGAACCGATTCCCGAAGAGGTTAAAACCCCTGTTAGAAACTTTTTCTGATGTCTTTCCCGACGACTTACCCAACCAACTGCCACCTCTAAGGGACATTCAACATGCTATAGACCTAGTGCCTGGAGCGTCCCTACCAAACCTACCCCATTACCGGATGAACCCCACTGAACACGAGGAGCTCAAAAGACAAGTGGATGAATTGTTACAGCGAGGGTTCATTAAGGAGAGCCTTAGTCCGTGTGCGGTGCCTGCCCTTCTTACCCCTAAGAAGGATGGGACGTGGAGAATGTGCGTTGATAGCCGTGCTATCAACAAAATTACCGTCAAGTACCGTTTCCCAATCCCTCGGTTAGATGACATGTTGGACATGATGACCGGAGCCACACTCTTCTCTAAGATCGATCTTAAGAGTGGCTATCACCAAATTAGGATCCGTCCGGGGGATGAGTGGAAAACAGCTTTCAAAACCAAAGATGGGTTGTACGAATGGACAGTAATGCCTTTTGGATTGAGTAACGCGCCCAGCACTTTCATGAGAGTAATGACTCAAATCCTTAAGCCGTTACTTGGAAAAATTTGTTGTAGTTTACTTTGATGACATTCTGATCTATAGTCGTTCGGTGGAGCAACACTTGAATCACCTAAAACAAGTCTGCGAGATTTTGAAGAAAGAACAAATGTATGCCAACCCTAAGAAATGCACTTTCCTCACAAATCAAGTAACTTTTCTTGGGTTTATAATTTCTTCCCACGGCATTTCTGCCGACCCCGAAAAGGTGCGAGCAATCAACGAGTGGCCTATACCAAAGAATATTAGAGATGTCAGGAGTTTTCACGGACTGGCCACGTTTTATAGGAGATTTATCAGAAACTTTAGCACCATCGTGGGTCCCATAACTGATTGTTTAAAGAAAGGAGATTTTGTCTGGACGACATTCGCCACCAAGGCTTTTGAAGAAATAAAAAGGAAAATGGTTGAAGCACCAGTCATGCGTTTACCTGACTTTTCGAAAGTTTTTGAAGTGACCTGCGACGCATCTGGTATAGGAATAGGAGGAGTATTAGCCCAAGAAGGACACCCGGTTGCCTACTTCAGTGAGAAATTAAATGATATCCGGCAACGATACTCCACCTACGATAAGGAATTCTACGCCATAATTCAATCCCTCAAGTATTGGAGACATTACCTGCTTCCCCAAGAATTCGTTATCTTCTCTGACCACGAAGCTTTACGATATATCAATTCCCAGAAGAAACTGAATGCCCGACACGGAAGATGGGTTGAATTCCTTCAAGAATACACTTACACCATTAGGCACAAAGCTGGTTCTGAAAACAAGGCTGCGGATGCACTAAGTCGTAGGATGATGGTTACGCGTGAGATGAGGACTGAAGTGATTGGTTTTGAGCAAATTAAAGAAAACTATTTGGACTGCCCCGATTTTTGGAGAAACCTATGCCAAACTAACAACTGGAGACGAGCGTATCATAGGAGATTTTTTACTGGAAGATGGGTACTTGTTTAGGGCTCAAAAACTTTGCATTCCCACAACTTCACTGCGAGAATTTCTTGTGTGGGAATTGCATGCTGGAGGTTTAGCGGGTCACTTTGGTCAGGCCAAAACAATTGCAGCTGTGGAAAATCGTTTTTACTGGCCAAGTCTTAAGAAGGATGTTAGCAGATTAGTAAGGCGGTGTCACACCTGTCAGCTGGCCAAACAACGGAAACAAAACACCGGCCTTTACACACCCCTCCCCGTACCTAACCAACCTTGGCAGGACGTCAGCATGGACTTTGTTTTAGGGCTACCCAAGACCGTTAGGAAACATGACTCAGTCTGTGTAGTTGTCGATAGGTTTTCTAAGATGGCCCATTTTCTCCCTTGCTCCAAGACTTTCGACGCCTCTAGAGTAGCCAAACTGTACTTTGACGAAATTGTAAGACTTCACGGGCTGCCTAAAACCATAGTTTCGGACCGAGATGTGAAATTTACTAGTTATTTTTGGAAGACTTTATGGCATAAGATGGGGACCAAACTGCAATTCTCTACCGCCTTTCACCCCCAAACAGACGGTCAAACGGAAGTAGTGAATAGGAGTCTAGGAAATCTGTTAAGGACCTTAGTTGGAGAAAACATTAAGGACTGGGACTCTAAGTTGCCTATAGCTGAATTTGCCTACAATAACTCTGTGAATCGAACTACGGGTCTTAGCCCTGCTGAAATAGTGTACGGTTACCTCCCCAACCAACCCATTGACCTGATTCCCATGAGCACTAGAGTTAGAACATCTGAGTCTGCATCATCATATGCATCGCATCTACAGGAGTTACATAAAGAAATTAAAAAGAAAATTGAGCAAAGTAATGCCACTTATAAATTTATGGCTGATCATAAAAGAAGAGCTAAAGGATTCGAAATTGGAGACTTTGTGATGGTTCGGATCCGTCCGGAGCGTTTTCCTCCTGGATCTGCAAAGAAGCTGCATGCGAGAAGCGCTGGAACCGTTCAAGATAATTTCAAAAGGTGAATGACAATGCTTACGTACTAGACCTTCCCGAAGGTTTCAACATTAACCCCACCTTTAACATAGAAGATTTAGTAACCTTCGAGGGACCAGAATTTAACCCATGCAATCCACTTACAAATGAGCCTTGTGAGACCATACCTGGTGAGATCCCCAACCTTCCTCCACTCCCAAAATTACCCCCCTTACCCAATGCGGAGATAGTTGAATCCATATTAGATGATGAGATCATTACTACGAAAGGAGGCGGACGTCGAAGGTACTTAGTCCACTGGAAAGGGACCCCGGCAACGGAGGATACGTGGGTTGACCGAGAGGAGCTGCAGAGTTTAGACCCAGACCTTCTAGAGTGGTACGAGAGCTCTAGAGACACTCACTCGACAGGGTCGAGTTTTCTCCCACCTGGGGAGAATGATGAGGACATCGACAGACGCTACCGACATGTTTATCGCCGGCGAAACCGCAGATCGACGGCCACGATTCAGCGCCTCTACTTTTTGATTGAGATGACATGATGTATTTTATTATTGTCTATTTTGATTTACTGTTTCCCATTTTACCCCTGTGGGGAGTTATGTTTCTTTGTAGCCCAGAGGGCAATTTAGTTTTTTTTCACTTTTATGAGTCAAGACCTATATATAGTGGTCTCTTGTATCATTTTGAGCTTAATGAATATTATGAATGAAAATTTGTTTTGATTGTCTTGTCTTCTTCTTTTTCTTCTTGTGGAGAGTTAGAGAGGAGAGCGAGAGCCCAAGGTGAGGGCGAAAAGCAACACCCACCAGTCATTGGAAGAGTCCGTGGCTCGTGGTCTATCCCCTTCATTCCTATCCTTCCTCCTTCACAACCGCCGGCCCTAATCAAGCCTTGGCCGCCGGCAACCCCTCCCCAACCACCATCCATTGCACCACCACGATCCAAATTCAACATCACATTTGGATCAAAGCCTTCCTCCCAAATCATCAAAATCAGCCCCTACTTCCCCACCCGTCAACCACATCCCACCCGTCCAGCCGTCCCATTGCCGCCGCCCATCCATCCCACCGTCCAGTCACCTTCCACGTCATGGAAAGATTCCCCCAATTGGGTTGAGCATGACATGAAGATTTTGGCTCTATTTGAAATTCAAAATTTGAAATTCAAATCTTGCCAAATTTGGAAAGTCTATTAAGGAAAGTTTTCTTCATGATCCAATTTAAAATTCAAATAAATTGAATCTCATGAAAACCTTCCTAATCCATCCTCCCTCTTTGGAAATTCCTAAATCCCTCCCAAAGCCCCTCTCCACCCCTCATATTGCCGCCGGCCACCTATGAGGGTTTCTCCTCATTAATTGCTAATTAATCTCTCCTTCCTTTTTGAAATCAAATTTGATTTCACTTAATCTTCCCTCCTAAATTTTTAAATTCTGAAATCAATTTCAGAATTTAATAAAATAACCCACCCCTCTCTCACGCCTCATAACCGCCGGCCCCCTCCCATAATTTCTTCCCCATTATTTCCCTAATCAAGGCATTAATTCCAATTGATTTGAAATTCAAATCTCAAATCAATTCCTTCCTAAATTACTCAAAACTGAAATTAAATTTCAGATTTGATTAATCCCTCCCATAATTTTCCAAGCATATTTTCTCCAAACCCTAGCTCTCCCTCCTTGCACCCGCCGGCTTCATCTTCCCCCTTGAGGATCCCGCCGACCACCCCCCCTCTCTCTCCTTCTCTCATGCGTTGAGAAGCCTAGAGACAACGTGGACGGCCCCCCCTCTCTTATTCTCTTCAATGTTGAATGGCGGATCCGGAGTTTGAGTGGGGTCTTGTGTTCAACGCCGACGGGAGCATCAACATTCTACGTTCACCTTGTTTTGACGTAGGATTTGAAGACGAGACAACCGTAGAAGAGTACTTGGAGCGAGTCGTGCCAATCCTCGCAAGCATCTACGACCGAAAGTTTTCAAAGCACGCTTGGAGCCTCGACGGTCGTCTACGACTTCCATCCCAACCGGCAACTTTTCCTCCGACAAAGTTCTTCGGCGCCCTCTCCCTAGTGGTAACTTCGTTCATCTCTTGGATCTTCTATCTCCGCCAAAAGTCCACCACCTCTTGAGTGATACGCCCCAAGGTGAAATTCTCGTTGTTAAACGTTGGGTTTTGTTGTTTGTACTTCGCATTTAATTCCCTTGGATTTTGAATGAACTATTTTGGTTAATCTCAAGTGCATCTCTTTGGCCTAAGCAAAGTTCACGTTTCTAATTCTTTAATCTATCTTGCATGATCCAAAAATTAAATTAATTGATTTTCCCTCCCAATGATTCAAAGCTGAAATAATTTCAGAATTAAACTCTTCTAATTTCAGTTTTAACTCTTTCCCTCTCCTCACCACCGCCGGCCACATCTCTCCATTGGGAAAGTTTTAATCTCCTCCTTAATTTGGGGATTTCAAAATTTAATTCTCAAGTTCTCCCTCCTAAATTCCCTAAACTGAAATCAATTTCAGATTTCTAAAGTTTGAACCCCTCATCCTACCACCGGCCTCCCCCTTCCTCAACATCCTGCCGGCCTCCCCTCTCTCCTTTTTTGGAGAACCACTTGGTGACAACCATTCTTTCCCTTCAACTATGCATGGAGGTTCTCGAATGGAATTTCGGGTTTGAATACGACGATCAAGGGCGAGTGGACATCCTCCGATCTCCTTTCTTTGACGTCGGATTCGACTTCGACGACACCGTCGTGGAGTATTTGTCCCGGATCGTCCCCACTCTAATAGAGACCGTCGACGACCACTTCTCAGATTACACTTGGATCATCGAAGGGCGTCACACCGCACCACCTCCCCGATCCGCGCCGACCTCTTCGTCCCTACGGATCTACGACACCATCGCCCTAGGGGTGGTCTCATCGATCGTGTGGTTCTTCTTCTCCCAACAAGCTTAAGGATAGGTAAATGAGAGCGGCCTCAGGTGAGACATCGCTTTGTTAACCTTGGGATTCTCGTTGATCTAGTCATTAGCATTACTTTATTGGAGTCGTTATTTTATTGAGCTTGTAAACTTAGTCGAATTATCTTGCCTAAGCGTGGTTAACTTCCAAGATCTCCTTTGATTTGTCAATTTCGCAAAGCTAGAGAATGTACGTTCATTACTTTATATAACTTCTATTAATTTCATAAGATTTGATTCCTGGATTCACATCACTTAGTGCTCGTACTCAACCAACAATGGTCAAGCTGTTCATTACGCACTCTGTTAATGCTAACAGTCTCAAACTTTATTGTTAATTGTAGTTAGTCAACAATGATGGATATATTCTTTGCCCATGAATGTCCTACTCATCACAATAACAAATGTCTGATTCTTCATTCGTTGTAGCCAACTAAAAATGAGACGATGTTGAAGAGCACAACAAGTAGTGTGCTGTAGCCCACCTTACACTTTCATAGAAGCCATTATTTACTATTTGTGTATGCTATCACGCATATCATTTCTCATCTTCATGTTTTCATTTGATGCATGTGGGGACGTAACAACGTGCCTTCTACATTATCGTCTGCCATTTTGATTGGCTAAAGGATATCTTTTATTAAAGTTCCTCCAATAGTATGGAGGTGATTTCTATAACTAGGCCTTGATCATTTGATTAATTTCTATTTATTGTATATTTTCATATTCCATGTATGATAGTGTAAAACTTTCACATTATTATGATTTGTGAAAATGCCTTTTAACTTGCAATTGTTTGTTTTAATTTATGGGAAGTCAACCCACATCAATGGACTTGTAATTGCAATAATTGGTGATTTTTCTCTTATAAGGATCACACTGTCATCTATTTGGATGTCCATTACCATTTAGTTTGCTTTCGTTATCAATAAAAATAGACTTGCTAGCCTTTTTACATTCTAAATGGAAACTTGCCTTAGTATGTAGGCTTCAATCTCCATTGTTTATTGTAGATAAGTAGCAATATTATTTTAGATAATTGTCAAAACAACTATGTAGAAATTTACAGTTAGGTTTATTTTTCGCTTCGTTTTGTAGGAATTTTTTTTTTTGCTATTTTTAGCTAAGGAGAAAACTCCTTAACATTGCTGATGCTTGTTGTGATTGTGTTGAAGACTATCCTCTTTGTGGCAAAATCAATATTTGATGCATTGCTTGTTTCAGTCAATCAATATTTATTATACCACTTAGTTATGCTCATTATTGATTGTTGTCTTGCACTTTAGTGCTCGTTGTAGTCAACTAACAATGATCGAGCTGTTCATCATGCTATATGCTAATGCTATTGTCTTTGCTCTTATTAATACAATGTCAAACATTATTAGTCAACTAATAATGATTGAGCTATTCAATCATGCTCTCTGCTAATGCTAACAATGTCAAATGTTAGTGATAATTATAGCTAGTCAACAATGATGGATATATTCTTTGCTAATGAATGCCATACTCATCACAAATAACAAATGTTGGATGCTTCATTTGTTGTAGCCAACTAAAAATAAGACAATCTTGAAGAATGCAACAAGTAGTGTCCTATATACACTGCCTTACACTCTCGCAGAAGCCATTATTTATTATTTGCATATACTATCACCCTTGTCGTTTCTCATCTTTGTATTTTCGTTTGATGCACGGGAAGCTAATTGGATGCCTTCTGCATTATCGTCTACCATTTTTATTTCCTAAGGGATACCTTTTATTAAAGTTTATCCAGTTGTGTGGAGGTGATTTCTATAACTAGGTCTGATCCTGTGATTAATTTCTCTTTATTGTATTTTTTTATATTCCATCTATGATAGGGTAAAACTCTTGCACTATTAAGGTTTGCCAGAATGCCTTTTAACATATAATAGTTTGTTTTAATTTTTGGGAAGTAAACCCAAATCAGTAGTCTTGCAATTGCAATAATTGGTGATCCTTCTCCTGTAAGGGTCACGCTATCACCTATTTGGATGTACATTACCATTTAGTTTGTCTTCATTATCAATAAAAATAGTTTTCTTAGCCTTTTTTACATTCTAAATGGAAATTCGCCTTAGTTATGGGCGGGTGATCCAGCGACAAGGCATTATTGTTTCAAAATTTGATGATTGGAGGCTTCAATCTCCATTGTTCATTGTAGATAAATATAAATAATATTTTAGATAATAGTCAAAATAACTCTTTAGAAATTTACAAATATTTATTTCTCACTTCATTTTGCGGAATTTTTTTCAATGATTTTTAGCTATGTAGAAAATTCTTTAATATGGATGATGCTTGTTGTGCTTTTTGTTGAAGACTATCATGTTTGCGGGAAAATCAATATTTGATGCATTGCTTGTTGCAGTCAATTGATGGTTATTATGCCACTTGTTATGCTCATTGTTGATGGTTTTCTTGCTCTTAGCAATACAATGTCAAATTTTAGTGCTCTTTGTACTCAACCAACAATGATCGAGCTGTTCATCATGCTTTCTTCTGATGCTAATAATGTCAAACTTTAGTGATAATTTTAGTTAGTCAAAAAATGATGGATATATTCTTTGCTAATGAATGTCCTACTCATCACAATAACAAATGTTTGATGCTTCATTCATTGTAGCCAACTAAAAATAAGACAATGATGAATGCGCTGTAGCCCGCTTTACACTCTCATAGAAGCCATTATTTAATATCTGTGTACACCATCACCCTTGTCATTTCTCATCTTTGTGTTTTCATTTGGTGCTTGTGGGGACCTAACATAATGCCTTCTACATTATCATCTGCCATTTTGATTGGCTAAATGATATCTTTTATTAAAATTTCTCCAATAGTATGGAAGTTATTTCTATAAATAGGCATGATCATGTGATTAATTTCTCTTTATTGTATATTTTCATATTCCATCTTTGATAGTATAAAACTCCCATTCTATTATGATTTGCGAAAATATCTTTTAACATGCAATAGTTTGTTTTAATTTGTGGGGAACCAATGACCCACATCATTAGATGTGCAATTGCAACAATTGGTTGATTGTTCTCCTGCAAGGATTGCACTGTCATCTATTTGGATGTCCATTACCATTTAGTTTGTCTTTATTATCAATAAAAATAGTCTTCCTAGCCTTTTTTGCATTCTGAATGGAAAATAAGTGGAAAATATAACTCTGCCATGTAAAGTTTTCAATCAACATTGTTTGATCATTGACCACACGAAAGGTGCCACTTGGGTGGCAGCAATAAGGACGTTATTGGGGCCACCAATAATTGAGTGGCCTTAAAACAGGCTTATCTTGCTTTACTAGCGAAATGGAGCACACCAATAGTCTTTGGTTGCTCCAGCGTTGTGCTCCTTATTAGGAAATTTGTTTACAAAAAATTTATCTTTCTTTGACCCTTTTTGTCTTGCAATCAATTGTTCTGTGAGCCGTTCATCCCTAAATGCTCTTATGCTCCATTATGGAGATGAGTTCATTCTTATAAAAATGATGAAACATTCTTGGCAGTCAATTGGATAATTTTAATGAGGTGACAAGCCTTCTCTCAATTGTTTATGCAAATCTGTCTGGTAAAACTTTGATTTGTCATCACCAATTGGTTTATGAAGTTGATGCCCATGAAGCTGTATTTAGATTAGTGATCCGAGTTGCTTACAACCACTACTATTGGTTCCCTACCGACTGCACATGTCATCTTCGGTTCGGATGGGCTGTCTTTAGTTGTGTCCATCATTCACCTTAATTTCAATAATAGGAGTCTTTAATCTTCACCTTTGGTTGTTGATAAATAAAAAAATAAAGGACCAAAATAATCATCTATAGATCTATAAATATGACTAATTTTTTCTTCATATGTCTGGATGTTTCATAGGAATTTTTTACTATCAAGATGTTTTCCACCATCGACTTTGTTCATTATTGACTATTGTCTTGCTCTTGGTAATAGCAACTTTGAACATGCTCTTTGTTGCATTTGTCATGATCCAGATCCAGGGAGTCTGAATTAACGAGGTAAGAATAGACGGTCGGATGGTAGATTAAATTTTTAATTGCAAAATCTATCTCCAATATCTTAAAAGAGTCACTAAAAAACTTCAAATAAAAAAATATCGAACAAAATCATTCAAATACCTTTTATTTTTTCATTTGGTGTTTCACGTCTACGGTATACATTTTTATCTCTCATTCTCATTTTGATTATATTAAGTTACACCTGTAAAAATTGTTAGAGCAACTAAAGTAAACAACATCGTAAGGGAGTAACATATGATTCTGAACTACAGTAACTCAAGGTAGTTGAAGCAAAAATGCATAATATTTTTTCAGTTCATATCTTAAAATTTTAATTTTATATATATCATATTTAATTTTGCATTCATAATATATATATTCATATCTTTTTTATTTCTCATAAATAATCAACCGTTACATAAGCCATTGTCTAATTTAGTATTAATGAAAATACTCTTTTTTCTTTTATTATTTTTTTCTTTACCATTATGTGCATGTATATATTATGTCCCCAGCTAGTACCATAAAGGGGTGAGCCCATCATTCAACATGTACATTCAATCACATATATATATATATATATAAATAGTCATTTCATTATTATAATAATATCATGAAATACAACATATAATTTTTCATTTAACTCAGCGTGATCAATTATTGAGTATAATAGATTTAAATATAATCTAATTAACAATATAAAATTTTATAAACATGATTTGACTTTTAAAGCATTTAATTGAAGAGAAACAAAACTATCACTATAAATAAAGAATCATGAGTACTAATTTTGATTCAAGAGATTTGATTTCTTCACTCTTACTCCTTCCTTCAAGGTCAAAAGATTATCGCCTATTTGAAATAATTTGTCATTCATAATCTAACTTAATAATTCCAAACTCACTTTTTCTTCTCTTTTAAATATACTCTAGGCTCGCTCTCTAATTTCAATATCTAAAAACATATGAAATTTTTTATTACCCAATCATTAATCAAATTTTATTTTCATTAAGTTAGTAATTTTAATGTTATTATTTTTGGATTTAAATAATCTCATAATTTTAAAAATATATAATTTTTGTTTAAATTTATACATTTATCCAAATTAAACCTTCATCAATTTCTTAATTAATTTAAAATAAACTTAATTTTTGATTTTATATACAAAATCCTAATTTTGGAAACATAAATTTCACTGAATTTCATTACATTTGCATGCCAAAACTTTTTCATTATCTATTTAATAATTAGGATTTTTTTCTATTTTAGAATTATTTTAAATTAAAAATAAAAAAATGATATTTTTTGAAAAAATCAAGGTTTTGAAAATCGGATTGGATAACGAACCGGAAGGAGAGGTTCACGGTTCGACTGGTTCGACTAATCAAACCGGGGTCGAACCGGATGATGTGATAAATAATAATATTATTATAAAAATTAATAAAATTAATAAAATAATGAAATATAATAATCATATAATTCATAAAAATATTGCTAATTTATAGTATATATTTAGATTTAATTTACAAATATAAATTATTTAAAAACTCACAATATAAAATCATAAATATAATTAAATAGTTTAATATAAAAGTATTTCATTTAGTAACATAAAATTTTTTTTAGAGATGAAAAATTAAAGCTTTTTAAATTTTTTAATATAAGAGTATTTCATTTAGTAAAAATTAAATATTATTAACAAAAAAAATATTTTTTTTCAAAAAAACATTAAAAAAAATATTATTCAAATTATAAAAATTAATTATTTATATTATAATTTATATCATATAATTTTTTACTCGAGTGACTTGACGAACAAAAATAAATCCATATAAACTCTATATTATATATAAACAAAAATATAAAAAATCAAATAGTTAAAAACTAAATATTATCAACTAAAAAAATATTATTCATATTATAAAAATTAATTAAAAAAATCTTTAAAAATATATTGTATAATATATATATGAAACTAAAGGTGGTTTTTTGACTTTGTATGATTTAGTCCCACATCACTTGAAACTTTTTGCATTGTATAGTGTATATAGCTTTTTTGCTTTTACTCATGAGCAAAAACTTATATGGAGTAATGAAGATACATGAGATTGTTGAAATTAATATTTAATCATATATTTAATACAAATTTAAGAGTTTTATATTAATATTTATATTAATAAATTATGTTTAATATTTATTTAATATTAAATAATTTATTTAATTTTTTGGTATTAAAAAATTTTAAACCGACTAGTTTCAAAAAAATGGGACTGGTTCGCCGATTCACCAACAATTCTTGCCAAAATCGTCCGGTTTGAAGCAAAGTCGATTTTTAGGTTGAATATAACCGGCCTTCAGATCGATCGGTTCATGGTTAGACCGGCCGGTCCTGTCGAATTTTTAAACATTAAAAAAACCTAATTTCCACCGTAAAAATGTTGGATCGGATTGGCCGGTCCAACTATAAACTTGTCTGAATTTCTGTTCGGTTCAACTTGAAAATAGGTTTTGCTTCAAATCGGTCGATTTTGGCAAAAACAGTTGGTTCAAGTGTTGAATCGGTCCCGATTTTTTAAAATCGATCGATTCAAGTTTTTTAATATAAACAATTAAATAAATTATTTAATATTAAATAAATATTAAACTTAATCAATTAATATAATAATAATATGAAGTTCTTAAATTTGTATTAAATACATGATTAAATAGTAATTTCAATAATCTTATGTGTTCATTATTTCATATGAGTTCTTGTCATGAGTGAAAGTAAAAAAATATATAAACTATACAATGCAAAACTTCTCAAGTGATGTGAGATTAAACCATACAAAGCTAAAAACAAACTTTACATATATGCATTATACAACATATTTTTTTCTAATGATTTTTTAATTAATTTTTATAATATGAATAATATTTTTTTTTAGTTAATAATATTTAATTTTTATCTATTTATTTTTTCATATCTTTTATTATATATATTATAAAGTTTATGTGCATTCATTTTTGTTTGTCAAGTTGTCTGAGTAAAAATTATATGATATAAATTATAATATAAATCATTAATTTTTATAATTTGAATAATATTTATTTTTTTAATATTTTTAAAATTTTATTCTATTTTTTTTAGATAATAATATTTAATTTTTACTAAATGAAATACTCTTATGTTAAAAAATTTGCAAAGTATCAGTTTTTCACTTTTATAAAATTTTTATGTTACCAATGAAATATTTTATATTAAAATATTTAATTATATTTATGATTTTATATTGTAAGTTTTTAAATAATTTATATTTATAAATTAAATCTAAATATGCAATAGAAATTAACAATAATTTATATGAAATTATATGATTATTATATTTCATTATTTTGTTAATTTTATAAAATTTTTATAATAATATTATTATTTATTACGTTATCCGGTTCGACTGAACTATCATTCAGGTTCGTTATCTGGTCTGGTTTTCATAATCTTGTTTTTTTGAAAAAAATATCATTTTTTTTCTAATTTTTAATTTAAAATAATCCGAAAATAAAAAAGCCTTAATTATTAAATAGATAATGGGGAAGTTTTGGCATGCAAATGTATTGAAATTAATGAAATTCATGTTTTCAAAATTATGATTTTTGAATAAAATAAAAAATTAAATTTATTTTAAATTAATTTAGGAATTTGTTAAGGTTAATTTGGATAAATTATGGATTTAGAAAAAATTATGGATTTTTAAAATTAGGGGTTATTTAAATCCAAAAATAATTATATTTAAATTACTAACTTAATAAAAATAAAATTTGATTAATGATTTGGTAAAAATAGTTTACATGCTTTTAGATATTTAAATTAGAGAGAGAGAGATCCTAGGGTATATTTAAAAGAGAAGAAATGAATTGAAATTATTAAGTTAGATTATAAACAAGAAATTATTTAATATATGTGATAATCTTTTGACCTCGCATGAAGTACGAGTGAAGAAATCAAATCCCTTAAATAAATGTGAGTACTAATGGTTCTTTATTTACAGTAATAATTTTATTTTTCTCTAATTAAATGTTTTAAAAATGAAAGCACGTTTATGAAAATTTTATTGTTAATTAGACATGATTTATATCTCTCATACCCAATGATTAATCACGCTGAGTTAAATGAAAAATTACATGCTGCTTTTCATGATATATATTATAATGATGATATGACTAGATATATGTGATTGCATGTGCATATTGACTGATGTAGCTCATTCTCTTATATTACTGGTTGGGGACGTAATGTATCCGTCCATGTTAATAGTAAAGGAAAAGAAAATAATATAGGAAAAAGAAGTACTTTCAGTGATACTAAATTAGGCAGTGACTCTTGTGACGGTTCTACTTTTTATGAGAAATAAAAAAGATATGAATACAGATATGATGAATGCAAATATATACATATAAAATTAAAATATAAGATATGGACTGAAAAGAGATCATGCATTTTGCTTCAACTACCTTGAGTTATTGTAGTTCAAAAACATGTGTTACTCCCTAAGCTGTAATTTATTTTAGTTGCTCTAACAATTTTTACAGGTGTAACTTAATATAATCAAAATAAGAAGGAGATGTGGAAATGTATACCGTAGATGTGAGACGCCAAATGAAAGGTATTTGAATGATTTTGTTCAATATATTTTTTTATTTGAAGTTTTTAGTGGCTCTTTCTAGATATTGAAGATAGATTTAATAATTAAAAATTTAATCTACCGTCCGACCGTCTGTTCCTGTCTCGTTAATTCGAAACCCCAAGCCGGGTCGTGATAACATCCAACTTAAAATTATTACACCACTAATTGTGCACACTATTGACAACTATCCTACTTATGGAAATAGCATATTGGATGCACCCCCGCCATAGTGAACCATTCAGAATGGAGTCATTTGTTGCATTTTATATTGGTGGCTGCCCTTTTGGTGATGATGACAACTTCAGAAGTTCACTCATTGCAATTACAGGTCAAAATCTAGGCATTTATTGTCAAAGAATGTTCTATTTATCGCGATAGTTGACGTCATATTAGACACTTGTTTCTTACAATTGAAGATAAGCTATTGTTTAAGACCGAAACAAGCGACATATTACAACCGACATTGACACTATCTAGAGACACTCCTATTCACATTACAGGAGGAATGCTGTTGGCCTTGCCCTGCTTTTTTTGGCTTTTACATTTGTTTGTGGTGACCAACTTACGTGCATTTGGCATCCCCTGTATCTGACTCTAACTACCTAAGTGGCAACTTGCTTTGAAGTCTCTCTAAGTACTTGGATATGTACTGCTTGTGTATAGATTTCAACATTTAAATTGCAATTGTGTTAGACATCCTAATTTTTTTACCATATGGAGATTTTCCATCTAATAATTCTTCTATCGTTTTGCTGCACGTTTGGATTTTTTTGATCTTAGATAGCATTAAATTCTCGCACTCTAGCATGGGATATCTCTTTTGGAACACAACAAAACTCAGAACGTGCATTGGATTTGTTGAATGCTGACCAGAGCTCAGCGTTTCTGCTGGAAATTTCAGGAAGAAGCTGTTCTTCCTTCTTTGTTCCCAAAATCTAGTATGTTCTTTGCTTCAAAGGCCCAGTATACCATCACAAGCAATTTACCTGGCCTTGTTGTCTTGCGTATCTGCTGCATGCTTGGTGCTTTATGCTGTTAGAAGACTGCAACTTTTCTCCTTAATCATGGATCATTACACTATTTACCAGGAACCTACTTTTACTATTTTATGCCATACGCTTGTCTTGTAATACATCCCAGTAGCGCCAAATATTAACTTGTATATGATACATATGGACCTGTCTATTAATTTCTCTTTTTTTGTTAATTTTTTAATTTTTATTTTTTTAAACTTAATTTCTATTAAAATAGATATCGTGTGGTATTTAATACCTATTTTTTCCTTTATGTTAAGGTCCCATTCTGCCCAATGGTTGGGTCAGAGGTTTATTCATCAGAGGTGAAGAAGACTGAAGTGCTCATGGAAAATTTTAGGAGAGCTATAGGCTTGCGTATAAAGGAGAACAAGGAGGTTTATGAAGGAGAGGTTGGTTTTCATTTTTTCTTTTTATTTCTTGGGTGTTTTTTTTTGTATTCTAATGGAGACCAACTTTATGTTTGTTAAATTGGTACTATTTTTTGTTAAATTAATGGTCTCCAACTTTTTTTTTTGTGATTTTGGATTCATCGGTTCTCCCTCTTACAGGTGACTGAGCTCTCTCCGGAAGAAACTGAGAGTACAACAGGAGGCTATGGAAAGAGTATTAGTCACATCATCATTGGGCTAAAAACTGTCAAAGGAACCAAACAGCTGAAATTGGATCCCACCATTTATGATGCTCTAATAAAAGAAAAGGTAATTTATGGTATTTAGTTTGAAAAAGTTATTCTTAACCAGAGATTTTTCCATGACCTTACTCCAATTCAAATTATTCTGGACTAGAATTTTTGCATAATCTCCTTCGGAAATCCTCGATTAATATTCTTCTGGTGTGGCAGCAAGCAGTGCTTTTGATTGCTGCCATGCTGAGGCGGTAACTGGGAAAGCTCATGTCACTTGGTAGCCGGTAAAACTTTCCGGTTTGTTGTGTTGAATGGGGTGGGTTGGAAAGCTTTGTCAAATTAAACCTAATTTCACTTCTTACATCTTTGAGCAGTAAAGAACAATCATGTCTTCCTTTATTGACTTATGTTTTCGTTTTATCCTTTTCTTGTGTATTTATCATCTTGATTAACACTTATAAGTAGCATCCTTTCATTACAATATTGTGATGTTCTTTAGTCTCTGTTGTTTCATCTCATTTTGATTCATATTAGGATGATTTACACTTCCATTGAGTGGACACCAACAACTTGTTTGTGATAATTTTACTCCTTGCTCCTTTAAATAAGTCATCATATGTTCATTATTGTGTTTTTCTATCAGACCATTTTTCAGTTTTTCAAAAATTATGCCGCCTTTAAATATTCCATGAGTTTGGAAGTCATTTAACGCTGCAGGATTTCCTTTTTTTATGTGAAATCATTGGGCTGATGTGCATGATTTCATACTC
The DNA here is from genome assembly GCA_019514585.1 of Dendrobium officinale. NCBI lineage: Eukaryota > Viridiplantae > Streptophyta > Magnoliopsida > Asparagales > Orchidaceae > Dendrobium > Dendrobium officinale. The sequence goes on along the minus strand of CM033693.1, from coordinate 29,734,177 downwards.
GAATTGATATGAACTTGGTGCGGGGGAGGGTGGGGGGCGGTTGATTGCAATATCAGAAGCATTGATGATTTTGGCGTTTTACACTTTTTGATTGCTAATGGGAACTACAGGTTTCTGTAGGTGATGTAATATACATTGAAGCAAATAGTGGTGCTGTCAAGCGAGTAGGTAGGTGTGATGCATTTGCTACAGAATTTGATCTCGAAGCTGAAGAATATGTTCCGATTCCCAAAGGAGAAGTGCACAAGAAAAAGGAAATTGTGCAGGTAGAATATTTCTCATTGCTATTAATTGACTGGTATTAAACAGATTAGTTTTCTGCTGTAATATATGTAACTCTTCTCTGAATTATTTATGCTTTGACAAAGGATTGCTGAGGGCACCATCTTTATATGTATGCATGCCTACTTTAATGTATATGATTTCCTATTACATGGATGTTATTCATTGTTCATTCACTTCTACTTTTGAGCTATAAAACTGCATTTACTTGAATTGTAGGTTGTTTATTTCACTTTCTTTATATGTTACCCAACATCCATATTTCCAACAGACAACTTTAAGATTTAGCTTTTCTGTAACTGCTTTTTGATTTGCATTTCCTATTATCATATACATTTCTGTCTCCTGTGACTACTTTTCCTGGTTTCCTCTATTTTAATTGACCTGAATTGTGCTAGAGTTCTTGGGTCGAATGTCATATTTGTTCATATCATGCTGTATTTGAAAGCTAGTTGCCAATAATGTTATTTTACACATTTTTTTTGTTCAGCGTGGCATAACATACATTAATGCCTATAACTGTTATTCATGAAACTAAAGGTACTTTTTTCATGGTTATCTAAAGCTGAGTGGCATTATTAAGTTATGTTTGATTTGGCAATCAAGTTATTGACACTCAAAAAAGTTCGTTTTGATATTATGATTTCTGTAAACTTATGTTTTTCAGTTTGAATTACATTCCATCTCTTGCTGACCATGCTTTGTTTATTTTTATAATATATGCATGGAGTGCTAACCTTTTATTAGTAGTTTTTTGAGTAAAAATTGAGTGATCGAGATAATGGGTTATTGATTAATATCATAAGTAGTTGTGGATTGAGCAAATAATTCCCAATCATCATATGATTACATTAAGGATCATTATTATATTGTTTGCTTTTGTGTTGGTTATGTAAATTTTTTGAAAGTTTATTTTAAGTTAGGTATTGTTGTGTATGCTATTTGCAAATAATGGTTCTTATAGGTGAAAACTTTATTGTGATAAGTAAAGAAGTTAGAACAAGCGGCAAAAAATGTTGAATATGGGGGGGGCTTATAGTTTGTAGAGCAAAGATCGAGGGCTTGATATATAATTTTAGTGGTTGTGAATTCAATATTGTTTGATCAATACTATTGGAAGAACAATATATATATATGATATGTTTAGATATCTTGGTTCTATTAATAGGAGAAGGGTGATAAAAATGAGCATATATATTTTTCGAATGAAGGTTGAATCTCTAATGTAGAGAAGTGTTTTAAGAGAATTTCTGTTTTTCAATTTGAATTACATTCCATTTTTTGCTGACCATGCTTTGTTCATTTTTATAATATATGCATGTAGTAGTAGCATTTTATTAGTAGTTTTCTTGGGTGAAAATTGAGTGATTGAGATAATGGGTTATTGATAATTAGTTGTGGATTGAACAAATAATACACAATCATCAATGATTACATCAAAGATTGTTATCATATTTGTGTTCTTTTGTGTTGGCTATGAAAATTTTTACAAAGATTATTTGAAGTGAGATTTTGTTGTGTACGCTATTTCAAATAACACATCTTAGAGATGAAAACTCTATTATTATATGTAAAAAGTAAGAATAATCTGAAAAGAAAGAGAGGCTTATAGTTTGTAAAACAAAGATCAAATGGTTAATATTGAAAGTGTTTTATGAGTACTGTGGTAAAAGACGATATCATGGAGAAATATGGTAAATGTTATAAAACAACAAGTTGACTCAAGAATGAGATGACAATGCTTAGATTATTTTATATGGATTTGAGTGTTGAACGATTAAAAATGTAGCTTGCAGTTAGGTTGAGTGAGACAAAAATGCGAGTGTAGCGATACAAATTGGAAGATAGATTAAGAGATGATCATATTAGAAAGACGGTGAGAGCATCATCTATCTAATTGATTAATAGTTGTTAAAAGATGCATACCAATATGATAGGAAAATATAATTAATGTGGGATGATTAAGAAGGAAAATAGGTAGATTAGTAACAACAATGTTAAAATTTGTGCAAAATATCTATATAAAATGCAGTAAGCTCCTTGTTTCACGCTCAATTGGAAAGAATGAGGATCCATGAAGGCCACCAGGGCTAATGTTGATTTGACCAATCAAATATGAAGTATTTTATGTGTTATTTCGCTAATCTACTTGTTCGGGATGACATAACGCTTTTACATGATCTGCGTCTTTGATTGCAAATATTCTCAAAGTAATCTTGTTTATTGCCCCTTCCCTTTTTTCATAAAAAATATGGCCTTTGACATATTCTTCTAGCATGTTATCTGTGCTGTCCTTCATGTTTTTTGTGGCTCACTGCTGGTCTACCATTTTAATTCAAATAAAACAGAATTGGACATGGAATATTTGTACCTTCTATTTTATGTTTGGAGAAACAGGCTCATGAAGTATTCTTTTTTAATTAGGATGTTACACTACATGATCTTGATGCTGCTAATGCTCGCCCACAAGGAGGGCAGGACATACTGTCTCTTATGGGGCAGATGATGAAACCTAGGAAAACTGAGATCACAGACAAATTACGACAGGAAATTAACAAGGTTTGTCTTCTTTGTTAAAATATCTTCTAGACTTGTTATCTTCATGCAAGCCTTTTCACTTGTGGATATACATTTAATCTAACATTGCTAAGATTACATTCTCTCAAAGCTCGATAAAATTATACCAATCTCATGATGGTGAATCGGTATATTAAATCTTTGCTTTTATGAAATGCACAGGTAGTTAATAGGTATATTGATGAAGGCGTTGCGGAGCTTGTACCGGGGGTATTATTCATCGATGAGGTAAGTTGTCATGTTAATTTCTGTATTTTGTTCGTCGCAGATGGCTAAGCTCTTATATTGCAAATCATATTTGCAGGTTCACTTGCTTGACATGGAATGCTTTTCTTACCTCAATCGTGCTTTGGAGAGCTCATTATCACCAATTGTCATATTTGCTACCAATAGAGGAATATGCAACGTAAGGTATACATTAAAAACATTAAAATTTGGCTGAGTGCACTTCTGTTCAACTTGTTCTAATTATGAAGCGCATGTTATATTTAAGACTCTCTTTAATGGTAGTTAATCATTTATTTTTAGTGATTTTAGTTTTATTTTTTAAGGCATAAGCTGGTTGTGTAATTTTTCATTGAGTGAATTTCCAATGAGCGATATTTAAATGCCATATAAAATTTAAGCACAAACATCTGCAACATGCTAACAACTCTAGAATAAAAACCATTCCTTGAACTGATACTTTTAAAGGAATAGATTTTAGTCTAGCCTAGTTTTACTTTCATTGCTTTGATTTTTAAATTTTAACTAAATAGCTAAAATCATTAGTTTAGGCTGCGTTTGGGATGGCTTTCTTATTGCTTTTTAAGCAGCTTTCAAATATAAAAATTAAAAAAATTTAACTAGAAAGTTGCCTTAAGAAGTAGTAAAAAAGCCGTCCCAAATGAAACCTTAGTCTTTTGGTAACCAAAGTTTAGCAAACAAAATTTAGGCTAACTAAATCTAGCCTAGGCGAAGAACTAAAATAAGGTAAACTAAATTATGGTTGCAAAAAAATTTCACCGTAAGCTGTCTTTTTCAGTTCAAGGAGCCATCTTAATATTTTGTTCTCAACTTCCTTTCAAAACTGTGTAATTTTGTTGTAGTGTCATATGCTATTTGTGGGGTTCACTTACGCTTATGCATATCCATATGCTTTTCTGTACTTTTTTTTTCCTCCAGAGGAACAGATATGACTAGTCCACATGGCATACCAGTGGACCTACTTGATCGGCTTGTGATTGTACGCACAGAAACTTATGGTCCTACTGAGATGATTCAGGTTTTTAACTTTGGTTTTAACCATCTTATCCCTCTTTAAATGAATCAAATATTTTTACAAACAGAACTTTCCTGTAACCAATTGTTCACGTTGTGTTAGATTTTGGCTATTCGTGCTCAAGTTGAAGAGCTGGCTATTGATGAAGAGAGCTTAGCCTATCTTGGAGAGATAGGACAGCATGCATCATTAAGGTTTGTTGATGTCTTCTATTGTGCGCTTTCTGATAAGTTTAATTCAATTTTTTGTTTAATGACTGATGTTGGATCTTATCTCCATATGGAATATCCTAACTGGTTAATGTAGGCAAATTCATCTTTGACTGCTGCATTTCTAACTTGCCCATGCCTTCATAACTTACACATGTTAATTAAGTGGTCATTTGTCATGATAGTGAACATAATTAATCACTATTTTTATAAGCTAATGTCTTTTCCTATGTGCTGCTTTATGTTCATAATTTAAATTTCTGCCACCTAGTTTGTGTAGTTTATTTTGTTCTAATTTGCAAGTAGGACATACAAATCATGTTTGTGCTCTCACATGCATCTGTATTTTTAGATTGAGGTATATTTTTTGAAGAAAGCTCTATTATTTCAGTTCATACCTTACCCCACCTTCACCTTTAGAATCTTTATTGGTGAGATTAGGCATGTGAGGGAATGGCTAAGATGCACAAATAGTCAATCAAGGCCCAATGACCATAAAATGATACATTGTTTTGTTCACAAAGGTGAAGACATCAGCAGGAAAGGTGTAGAACTATAATTGCTAGGGGTGTAAATGAGTCGATTCGAGTCAAGTATCTGCCTAATCGAGCTAGGTTTGTTAGTTCTTACTAAGCTCGAGCTCGAGCTTGGCTCGTTAAAAAAATTATTTGCTTAAGCTCGACTCGATTGCTCGAGCTCGTTTGGAAAGCTCAAGCTTGACTCGATTATACATGTCAATGGCGCAAAATGGCGCGCGCATTAGCACACAGAGGATGTTATTTCCTTGACGTGACGTGACACATCAAAATAGCACGTGCTATTTGCTCCATGTATGGGCAATGGAGCATGACGCAAATGGCACGCGTTATGTTTTTGACATGGTATAAATTTTAATTCTTAATTATAATTAAAATTTTTAAGGTTTATATATTAATATCATAATTAATTGTTAATTTATTAAACATCAAATTAATAAAATATTAAAAAAAATAAAGAATTTAACTTTTTTGTAGGATTTAAAGCTGCCATTTTTGCTATTTGACAGGATTTAGGCTAAATTATGCTTAAATCCCGCTCAAATCTATTTATTTAAGTTTATGTAGGATTTAAAGATGTCATTTTTGTTATTTGACAGGATATTTATTGTTGACGAATATTTTCGCATCGATTCGACCCCGATCGAGCCCGACAAAGCTCGATCGCGCCCGATCAACTCAATTGATCGTCGTCGAGGCGGAGTTAACCCGAATCAAACTCTGATTTTATTAAATTAAATCAAATTTAATTTAATTTAAATCAAATCAAAACCAATCGAACCCTGTCGAGCGTCGTCGAGCCCAATTCGACGCAATTCGGCGCCGATTCAAGTTTAATTTCATGAAATTAGCTTGATCGGAACCAATCGGACCCAAACCGACTCAAATCGGTTTGAGTCGAGTCCAATTTGGGCTCAATTTTCAGCCCTAATTTAACAATTGGGCTAAATCAAAATTTCAAATCAAATTCCTAAATCAATGGCTTAGATTTCATCATAAATCCTGCCCTAAATCCCTCATTCCCACGTGTAAGAGGCTGATTGGGCATTTTTTGCGGTGCTTTGTGCGTCTCTAAGAGCACGTAAGGGGAGAAGAGGGAGCTCATTCGGCTCCCCTTGTGTTTTCCGCCCCGACCGAGCGAGAGAGGGAGACGGAGAGAGCCTCTCGGCTCTCTGCGTGCGGTTCCGTCCCAGACAGAGAGCGAGAGAAAAGAGGGGGAGCATTCGGCTCCCCCATTTTGTTCCGTCCCAGACAGCGAAAGAGAGAGAGAGAGGAGGAAAGAGAGAGCCGCTCGGCTCTCTTGCTTGGTCGCACCCAGCCGAAGAGAGAAAGGGGGGGGATTCCGCCCCTTTGCTTGCTGTCTCCTGGAGGAAGAATGGGAGGAGCGGCCCTAGCAGCTTTGTCCGACCCTCTTGCTGCCTTTCTCTCGCAGTGTGACGCGTCCTTTCAAGCCGTCGACCTTGTTCAGACGCCAAGCCTTCAAAGTCAGCCATTTCCCTCTCGTTGTCGCTGTTATCCTCTTCCTATCACAAAATCTGGAACAAGAACTGCTGTAGTTCTTTCATTTGGTCCTTAGGAAGAAGTGTAAGGCTTCTCCCTAACTCCAAATCATCTCCGGCAACCTCGAAACAGTGTAAACTGCTGTTTGGGGTGTTCTTGGACAGCAATCTGCTGTCCGGAGCAGTTTGGACAGCAGCGACGTCATCCGGAAGGGCTCGGACAGCAGCCTTCTTCCTTGGGGAAGGCTTGGACAGCAGCCACGCAACCTCCGGAGGCTTCCAAACAGCAAAATCTGCTGTTGGGAAGCTTTGTGCAGCAAACGACGACCTCCGGGAGACCCCAAACAGTAAAATTCCCTGTTCGGAACGTTGGGACAGCAGTTTTCCCCCTTGGGAAAACCTTGGACAGCAGCTTGGAGCATTCAAGGAAGCTTGGACAATGCTTTGAGACTTGGATTGGAGCGCTTGGACAACCCGGGGAAGGTATACCGTTAAACTTAGGCAAAACCTAGGGTCTCCCAAGGCCATTGATATGTGGTTGACGCTCCCAAAGCCTTAGGTCCTTAGAAACTTTAATTTCTTGGTCCCTAAAACCTTCATGTTGGCTGTCCACTTCGCAAAAACAGTGGAAATTCGGTGATTTTCATTTGTTGGCTCTCATGTGAGGGCCCGGAGAGGATTTCGATGCGTGTAGAGGTGTTGGGTTGTTATCCAACACCTCTCAAATGTATGTTTATGCATCATATTGTGCCTAATACCTTCGCCTACGATCAAACCTTAGGCTAAGTATTGTCATTCAAACCATACCTTGGATGACAATGTGTAGGAACTTTCACATCTTGTAGCATGCATCACTTCCTTAGCAAATCACAAGTTATGTCAAAACTAACTTAAAGATATAGGAGGTTTGCATCGCCATGTCATCTCTTTTTCTCCCAATTTGCTAAATGTCCAAATATGTGTTTCAATTAATTTATGAAACCTATAAGCATGCTCATTTGATTTCCAAATGCTTCTGAGGCAAAGATGGCGTATCCCATGACATTCAAAAGTCTATGGATCGTACTCCATCATACATTGGAATTACCTAAGCATGATTAGCGTGATTCATAAATTGAAAGAAATGAGTGCAACGACAAATGTTATAGGCATTAGGTGTTATCCCAAATGATGAACCATCACATATATGCACCCCTAGGTTCTTTCTTAGATCATACCAAATTTGATCTTAAAATCTCCTAGAAGCCATAGGGATAGACCTTTCATACCCAAGATTTCTAGATCATACCAAAATTGATCTAGAGATCTCTCCAAAACCTTAGGAAATCAATCTTCCCCCTCCTCCAATTGAGTCCAAAACATTCATGGAGAGGTGGGGAATCCCCTTTCCAATGTACAATCCATGGAGCGTTCTCGAAGCTCCAAGTGGTAGGGTACATGAATCAATGTAGCTTGGAACTAAATTCTAAGCTATACACCCTTTTGTTGGAACCCACAACCAACAAACCATAGTATTCCTTCAACCCCAAAGTTGTAGGAAATTTATCAAATCACTTATTCGTTGGAACACAAACCAATGAGTAATCCTCTAAATTTAGGATTCAAGTCCTAGTCTTCCTCATTTGCTTAACCCAAAATTGAGCAAATGCTAATCTTACTTTGAGTACCAAACGCTCAAAGAAACTTCACCATTTACTTAGCCTAAATCAAGTAAGTGGTTCTCCCTCTTTGAACATCAAAATGTTCAAGGAATAATCTCTAACTTACAATTCATAAATTATATTTCATATCTCCTTTCCTACAACCCAAAAGTTGTAGGAAACTATCTCATTCTCTAAAGACTCCAAATTATGAGAATGTGCGTGCCCTCTTTGAACACCAAATGTTCAAAGAATGTTCCTGGATTTGCAACCTCTAAGTTGCATGTTCCTTCCCTCTTTTCTACAACTCAAAAGTTGTAGAAAATCTCATCATTCTCCTAAACCCAAACTAGGAGAATACATTCCCCTCTTTGGACAACAAATGTCCAAAGAACTCTCTTTGATTTGCAATCTCCAATTGCATCTCCTTTTCTCTTCTCTACAAACCAAAATCGTAGAGAATTTTCCCTCCTATAACTCAAAGGTTATAGGAAGATATTTTCATTCTCTTAAATCAAGTTATGAGAATGTATATTTCTCTTTGAACATCAAATGTTCAAAGAATGTTCATGGGATTGTAGCTTCCAAGTTGCGCCCCTTTTCCTCCATTCCTTTCCTCCAACCCAAGTTGGATGGAGGGATTTCGTTATTTGGACACCAAAAAGTCCATCTAACTCTTGATAACTTATAACCAAATTACAAGTCATCCCTCTTTTCCTTCGACTTCAAAAAGTCTAAGGAATCCTCCCAACATTAGCCTAAAAGCCATAAGTTATCTTCTCCCCTCAACTCCAAAGTTGTAGGAAATTCTACCATTCTCCTAAGCCCAAACTAGGAGAGTGCATTTCCCTCTTTGGACAACAAATGTCCATAGAACTTTCATTGATTTGTAATCTCCAAATTGCATCTCACCTTTTCTTCTCTACAAGCCAAAATTGTAGAGAATTTTCCTCCTCACCACAACCTAAAAGTTGTGTGAACTTTCATTCTCTTAACCCAAATTAAGTGAATGAGTTTCTCTCTTTGGACATCCAAAAGTTCAAAGAATCTTTGATGTGTAGGCCAAATCTACACATCATCTTCTTATGTTTGCTTAACCCAAATTTAACAAACTGAATACCCATCATTGAACATAAAAGTTCAATGATAATCCCTCTTGATTTGTAACCCCAAAGTTACAAATTTCTCTCTCACTTATTGAACCAAATTCGATAAGTGATTCAACTTTATTTGCTTAATCCAAATTAAGCAAAGGAAACCCAACTCCTTGAACACAACAATTCAAGGAGAGACCTTTTTGATTCGTAGTCTCAAAGCTATTAATCCTCCCTTACTTTTATAGGTTCCAAAGGCCTTAGAAAATGAAATACCTTAGCCCAAAAGCTATAGGTCCTTTTTCCTCCAACTCCAAAGTTGTAGGGGATCTCTTCTCTCTTTAACTCCAAAAGTTAGAGAGAATTTCCCTACATTTAGCCCAAAAGCTAAATGTTGGATTCCCTTCTCCCCTTAAGCTCCAAAAGCTAAGGGGATTTCTCCAACATGTAGCCCAAAAGTTACATGTTGGACACCTTTCTTAGACCCAAAATCTAAGTAACCTCTTCCACTCAACCCAAATTGAGTGACCTCTCCTATGACATTTAAAATGCTAAACCTATAGATGTCCTCTAGGAATTATCCAATATGTGAAGTTTATCCTACTCTATTGGATGGATTTCACCAAGTCCTAAGTGAAGCCCCTTAGGCAAGTCTATCTTACCCTATTAGATAGACACTTCTCTTATCCAAACACTAAGAGAACTCTAAAACACCTAAAAATTACTTAGGTTCCTTTTTGATACAATGATCAATCATCTCCCCCAAAAGGTGGGATGCCTACACCATTGTATCTTAGGATTCATAAGTAACAGGCTTGCCCAAAAGCAAGCATGTGGTTACTTTATGGGTTCTTCATAACCCTCCTAAATATGAAACATTTAAAAATCAAATAAAATCTTTAAGTCACAAACAACTTAAAGTGAAGTCACCCTTGGATAAAGATTAAACATCTTCCTTCCAAAATAAAATCAAAGACCCTTAGTGTGACATGCTACACAAGCCTCACACACTTAGGTGCACAGCCCCTTAGGCATGCTAGGACTAGGATTTTTCTTTTCTGCGCATGTGATTGATGTTGTGGTGTGATTGCCCTTGGATTGTCTGTGTGTGGGCACTTGCCCTTAAGTGGTTAGTATAGATATATAAATGCTTTTCTGTGCAGGTGGCCATATCTAAAAGGGGGGTGCTTATAAATTATAAATTTGTTTGCATGACAGGTGCTGCTTAAAACCCTCCGAAGATGTGGCCAATAGGGTAGAAGTAGATTGTTTGGCACCCTAAGTGCTAAACAAAATTCTGGATGTAATGCTTTATCATATAAACTGCTTCTAATCCATTGCAGGTTTGAGTCATTTTCTTTTCAAACATGTATTTGGTAGAATTAGGATGTAAAACTTGTGGGGGTTTGGAGCAAAAGAATGAAGTGGACTAGAAGGATGTACCTGCAAAGGTGAAGCCCAATGTCCATTCAAACGTCAAGAGTCTGAAGAACCCCACAAGTAGAGTCTGTAAATTTGACTGGGTTGTATAATGGCAGGCAACTCAGCTGCCAATTCTGGTTGTAATAATGTGGACTCTCTTTACATTTCCCTTGCATTTGATACAAATAAAAGCATGCTTTGATTTGTTTACCTGGGTGTGCAATAGAACAGCATGTTTTTCTTAGGTTTCTTCTCTTGTTTTTGTGGGTGTGGCCTGGACTTGATTACGTTAGGCTCTTAGGATAAAAACTAAATTTTCTACCCCTTAACATGTAAGCAACCTAATAATAAAATCAAATTAGGCTCCACGATTTTCCAACAAAAAAAGAAAATTGCACGGCTCCCTTCAAGGAGCCAAGTCTTTCAAATTTAAAACAATCATGCATGGCCAAATGTGTTGCATGTAGAATGCCTCAACTTAAGGATTTAGATAACAAAAAAAATCTTTTCTTTATGAGTCAACATTTTTGCATACCATACATACTAAGGCATCTTGGCCTCAAAGCCAAGCTATAAGTCCTACCTTCTAAATAAAAATGACCCCTACCACTCTACATTTGCATCAAGACCGGAAACATGGTTTTAAAAGCGATTAGGAGGGTTAGCTGGTAGTCCCTTCCAGGCGGGACAATAAATCCAGAAGTCGGGCGGGTTATGCCTCTTGTGAGGTGTAGCTTGTAAGTCCCTCTTTGCACTCGTTAGATCTAGGTTCGAGGCACTACCTCTCGGTGGTCCTCACCTTAGTCTTAGGGTCCGAGGCACGGGTTGATTCCAAATCACCATATAAGCCCTCAACTTTCGGGCAATTCCTCCAACAAGTGTTGTTGGGATGTAAGCCCCAATCTTCTAATAAAATATCAACTTAAACTAAAATTAGGTTGCTAAAATGTAAAGCCCAACATAGGATAGTCCGAGCACCTCTGAGTTTCCCTCAGAATCAAGTGCTCCTACTTCACCTTTTCTTGGACTTCACTCCAAAAATCTGATTCTAAGTTGATCAAATCTCCTCCTTGAAATTCCTAAAGGCCAAAACCCTTTAAGCAAGACTTTCATGGATTTTAAAACAACAAAAAGCAAGTTTTAGCCAACATTTAAATGACTTCTAAAGAAAGCAAAACCACTAGTTTAATCAAAAGTGTTCCCAAATCAAATTTGGGATGTAATTAACCATAGGGGCTTGCCCCTATGGGATGTCTGTACCCCAGAAATAAATAAACCCCACTCAACCAAATATTGAGTGGGGGAATCTCTGTTAAATAATTGTAAATTTTATGATTGAGTCCATAAGGAGACGATATTTTTACCCTCCGGGGTAATATATTGTATTCTTATGCCGCACCCGATTATAAAATATGCAATCCGTTCGAGGATACAAAAATTCTCCAACATTTATGCTTAAATTTTGTTATAATCAATCTATTATTTTTTAATTAATGATATTTAATATTAATAAATATATATATTTTAATCATGTTTAAAATGGCGTGCGCCGTGCTATGGCTCCATTGGAAACTTTGCACTGCACAATTCGCCGTTGACAGAGAATGGACTCGATTGTTGAGCTCGTTTTTTAGTTTTAAACTAAAGTTTTTAGTTAATATATAATTAATTTAAAAAGGTTAAAATATATTATATAATACTAATTTAAATTTATTTTAAAATATATTTTAAGTTAATCGAATGACTGAATAAGCTTATGAGCATTGCCAGGTTGAGCTTGAGCTCAAGCTCATTTAAAATACGAGCTCGAGTATAAGCTCAAGCTCGAATTCTGACTCAATAAGTTTGATTCGTGAGCTCATTAATGAGTCGAGCTTGAGTTGTTTGATGAGCCAGCTCGGCTTACTTACCCCTAATAATTGCAATTTCATTCCTTTATGTCTTCTTTGTGATGCAAGGCATCTTAAGTTCTTGGGTTTTATAATGTAGATCTTGGATAAATTTATGAGATACGCCACATCACACACAATGCCGACTTTACTGTTTAAACTTTTAATTTTGATAATTATAAGTAACTAAAAATGAAAATTGGAAAATACATAAAATTTGTGAAATGATAATCTAACAATTGTTAAATAGAAATATTGCATAAAAGCTCAGAATCATAGGACAATCAGATGCTTGGTTGAAACTCACACTTTAATTAGAAAAATTAGATTATATCGGATTTGAAAATAATTAATTATGCAATTAAACTAATCACCAGTCACCAAATAACATTCTAGCCCTCAAGTTAATATAACGAGATAACTCATCCCTTAAATTTGTAGTCTCTAATTATATCACATTTCAAAGAATCACATCTAGCGACATATACTCAAAATAGATTATTAATGGAATTATTTTTTGCACGCATAAAAAAATCCCATTTATAGTTATAAAATCTTTTAATTTTAAAGGTTATATGCTAGGCTCGCTAATACTTTTCTTTACATGCATAAAAAATCCTTATTTATAATCATAGATTTACTTAATTTTCAAGGTCAGAAAATAGCTCACCAGCTAGCGTAGAAGGATATAGTTCTTCAAGTAACCATCTGATGTTGAGAAAATATAAGAGCAATTATCATATATGAAATCTAATAAGAGGGAGTTGCAATCCTCAAGGAATCTTTTTTCAACAATCGCAATGCACGCTAAGCTAGCTTTAGTACTTGAAAGAAGGTCATAAGTTTTGAATAGCTATAGTACCCAAAGGAAGCATAGTCTCAAAAGGGAAAAGAGAGAGTTCCACATCCATTTACCATCCTTGAAAAAATTGTACTTCGAAAAGTTGATATTTGTCGAGCAACTTGGTTGTTAATTGTTGCACTTCCTATAGATAAATCATAAATCATTTACGAGCAAACCTGTCAAACCAATGGATTAGATGCCTTCGGCATTCACCTTCAATAGTGAAAACAGTTTGATCATAATGTTAATTTACATGCAAGATTTGTATGATTGTCAAAAGAAGTGTTGGATGCAAATGCATGAAGGTATGGAAAAATAAAAGAATCCAATGAATTGGAGTCTTGTTAATGATATAAAGAAAAATCATATTTATTCAAAACTAGACTAATACAAAAAATTTATATAATTTCCAATTTATAACCATTTATCTCACTGAATTTTATGATTTTTATGATCCCTCCCACCTTTTTAATAATTAAATTCTTAATGGCTTATTTAGGAAAGTAAGTTAATCTAAGCATCATAAGAGGATTGTGATAGAAAACGCATGCATAAAAATGAAACAACCTTGGCTGAATTTGAAATTCAGCAGTTAGCAAAAGCAAAAATTAAGAGGAGATGGTGGAATAACAAAATAACAACTATTTTAATTTATAATAGTGGAAGAAAATAATAAGATTCAATTGATCCTCAATTGGAGACTAGGATCTAGCTCTCCCAAACTCCAGACGCCTCTGGAGCCCATTTAAAATCTAAGAAGACTCCAAATTTCAACAAAAGACAAGATCACCTAACCTTAGGAAAGCATACAATCATAGTGGAATTCTCTAAACAACCCCTCCTTTGAATTTTCCCTCATAAACCACCTAAAACCTTACTAATTGGTGCATGTTGGACCCCACGCAGAGAGGCGAGCTCTGTTTGTGAGGAACAGTCGTTCCACCCTCGATAGAAGCAAAGCCTGTCCCTTCTGGACCGGTCTAATAATTCTCCCCTCCCAAATACTCACCTTGTCCTCAAGGTGTAAAGAAGACACCCTCCACTACCTCTTCATCACAAACAATGAGAACCTGAAGAGTTCGGTTCTTACATCTTTGCCCCAGTGTATACCTCTCCCTACATCTAAAACACAGCTCCTTCACCCTCTTCTCCTATAGCTCTGTCTTTGCGAGTTTCTTTAAGTTTTCCCTTGGTCTTCCTTCTGCAGTCTTCTCTTTCAGGGTCTCCTTAAGAGTACCCGGTGTCGGCTTTTTTGATGTCAAAAAGGTGGTCGTCATCTTGTATGAATCTTCCTGAGTTGCTGCCTGCAGCCCCTCTCTCCAAGTGTTTTTTATCCTCCACTAACTGGGCTAGCTCCATAGTCTCTCCCAAATTATTAGGCCTCATCACTCTAACTGTTACTTGAATATCTGGTTTGAGCCATTTCATAAAGTTCCCCTCCAGTGCAATCTCTGATAGCCGGTCAAGTTGACTGGCCAAGTGCTCATACTGTTCACGGTACTCCATAACTATCCTCTCCCACATCTGGGCAAAGAACTGCTCAGAGAAGTCTCATCCACTGATGGTTCAGAAATGTTCTAACAAGCAGTTCATAAACTCCCTCAATGTCCGTATGGGTCGACTTGTATCCATCTACTGATACCATTTAAAACTTTTCCCTCTAATAACATCATTGTTGTCGTCAGTCTCTCCTTCTCCGTCAACCTATTGACGGTAAAGTACCTTTTCATCTTGTAGATCCACATATGGGCATCATCTCCCTAAAAAAAAAACATTTTATGTTTCATTCCCTCCATAATTTCTCATTCTCCAAGTGGGTGGTTCCCCAAAGTGTCACAATCATCTCTTCTATGTTCGTACCCAACTCTTTCATCAAATTCTCACATTCTTCTTTTCAAATTCAACACCCCTCGGATCATAATTAGTCCCCTCCTTTTAAATTCGGCCCCACCCCTTTTAAATTTGGCACCCATTTGATCATAATTAGCCCTTCCCCTTTCAAATTCAACCAGTCTCCTCTCAAATTCAGCAATCATTCGTTCATCGACCTCCTCATGCCTCTCCCCATAGCATTTACGCTATTCCTCCTAAGGAATAGGCTCCAAAGGAGGCATCTCTCCTCTCCTCCATAATCTCCCCTTTATGCTCTTTCCTTCGCCTTATTGGATTAGAGTTTTCCCCACTCCCTTGGTTGCCGGAGGCTTCCCTCACCTCCGACAACATTGTGTTGGGTTGTCCATCGAGCAACTTCTTCAATATCTCCTCCAGGATAAAAAATTTTTAATCGATCTTTTCATGGACGACTGAAATTTCACTTTTTAAATCTAAAACTTGAGTTTGGAGATATGAAATTTTATATTTCATTTGTCCGATCTCCCATTCAAATACTTCAACCTTTCTTCCGACCATCGACTCCTGGATCAAACAGCTTTGATACCAATTTGATAGGAAACATTTGTATAAAAAAGAAAGAACCTTGGTTGAATTTGAAATGCAGTAGTTTGCTAGAGCCGAAATTATGAGTAGATGGTGGAATAACAAAATAGAAACTCTTTTAATTGATAATAGTGGAAGAAAATAACAAGATACAATTTATCCTCAATTGGAGAGGATGATCTAGCTCTCCCAATCTCTAGATGCCGCTAGAGCCCAATTAAAACTTAGACCACCTAACCCTAGGAAAACATCCTATTTAAAGCATATAATCAAACATCCCCTCATTTGAATTTTCCATCCTAAACCACCTAAAAACCTTCCTAATTGTTGCATGTTGGACCCCACGCAGAGTGGCGGGCTCTGTTCGTGCGGAACAGGCTTTCTGCCCCCGATAGAAGCAGAGTCGGTCCCTCCTGAACCGGTCCCTCTTGGACCGGTTTAACATATTGATCAAATGGTTAGAAATCTTAATTCATGTGCAGAAGAATCTCCTATTAAGATTGGTTGACTTGTGGGATTCCAAGATCATTGAACCATTTTTATGATTAATAGTTTTTTCTTGTCAAAGTTCATTTTTATTTCGTTTGTTACGTCTAAATCTAAATCGCATTTTAGATCTTCATCAAAAAATCTCATAATCTAAAACAGCCTGAGACAACTATCTCCTGCATCTCTTTTTCTTATAAATTAGCTAATAAAGTCATATATTTCTTATTCAGGCATGCCATTCAGTTGATGTCACCAGCCAGCATTGTGGCCAAAACAAACGGAAGAGATAAAATCTGCAAGGTATCACAAACTAAAGAGTATCATTATTCCATTTCTCTATGCAAACATTTTTTTTTAATCCAACCAAATTTGCCAAATTAATTCCACCAGGCTGATATTGAGGAAGTTAGTGCTCTTTATCTTGACGCCAAATCTTCTGCTAGACTTCTTCAGGAGCAGCAGGAGAGATATATCTCCTGATGATCCATTAACTGTTCATCTTTGCAACAAACCTCAAGTACTAAGGCATCGCCAAATGCTCCTATCATTCATTCTTCTCTTCAGTTTTCACTCGTCATTTGGCCATCGCTGCTTCTGAGCTTCTGCTGTCATTGAAAGAAATGGAGGAGATTCTTCTGCCAATGAAATGTGGGTGTTAGATTTTGAAGGAAATGTGCAGAAGAAAATGCTGAGATTTTGATTTGGATTTGTTTTATATAAACTTTGAAATGGCAATTTGAGGTTTTATTATTAAGCAGGATTTAGGTATAGTTTTGCTCGATTTCTTTATTATTGACAGATTCAAAGTCCTTAATGAATTATGTAACTGCAAATTTTCCCTTTACTTGCTTTCTTTGCATTTGTTTGGTTATAGAATTTTTATGGAAATTATTTGTTGCAACCGATTTTTATTTATTTGTTGGAGTTATTTTATTGCATCTTATCAAAATATTGCCTTATTTTTCCCATCAAAGATGATGGAGAAATATTAATTTCCCCATAAAGTTATTAAAGCCATTCATTTTTTTCTTTTGAATACTCCTATTATGTAGCTCACTTTGGTTTGTTGGTCGGAAATTTTTGCTATTAATCAAGAGGTTTTTTATTCAAGTTTTGTATATATAATATGTGTATATTTGACTTATTTTGACCCAAATATTCCAAAAAAAAAAAAAATACTCTCCCATTCTTCTAGGAGACGGATCTTGGTTTGTGCTGACCTTTGCTGTACTTCTAAAATTTTTAGAGGAAAAAAAAAACTGTTATTTTATTGAAATATAGTACAAGGGATATTAAACTTTAAGTAATTAGCTATACTACTCAATAAGATGCCTCTTATATTATCAGATTAAGATTTTGTGTAGGGTTTTTTTAATACTGTTTTTAAAGGTTATTATTTTTTTTTTATTGTTTTTTTAAACAAAGCCTTAAAAAAGTTATTCGTTTTAATAATTTATGAAGTAGTAAAAAAATTGTTTCAAACAAAAGGTAAGATATTTAGAAAATCAAAGTGGAACCTCAATTAGGTCATGTTTAACAACATTTGTAAATTAGGTGAATAAAAAGATGTAAGAATAGTTCCAACATACTTCCATCTTTAAATGACATACTATTTTATGAAGGATTATATTATGATGCTAAAAAGCTTGAGATTTTGTCGTCCACCATAAACTCCAACTGAATGTGAGATTCAACAACATTTTTACGAGGTAAACAGTACAACATCAATATTAGTGTCACCCTATTCACAAATGCCTTTAAAAAGTTAAATATAAAGTTATAATTAAAAAAAAAATTAGAAAAAACCTAAAATATTCATTATTGTTATTATGAAATGAAAATTACTATATTTTGTAGTTGAAAATTCTCCCAACTATCCACCCTTTGCTACCCCCGAATCTATTAGTCTATAAAAAAAGATAGCGGCCTTCATGCTATCGAAGGAGCTTTTATGCATTCTATCATCAATTAATACCATGGAGCAATCATAAAAGGTAAATACAGATTTACAATAAAATAAAGTATTTTAATATATTTACATGTAAAAAAAATAAAAATGTATTTATCATAAAATATTAAAATAAACTACTATTTTTAATATATTTCACATCATTCATTATATACTTTACAATACATGAGAACATGTTTTACATTCATGTATAAATTTTTGAAGCCTCAAATGAAAATTGGGTCTGGATGTTCTGATCCAATTTTTTTCTCCAAATCTTTGTCATAAGAAAGCCCCACCAAATGTTAGAGGTCTTTAGACTTTGTTTGGAATGATTTTCTTGCTGCTTTTTAAAACAATTTTTTAGTAATTTTTATACTAAAAAATTACTTTAAGAAGCAGTAAAAAAACCATCTCAAATAAAATCTCAAAATAAAACCTAAACAGCACAGTTGAGAAGAATTTTGGAGCAGATATTGTTGCATAATCATTGAAAAATAAAGCACTTGAGTAATCCAATAAAGAGATGAAAAATTAGCAACATTTTGGATATATATAATGGCATACAAGTTCTCCCTATTGGTTCCAACTATTATGACTTAAGAACTAAAAGGGGGTTAGTACTTCTCACCATCTACATTGGTAGGAAAAATGAGTTGGGAGGAAGAAGATTCACCTTACAGGAATCTTGTTTGAATCTCCCCCACCTGACATAATAGGGTAAGAGAAGGGGTTGAGTCTTTATTTTAATGTACAGAACCACTGAAAAAACAGCAAAACAACCACTTCTTTGCACACCACTGAGCTGCTCCCACAAACAAGCCTCATAGTTTAGCATTCTTCTTATTCACTACATTAGCACAAGCTTCTCTTGCAGATATCTCAGCCAGATAGAGGGGGGAAATCGACCTCGTCTTTCAGCTGATACGATTGCGACGATCTGCACATTCATTTTTTTCTTTTTTGAAAAAAGTTGAGTGCGAAAAATATAAATTTGATATAAGAGAGATTCAATCACAAGATAGGAAACAAGTTTAAAATTTTATCGACGATATATTTAAATTAAAAGCTTGAACAAACATCAGTTATGTCTGCCCTACAAAATGATGGCAAGAAGGCCGCACAAATATAACATTCAAGTAAGACATTTGCGTTAACTAAGGTTACATTTGGGACGGTTTCTTACTGCTACTTAAAATAGTTTTTTAGTACAAAAATAAAAAAAAAATTTATACTAGAAAAGCTGTTTTAAGAAGCAGTAATAAAGCCGTCCCAAACGAAGCCTAAGTTTCAGCAAGTCTAACAATGGGCATCTTGAGATATATCAATAATCCAATTAACTGGAAGGCTGTTGACAATCATGTTATAATAGAATACTCGCAGAAGCATTTACTAAGGATTGATGCTAAATTGCTAGTCTAATTCAGACATTTATAAAGTACCCAAAGGAATAGCGTTTAAGGATAAGATTAAAGTTTAGGGTTTAGGACGGCTTTCTTACTGCTTCATAAAGCAGTTTTCTAGTACAAACATTAAAAAATTTATACTAAAAAGCTGCTTAAGAAGCAGAAAGAAAGTCGTCCCAAACAAAGCCTTAATCCACTGATTAAGAAAGTTTAGAAAGTGAAAGAAATCTGTACCTTTCTGTATTAGAATGGATAGCTGGTCTCTGCTCAATTAATGCTGGGTTTGGAAATCCAGAGTCCTGACTATGGGAATTTCCATTCTCTAATGATAGAGTTCCAAAGGAAACAGGACCAAGTGAACCAAATTCAAGTCTGCCATAATCGGTTGGCAAATTGATACCATTGGCATGAGGCGAGCCCTTCAAGGCAGGTCGAAACGACAAGTGTGGTATATCTAGAACTGGAGGCCTCCCACGTCCGCTTCCGCCAAACTGTGTAGCAGGCTCATGAGGTCCTTTTTCTAAGTTCTTATCATGGGATATATCTGCACGGCCATTGATCCGGGGTCTGGGAAACTGATTAGCAGTCATCGGATTCTTTCCTCTTCCAGGATATTGCCGCTCTTTGTAGACACGATGGTTCTAGAAAACACATGCAGAAGACTTGAAGTGATAGACAAAAAAACATTGACTCAAAATTCAATGAATGTACGCACAGGATGACATATAAGTGCATGTAGGTCCCTCTCATTTAAGGATTTAATTATGCCAAAATAGAATTGGAAATGTTGAAGCCATAAGAAATAAAATTTTATCAAAAAATAATAGCTCCAGAGCCAAATAGGCCAGAAAATTAATACCAGGAGAGCTGCCTTTTCAAGCTGCTAGATGAGTAGAAAAATCAAACTTAAGCTTATGCTTCTTAAAGCAATTTTTTAGTTAAAAAAATTTAATTTTTTTAACTAAAAAACTGCTTCAAGAAGTAAAGAGGAAGTCGTCCCAAATGAAGCCTTACTGCTAAATAGAAGTATATATATATACTACCCATATTTAAAATCTTGGATGAAATATACCGTGTTGGGAAAATATGTTCCAGTTCCCCTTGGCTTTGGCTCAGGGCCATAAGTGCTGGGAAAAAAAGGTAAATTAATCGGATAGTAACCAGGAGAAAAAGGTGGCCTGGGTGTCACTCCATTTGCATTCATGGGTGTGTACATACTGCCACGACTCCATGCATCTCTGCTTTGGTGGTAAGCGTATGTGGGTGACTGATGAATTGGAAGAAAATATGTCATAGTTATCTGTTCTTGGCACCACCGAGCATAAGAAAGACTTCTAAAGTGCATCTCATAATCACCCGTGAGATCTGAAAATTTATTTGGTACATTGTAACTTCCATTGGTATCATTCCATTCATTTCCTGATGGGGTCTGGTTTGCGAAGTGCAAACTTTCTGATGGGAAGGCACTACCATGATTGCTAGTGGAGGATGTACAACTTGATGATGAATCAGTCTCACAGGAATCAAGCTGCACAGAATTGCTCATTTCCTCAGGGGAGCCCGAAGCCCTATTAAAAGAAACACTTTGTAATGAACCCAAATTAACTGAATTGATCGTCTCACTTGTTAAATCCTTTCCATTTCCATTTTCTGGAACATAAAAAGTGTGGGGAACATGATAAGCTTTACCGAATGATGAAATTCCAGCTTCACTGGTTGATACTGAAGTCGAGTAGTTTTCACTAACGTCAGTTGAAACAGAGGCTCTGACACTAGCAAGATCTTTTGCATCATCAATTATACGGACGAAGGAAGCACCATCCACTTCAACACCACCTGATTCCAGATTTGTGACATCTTTCTGCTTATAAGAAGATTGCCTTTGCAATGGTACTCTGTCATCATAACCATCCAAACTTGAAATCCTTATGTTTTTATTTCCTTCGGTTGAATCAATGCAAGCATCAGTAGTAAGAGACTCCGAACTTTGCTTATCTGCATGCTCTTTTTCAATATTTTCTGCTGAGGGAGCAAAAATCCCATTTACTAAATCTGAAGCACCGTCCAGGCATCTGGGAATCAAATCCTGCACATCTGGCCTTTCTCCACTTCCATGCCTATCAATAGTGTTTAGGAAGAACATATTCACTTCATTAGCAATACTTTTACCAGGAAGTAGAAGAAGCCGTCCAAGCTTCCAAGCACCATACGAAAAGGCACTACGTATTCTGTAAAAATTACCTACATGGGATGGAAAAGAAGTTTTAGTAGCATGTCTGTTGAATGCCTGAAGCAAAAAAGAGGCTTCAACATTTTACTGAGAGCAATGATAGGGAAGGAGAATAGCATGTCTGTTGAATGCTTGAAGCAAAAGAGAGGTTCCAACATAATATTGAGGGCAATGATAGGGCAGGAGAATATCATATCTTTTGAATGCTTGAAGCAAAAGAAAGGCTTCATCATAATACTACTGAGGGCAATGATAGGGAAGGAGAAGCTAACCTTTACTTACACTTCGTCCAAGATTATTGCTTTCTCTCAATGGGTCAACAATGTTTAGATGTTTCTTTATAAAATTTCGAGAATCTGACCCCTTTGGCGCAACAGAGAAATTATCTACACAGCTTCTGAAAAACTCCTTAGTTAGCAATAGGTTGCCGCCATCAGTCTCTACTGTCTCAGCTGCTAAAGGAAAAAAGAAAGGAAAAAAAAAAAAAGAAATAATAATATCCTCTCAGAAAAACAAAACAAAAGGGGTTGCACTCCGATGAAAAAACCATTA
The DNA here is from genome assembly GCA_019514585.1 of Dendrobium officinale. NCBI lineage: Eukaryota > Viridiplantae > Streptophyta > Magnoliopsida > Asparagales > Orchidaceae > Dendrobium > Dendrobium officinale. Next base: position 29,711,863 of record CM033693.1, on the reverse strand, counting down.
TACTCACCCGGTAGTTCCAGAAGAGAGGATACAGAGACAGGGCCATTTAGGCTGACGCAAAAATTGTCCCAGTCAAATTTACTGTAATAGTCCAGAAACTTATACAGAACCTACAAAATTTTAACTGTCACAAAAAGGACTTCAAGAAGCTAGAGATGTGGATGTCTAGAACTACATTTCCTGTGTCATTTGGAGAACTCACTGCCAAAGGGCCATGCAAAGATGAATGGAAGAGATGAAATATGTACAGGATCAACGTTTCCAGCGCATAAGTAGATATTAAACCATGCTGAGCACCAAGAATACGGCTTTCGTAATAACACCAAGCTTTGATCAATATGATACTGCGCTTAAAAAGATGATCCTTTCCAATAAGATGATCAACCTATATCAGCACCAAAATTTCAATATATACGCCATGCAAAATAGACAAAGAAACAAAAATATCATATAAATATTTTTTTTGTATCTATCTTAACCTTTTGGAGATGGTTAACAGTAAGGCATGTAAAATGAATATTAAAATGTACAAAAAGCTGAAGGATGTACTACATCTTACCTGCTCAAGGAAACAAAGTGTACACAATCCACCAATCTGATTGAAAGATATATCTACCACAATATTCTGAACTAAACATTTGACAAGTTTAACCTGCAATGCAGAATTCCCAATTTAATTAAAAAATACTGTCTTCTGATGCCCTTGGGTATAGCTTAATAAGAAAAGGTTCACAAGTGGCTTATTATATATGAAATAAGCATATTTTCTGGATTGCTACAGCATCTGACAATTAAAATTATACAACCTCAGTTTTAAATATATAGATATAAAACAAATGTTTGCAGATGCAATAAAATAATAAAATGCATGCACCAGCTATTCTTGAAACCTAAAGTTGAAACTTTTTGTGCTCTATTCATTAATGATTTTTATAATGAAAAGACAAGACAAAATTTAAATTCTGCAACTGGTCAATTTAGAATAGCTTTTTTTTTTTCTTTTCCTGAAACCTAATTAATTCCATTTATTAAATACCATTCTTTCAGATTAACACAAACCAACTGCCTGCCTTTTTGCATTAACTTTGACCGCTCAGAGATGTCAAATCCAATAACCTAATTTAATGGATAACTAACTGCAAGTAGCATAACTAGCACCAGATGCCAATGAACATCTAGAAGGTGGTTGGTGGACGTTACATGCTAAGGATATATAAAAATCTGAAATAGGATTAGTGGGGTTAAAGTGACCCGCACAAAATGGAAATGGAAAAGGCCAATTAGATGTGGTAAGCTTAAAAACTCCAAAGGAAAGGCATAAAAATAGTACCATTCATCTCTAAAATCCAGGTTCAATTCTGAAAGTCTACTCAAACTCAGAAATGAAGTTTCCTATATCGTTACTACAAAATTTTCACAGGATAAAACTAAGTTGCTCATTTAATAAAGGCCACATTTCCACTCTTCAAATGGAATGGAAGAACAATCCTCTTCTACTGTCTGGGCCCACTAATTAAAAACCCTTCAAACTTCACCCCTTAATCTCTTAGGAATGAAACATGAGTTATCTGTATTAGTTACATTTAGATCATAATAAACTGTTAAGTGCTGCAACCAAAAAGCCATGCAGCCTTCTTTTTTCCTTTTTAAAGTTAAAAAACAAAGGTATCCTTAAAATGAACCGAGTTAATTGTATAGCTACGTTTCCACTTCCAACCACATTTATATTACATAGTTCAAACTAATGTTCAGGATTCTTTCTTTTGCTCAATATAGGAACCTAAACTAATCCAATATATTTTTCAATTAGATTATTGTCTCTCTTCAAACTACAATATCATTAGATTATTGTCTCGCGTTGAACTGCAATTTCATACAAGAAACAAAAAAAAATTCTATGCCTTTAAATACCTTGCATAGAATACCTAGTCACGTTTAAGAAAGAAATAAAAGATACAAGCTTAGAAATTGTTAAGATAATTAATAAAGAGAAGCAAATTAATTTCTTGATACGTAGCATTTAAAATTACACTGCAATGAATTCTAACACATAAGGTCCAGATACTGAATCTATTCACCATACTCTGCAAGTTTACTAGCATGCACCACATTTGGTACCAGCGCAAAAGCCAGTAAAATGCCTCCCCCTTCCATTATAAGAAGCTACAACTATGATCAAGCTTAAGTTGAGCATCCACGTAGCTATACACAAAAATCAACATACTGCAAAGATATATTGATAAACATAATTGAAGACATGGAAAGAAGTGAAGTTATAGTAGCTAGCTACAAATTTCCCTTGAAATGAAAGAAAAAAATTGCTCTCCATTCTAAATGTGGGGATAAAACCCGCTAATATTAACGTCAACATAAATGTGTGAAGCCATGTGCAAGTAGAATCTTGCACATTTAACAGCAAAATCATAGAGCATTTTAAACTGTCATTAAAAGTGCTAAAAAAGCTAATCATTATTATTGATGAAGAGAACAAAATATCAACAAAACAGGTAAGAAAATTTAAATTTGAAAAATATAAAAGTTAAACCCTGTAAAATTATGGAGGAATATAAATTTATCCATTATTGTCACACAAAAAAGAAATATAAGTTCATTATATCATGGTTTAAAATTGCGCAATATGAGGCTCGCCTTGAGGCCAGCCTTTGCGCAATTCCAGTAAAAAACGCCTCGATGCTTACGCCTAGAGTTTTTTTTTTTATGAGGCTTGCGCCTCAACTTGGTTGAGGCCCGCCTCGTCTCACTGGCATGAGGCTTACGCCTCACGCTTTATATATTAAAACTTACATAAATCTTGAAGTAAATGCCCGACATTGGACTCTATAAGAGAGGAGGAAGGGGAGAGAACAGTTCACCATAATGATGATTCAAATGAAGAACCCCTTAGTGATGACAGTGCTTATGATTTATGAGTTCTTATGTGATATGTCATTGTTAATTATTTTTGGAAATTGGAATTATATGTTAATGAAAAGAATATTGGGATTTGGGAAAGATAGAATATTGAATTGAACTATATTTCATGTTGTCTTATTATTGAGATATTTTGATTTCACTTCATATCTTATGTTTTATATGTTTTATATTATTCACTCAATAGTATATAAAAAAATTATCATTTTATGTTTACGCAATTTTTTGATTTTGAGGCTTACGCCTCAAAACGCCTTGAGGCTTATGCCTCGCCTCACGAATGAAAAACGCCTCAATACCTGAAAACGCAATTTTAAACATTGCATTATATAATTTGCATATATTATTGAGGATATCTTAGCTAATTTGCTTAGTATAATAACAATATAAATATTCATAGAGTGGTTTAAGAGTAGTTAGACTACATGGAATTCAAAGTGGAAGTTATTTCAATGAAAACCCCTCCTAGTTCCATGTAAAATCATTCACTTGATATCCAATTTTGCACGTATAATGTTGGCTAATCTTGGTCATGATTACTTTGTTGACTTGAACATTAATTTGAAAACATAGAAAGGGAGCTGTAGGAACCCTCACCAAAAAACAATAATGACTGTCAATAACCTACCCGCTTACGCAACTGCATTCCATGGCCACACATGGTGACAACCATAAGGCAAAGGGAGGGCATAGGAGGGGCTAAATGTTGTTTTAGTGAAAAAATCTTTTTTTAGTTGTTATATGTTGGTTCTTATTTGACATGTTAATTCTATTTTTACTCGAGTATGTTTTTAGGCTATTTTATCTTTTCTTCCCCTTTGGATTGTCTTATAGTATAAATAGCAATGACTTGTATTGTTTGAAGATGGGTGATTGAATAAAATTCAGTTATGGTTTTTCTTCCCCAAACCGTGAGCACTCTCTCATCTATTTCTCTCTCTCTCTCTCTCTCTCTCTCTCTCTCTCTCTCTCTCTCTCTCTCTCTCTCTCTCTCTCTTGATAGAAACAGCACTCGGCGGAACAATACCAGAGAGCAATAAGCTCTCAGTTTAGGCAAGGGCTGCAGCAGAGGTGCAATTGTAGAAGGGGACTGGCTCCAGCTAGAGGAGAAGGTGCTGTTGCTGGACCGTTGGCACAAAAATTCAAAATCTCTTTCTTCTCGGTTTGTTTTTCCAACATTAGTAAATGTGAAATCTTTCAATTAATATATGATTTTGCATTCATAATTTTGATTAAATTTCTTACATATCGAGCTAAAACTTAATATTCTAACCAGAAGAACGGAAGCTAACCAGAACCTGCCATATATCTGTCAAAGCCAAAAGGCAGACATGACAAACACAGCATCCTGCTCATTCTCACTGCTGCCTTTTGTGGCCAAAGATGATGACAACCATGAGATAGATGATGTAGAAGAGCAGAAATAGAGGTTTGGGATGAAGCTAGGGTGCGGCGAGCTAAAGCGCTTTAATAAAAAAAGGTGAGCCAAAAATTTGTTGAAGTTGTTCATGATATGTATGATGAATCATTGACTAATTACAATTGTTGTGGAGTGATTGTTGGCATTGAAATTGGTTCAAATACAATCTCAATAGAGATCTAAACCAACCTAATTAAGGGATTCACCTGGGACCGATTAATAACTAATAAAGTTTGAAGCATGATGATTACGGCTCAATCAAAAGCCTTTTTGACAGTAAAATCATGCTCAAATATGAGAAGACAGAATGTGGCAAAAAAATAGTCCTTGATTAAATGCCAAAACAAGTTGAAACTTAATGAAATAAATTTTTGGTCAAGGGTAAGAGTGACACTTAGTAAATTGTGGCTTGATACAAATATTGATTAAAGCATGATCAATTAAACCCTCATCATCAGTTAATGGGTCAATCAGTCCAAGTGAGGCTCCTTTATTTATATTATAAAAAGCACTCAAGCTCAATCAGAAAAAAAAAAATTCAGATTATGAATGAACATAAATCATGGGTTGCACCAATAAAATCAACCCAATTTATTGACCTATTTAACCTAAACTAGGATCAATCCTTGAAGCATCATAATAGGAAATTAACCCATCAAGGAAAATTGGTTGCACATAAAATGGAACATAAAGAAAGCTATTTACACGCCCAACCAGAATAGAAGTGGGGTGGGCATTAGCTCACCTATGACATTAAGGTAGAACTTGCTATCATGCTCCTTTCTGGCAACAATAAAAACAGTTCATCATAGTAACAAGATCTCGCCAAAGTTGATAGAAAAATTTGAAGGATAAGGGTCAGCCACTCATCATCCTCGATTGTTAATGAGAGCATCCCAACCATTATTAGGAGTCACCCTACATATGAGAAGCCTGTTGAAAGATTCATTGTAACCAGATACCATCGAAAAGGATGAAATGGTCATTGAAGTTCTCAAGTTGCTTGACCCTATTACGACATACAATCTAACATGAGGAAGATGACATTATATTAAGGGCCCCACCATCCATGCTGGATCAATCCCATGATGCCATCTCTACAACAAGGATCTTTTTGTACTTGTAAGATAGGCCCCGCTTAACCCATTAATTGCATTGCACCATCATCAACCTTGAGCATCCTCATTTTTGCAACACTTAACTTAATTGTATGCTTCTCTTTTTAATGACTCTGAAGTTGCCTCCATAATTCAAGTTTTTTATCAATAAGAAGAATATCATCATCAAGAATCATATACAAGTTACATCCTCTTGTAAATGTCTAGTAAAAAGATCCATGAATAAAATAAAATATATGGGTCTAAAGCTGATCCTTGATGAAATCCAACTTAAATAAGAAAATAATTAGTCAAATCACCTTGTGCTTGAACACAAATAACATCTCATGTATACAAATCCTTAATGACACGAATATAAGCATTATTAACTCTTATTATTATTATTATTATTTTTCTAGAACTCTCTAGAGCACTTCTCTTGGAACTTTATCATATACTTTCACTAAGTTTTAAAATATCATACATAGATTCTCCTTACTCTCTCTATACTTCTCTATCAAACCTCCCAACAAATGTATAGCCCCCATAATAGATTTACCCAACATGAATCCAAATTGATTTTGAGAAACATTGGCATCATGTCGTAATCTATGCTCAATTATCCTCTCCCATAATTTTAATGTATAATCATCGATTAAAAAGGCGTTCGAGGCGGACGCCTCGAGGCGCGCCTCGAATCGAGGCGGAGGTCGGGCGAACTGAGGCTTAAGCCTCGAACGCTCGGGCGAGGCTTAAGCCTTTTTCCACGGAGGCGTACGCCTCACCGCGTGAGGCGTCGAGGCGCATCGAGGCAGCGCCTCGAAAGTGAGAAAGTTACCTTCACAGTCAGCGAGCTCCCGTTGTTTCTTCCGATCAAAATGTTGTAGCTTACGATCCGACAGGAAAGGGAAAGTCGTTTTGAGGCAAAGTCGAACAGCCACGAAGGAGCTAAAGAAGCGACGCGTGCAATCTCTACACCTCCTGTGAAGCAACGAAGCCGAACAGCAAGGACGAAAAGAGAAGATGAAAGGCAAACCGTAGACGCAACTAAGTTATTATTGATTAACTTAGTTAATATAATTTAAAATATTAATAATTAAACAAATTAATTAAATAATTAATAATATAATTAGTGCATGAATTAATTATCTATTTTAACTTAACTGAATAATTAGTATTATAATTATTAATTAAATTTTAATATAATTAGTCTAATTAATATAAATTACATTTAAATTACACGGTATGCTCGGTACTGAGTTGTACATGCTCGGTACTGAGCGGTACATGCTCGGTACTGAGCGTTACTGGCTCGGTACTGAGTGGTACATGCTCGGTACGCTCGGTATTGAGCATATACAACAAGCAGGTCGAACTCCGCCAGGGGGAAGCGCCCCCTTGGACCCCCGGCAGACTGGTATATTTTTGTATTCATGTTATTTTATTATTGGTAGTACAAATAATTGTTATTTTTTGTCATTATTTAAAATTTTAAATTAATTTATTTTAATCGTTTTGAGGCTTACGCCTCGATCCGCCTCGAGGCTTACGCCTTGCCTCGCTTAGAAAAAATGCCTCGATTCCCGATTTCGCCTTTTAAACCTTGGTGTATAATGTATGACATATTAACTTAATTTCTCTATAATTCGCACACTCTTGTGCATCTCTTTTATTTTTAAAATTAGGAATCAACATACTCCTCCACTCATTTGACCTCTTTTTAGTCTTCAAAATAATATTACAAAATTTATAAGTAAAGAATTCCTACTCTAATTCTCACAACTTGACATGTATCCCTATCTTTGACTTGCCAATTGAAACTTACCACAAAAGTTGTCTGTTGACTAGCCAATTAAACCTTGCCACAAGAACTACCTTTTTGAATAAGTAAAAAAAGCTCTAAAAAATCTTACAAAACCATCCTTTTTGGTATTTCAAGACGAAAAAAAAAAAAAAAATTGTTGGAAAAATATTATTGCAAAAGACACTGATAAATAAAAATTGTTAATAAACCCTCACTTGGAATCCAAAATTTATACAAATGTCATGAATTCATGTTAAAGTAATTAATTTACTAGAAAGCTATGAAAGCACAGACACAAATACAAACACAAAGATATGAACACAACATGACATGACACAAACATGGCATAATTTTAAAAAATAAGACACGACACGCCTTGAAAATATTATAATATTTTATAAATTATTAATATAAATTTTATATCTCTACTAAGGAATCACAAAGTAAAATATAATTATTTATTTTTTCAATTGGCACATATACTTCATAAAAGAACCTTTATAGTGTCAAGATACAAGTCCATGTTCGACATGGGCATGCAACTATTTGAAAATGTTCGCGCTTCATAGCAAAAAAGTCTATTTAATAATGAAAATTGCCCAAATAATCTTAAGAAATTACAGAAATTTTTTCTAAAATTATGAATGACTCAAAATCCCCAAAAATTAAAAAAAAAAAATCATATTTTCCTAATATATTATCAGGGAATTTATAAATACATAAAGATAATCCCATAAATGAGAAAACTTTTATAAATTAAGGATAATTCATAAAATTCCCAAGAAAATATATTAAGTTCAAAAAATTTTTCTTGGCCCTTGTATTACGTACTTGATCTCTAATCAACCCTTAACTAATTCAAGAGATTACCTCATGAATTATGACAACACCATGAATATTTAAATCTATCATTCCTAGGCATCACTGTGTCTTCTAAAAATATTAATTGATAGTGGTTACATCCGCTAAAATTATATCTTATATGCAACCTTGTTCAACTAATTCTAAGTCACCTATAATCTAAATAATTTATCTACTGTTTTAATTTTTTTTAACTTATTTCAATGAATGTCTCTCCAATTAAAATTATATCTTCTACAAAAATCATATATTAAAGCATCCCACTTTCAATATATTTTGCAAGGATCCTCACAACTAATATAAAAAGATATAAAATCATAATTGATCATTAACGTAAACCTATTGTAATTGGAGCTCTTGGGTCACTATACTTGATTGGAAAGTGCATACAATTCTAGCTTAAATTGGAGTCAACTTACCAATTTTGCTTGAACAAAAACTTACTATAGCCAGCTTGTCATTATTGGTTGGTCCTAAGTTTAATTATTGAGATGTTATCCTTATTGATAATCAATACTTGATTATGTTGCCATGGATAAAAGTAATGATCATGCATCTTTAACTCAATGTATGCATAAATAATACTCTAAGTTCATGCTATTATCATTAAATATTGTTGGTCGACATCCCATTCAGTTTAATGTGCATAAATTGTCGTGTAAGTTCAACATGTCTCTAATTCAAAATTATAAATTTTAGCTAGACTTGAGGAAATCAATATACTTTATAGTTACATCTTTACTCAAATTTAATTGTCTCTAGGCCATCTCAAATTATACTCTGAGTTGACTCAAATTTTAAATGGAATTATATTGGAAAACATATAGCAATTGCGAGGCTATTCAAGTTGATTTTTAGGAGAGCAAATGTAAAATTAGAATAAACTAAAAATGGATATCAAGCCAAGCACAATAGTTCAAATTAGAGTTTATTTTGATTTGCCCACACATCGAGTGAGTTTCAAGTAATTTTCTAATTTTGCACATCCATCGAGTATATACATGAAAAGGTTGGAGTAGCTTGAGCAGCAGATAAAATTAGAGAGAGTTGCTGTTAGGCTGGCCCATCCTGGGCCTGTTGAACCGGTCCCTAATGGACCAGTTTTAACCTATAGCAGGCAGCCCAAGCGAAACTAGGGAAGAGAGAGAGAGAGAGAGGGGGGGGGGGGGGGGTAAATTGCTTTGGAGGGAAATTTTGAATTAGGGGGCAGTTTTGTAATTGTTCTTTTGCTTTAATTACTACCTTCTTGCTAGGGTTAGGGTTATCTTGAGTTTGAAATCAATTTTGAGATCTAGGATTTGTTCCTTTGGACTTTAGGCTTGGCTAGAGATTTGGAGAGCTGTTTCTTCCTCTCGAATTGAAGAAAATTGTATCGTTTACTAGTGGAAATTCTTCTTTTTCTATTAGTTTTCCTCTGTTTTCCCCCAAATCTGCTGTACCGTTGTTGTTTTTCTGCTATAAACAGCAATTTTACTCACTGTTTTCATCAATTGTGGTTAGGTTTGCTTGCGAACTCAAGTATTGCCTTTAGGGATACTTGCGAACTCAAATACTTCCTATCAGTCGCCTTAGGTGGTTTGGTCACATAACACATCGGGCTTTCTATGAATCTGTTAGAAGAGAAGAAGAATTAGATCCAGCCTATATTAAAAAAAATAAAGGTAGACCTAAAAAGATTTGTTTAGAACGTATTAAAAAATACCTTTTTTGTTAGTTTTAAATGGGAATTTGACTCTTAATTGGACACAATGGAAGAAAAATGATTCATGTAGCTGACTGCACATTATAAGATAAAGGCTTGTCGTTGTTATTGTTGTTGCACATTTGTATCACCGCTATTTCTATCCTAAATTCTTTATGCATATTCCCTACTAGTTAAGATACTTTATAAGATGCATTTTTTATAAGCTTATTATTGACTGCAGAGGTTAGAGGCGAGAAATTTTTATGAAACTATCTTCTTCTCATACCTCTTATATGATATTTCAAGGATGAAATAGCATCTTTTGAAAAGCTGGATTTGGATTGGCTGAGTTTGTACTTAAGTAGCACGTTAAAAGTAAGGCAATTTAATGATTTAGTTTTCTTATTTTATGCTTATTGATTGTTATTAGATTATGCTTCAGTGTGAACTGTGAAGTAAATATTATGTTAGAGTGGAACAAAAATAAAGTAAATGCCTCAACTCTAATCCAAATGTAATTGAATATCACAAAGATAAGGCTTGTATTGTCCTTCCATTAAAAAAGCAATCCGTGGTGGTTCTAGATCATGTGAATCTTTAAATTAACGTAAGAAACAAGAGCTCATACAACGATTTGACTCAAAAACTTAAATCTAATATGTAAAAGCCCACCATTTATATTTAAGATTCAACAGTAATATTTTCTTCAATTAGCTAACGCTGGACAAAACCAATGAGCTCACATGTTTTAAGAAATTTCCTTCTTTTAAGTGAGAATTCTTCATTTCATTTTTCATACACACATACAAATAAAAAATTTCTACATGAAAAAATTACAAGCATAAAAAAGCCTCTCCACAAGCAAACGAGATTGAGAGTCAACCAAAATTTTCTTAACCAATGAAGAATCAGCCATAGACCACAAGAGTCGAGAATTAAATCAATTGCTCAAGCCAGCCGACCTGCAACTCGGATCATTTGATAGGATGATATCCATTTAGAGGCCGAGTTGAAATATATATGCTCATGGAAAAACATCTTCTCTACCTAAATTCTTGAGCTAATAAGTGATGGACAAAACCTAGCATATTAGAACCAAACTTAGTGTAAAAATTAATCAAACACGATGGGATTCCATGACTCACTCAAAATGCTTAAGGACTACTAAGGTCATTAACTTCCGCCATTTCTGATTGTGGAGAAAACCTGAAAGAACCTCATAGAATCACAGAGGACAACACTATTATGGCATCATTCTAATAATCTTCAAGCACAAAAAGAGCTCGAGCAATAATTTATGATCACATAGATTTTCTATAATGCTATCCTTCAATAATAATAAGCAAAATGTTTCATTAAAAACTTTAAATACACATCAGGCATTGTGAATTTATCCGATGTTTCCCTTGAAAAAAAAAAAAAAAAGACATAAATCGCGCTACCTGCAAAGAATTACCAAATATCTATCCGATAATAAATATTACAAAAAACTTTAGAAAGAAGACAATCGTAACAGCTTCCAGATTACTGGATTTGCCCAAAAAAAGTACCCAAGAGACCAATATTTGTATTTCATCGGAGCAGCAAGATCATCAAAGGTGTTAAAAAACTTAAGCAGATAAAGTATAGTTTACAAAGCTAGCACATTTAAAACTAAAAGATGATGACGGAATAATTTGCCAAACCTCAGCAAGAATAAGCTGCACATCCTTTACTTCAAACTCAGCATCCTTATTATGTGCTTCAACTTCAAGGACCGATCTCACATCAGCAGCTAAAGCATCTTCAATATTTGGAAAGCTAACTGTAGTCAAATCGATGTCTCCATCAGGAAGATATGTCTTCAAGGGAACTGATCCGAATGGGAATACCTACAAATATTTTGAGATGGCAAGAAATTAATCCCAAGATAAGAACATGAGCTGATAAACAGAAGAATAAACCTAAGTCTTAGAAGAAGACCAAAGTCAAAAATAATATTTCCAGATTCAGGACAGATATCATGATGTTCATTTCCCAGCACCATCTACTCATGCTAGAACGCCAAAATTAATCCTAGAACTAGTAGAAGAACTTCAAATTGAACTAGTAGAAGAACATTGAAGCATACATAAAAATTAAAGCTTTGCTACAAACTAAAGGGGTTTCAGCACAAGCAACAGAAGCATGGTTATGGCGACATTGCGCAAAGCGTTGGAAAATTGGAAACAAAATATGCCAGGAAAGTTACTGAGTTACGTTTACTGAACAATGCAATGATATGAATACTACAGCATCTTTATTAATCACTTGTTCTAAATTACTGTTCAAATATGAACCTTTATTCAGCCAGCATGCAATAAGAATTAGAAAAAAAAAAAAACCAGAAACACAAATAAGATGATGGCTGCATAAAAATAATTTCTCAACACAAAAACAAAGGTTAAAAATTTATTAGTTTTAGGAGCTGTTTGGTTTGTCTTAAAAAGGAATGCAGTGTAAAAGAAACTTTGAAGTTGTTTGAATGAGTGTAAAAATAATGCATGACTTTACTTTTTTTTGCTTGGTTTGAAGTAAAGTGAATGCAATGTAAAATATAAAAGTTGCGCCCTGGTCGACAGTGATAGCGGTGAGGGGCGATTGGCGGTGGACGGACTGCGGTGGCGAGAATGGTCGGCGGTGGGCGGTGGCTGGTGGCTGGTGATGGACGGTGGAGGGTGGCGGCCGACAGCGGTGGTCAAGCAAGCTTTGGAACAATACACTCAAAATTGGGTGAGAATGGTTTACCTAAAAAATGAACTAGAATAGAATACAATGCATTCACTTTACTTTACCTTGGATTTGTTTTTCATCTAACCAAACACCAAACTTCTCAAAACTCCTGCATTTTACTTTACAATCACTTTACTTCCAACTAAATATCCTCTTAATAATATTAAGTTTTCATCACAATAATAAATCAAAATGAAAAGTTTAGGGATCGACCAAACATAGTACTCTTTAGCATGAGGAATTGAAGATGGCAGTGAAGATAAGAAAAATACAAAAAACTAAAAAGAAAAGGCAAACATCAAGAAATTTAACTGCTCATATAGATCATAACGAGCCATCAAAGTTTTTTAAAGACTACTTAAATACAAACATATATTAAAAAATACATGAAAGAACCAACAGGATCTATTATTCCCACAAAATTGAAGCTCAAATTAAAGAAGAAAGCCCAGCGCATAAGCTTCTTATAGAGGCCACTTGTACATTTTCACTGTTCTCATCATATAAATTTTCACAAGTAGAACTCCTAAGATGACCACAAAAGGGACAAAAACAAGCAGCTCAGGAGTATATCATTAATTCGAGAGAATAACTAGTGATGATCCAACAGAACCAGGAAAATAGCAACTGAAATAGTCATTTATCCTAATAGTAGATATGGTAGCATTATAAAAGAAAAAGATGTAATTGTTTGTCTAATGAAAAGGCAAGGAGTGTCTACCAATTATACGACTACTTAAAATGCATTTGTAATTGATATGAATTGAAAAAGAATAAGTTAAGTATTTCATTCTAATATTTGTATAATATTTATACAATCCTAGAAGAGTTTCTAATAAGAAATATATAAAATCTGAAAATAATAATTATAATAGTCCAATGATTGCTTGCAAGGCAGTAGGAATCTAACAAATCAATGAGTGGCAACATAAGATGAAGAAGAATAGATAGAAGTTTTAGTGAGTGTAGGTCCTAGCTGATGAAAATTATGCAAATGTTTCAGACTTCCTCTCAAGCGAATAAGGATGTCATCCATTGCAAGCTTGTCTGATAAATTTTGTCTCTAGTAAGAATGACAACAAGTTGTTAACCTATGGTTACAAATGGATTACAAATTGACAATTGTCAGACTTCATTCTTATAAAATGTCTATCAACTTCAATATGCTTTATATGGTCATATTGCATGGGATAGTTTCTGGGATTATGCTTTAAATCCCATAGAGCTCTTGACAAGTTTTGATCCAAGCTTACTCGTTTTTTTCAACACATTAGCTATTCATTTTTGTTGCAATATGAAGATCTTATGTTCAGAGCGTGCAACTTAAATGTTAGGTAAATACTTTAGTTTGCTTAAATCTTTAACTTTAAATTCTTGGAGCAATCTTTTTTTTTTAATTCTCATTCCATATAACAATATCATCAACATAAATTAATAGTGTAGAGACTCCCCCTAAAACCTATGTTTCACAAATAATGTATTGTCTTCTTCACTTTATTTGCAACCCATTTTGACCATTACCTTAATGAGCCTTCCAAATTGCGCCCTTGGAGATTAATTCAACCCTTACAATGGTTTACATCTCTTCCGTGTGTATTTCAACCAAATCCTAATATGACCTCCATATATACTTCCTCCTCTAGGTCATTCTACAAGAAGACATTCTTCATATTGAATTATTGTGTCTTCCAATTCCTGAAAGTTGCTAAAAATAAGAGAGCTCTAACGATATTTTATCATAGAAATTGAAGCATAGATTTCAAGATGATAAATCCCACCAGGTTGAGTGTAGCTTTTGTCCACTAGTCTGAGTTTATGCCTTTCTAATAAATCATCAAATTAGAATTTTTTAGTAAAACTCATCTATAACTCACTATTTTCTTTTCTTTTGGTAATTTTATCAATTCCCGCCTTTCATTTGCCTTTCATTTTTTTAAGGGCTTCAATTTCTTCCCATACAGAATTATTCCAACTCATATTATTTAAAGTCTCTGACATTATTTTAGAAATAGAAATATCATCCATACTAATAAAAAATGATTGATGATTATGAGAGATTTTTCTATGATAAAAATAATTATAAGAGATGCATAGTGGAAGTTTGTGTGCCTTTATGCGTAGGCTCAGTTGTTCCCTCAAAGAATTCAATTAATGGGATAAATTTGATTGATTGGATTTGTGTAGATTGATATGCCTTTTTTTCATATAATGACCGAGTATAAACTAATTTTGGTATAGACTCAATTTGGATAGGCGTTACTGATTATTGAATAGAGCTTGCTGGAATGAGGGGCAACAAAGGGCAATCTAAAAGAAAAAAATCATTTATGAAGGAATTTTCTTCCTACAGATAAGCAGTAATAAAATAATGATATTTTTGTGTGGTAAGTTCTTCTCTATTTTGAGAATAAGTATGAACAAAGACAACACTTCCAAATATTTTAAAAGCAAAGTTATTTGGGATATTGAAACCTGAAAAATTTTATTTCATGCTTGTGTAGAACTCAGCAATCCAAGTACATTTGTAGGTAACTGGTCTATGATATGGGTGGTAGCTAAAATTGATTCTCACCAATATTATTTTGAGAAATTTTCTTGAAAAAAGAGAGCTCTTCTGGTAACAAGTGGTCGTTCTTTAGTTCAATCACTCTATTTTGTTACGTCATATACGATAAGAGAACTCAAGCATTATTCCTTTTTCTAAGATGCATGAAGAGAGAAAATGGTTACTAATTTTGAGACAATTGAATCTAACTCATTTAATTTTAACAATAAATTGAACATTGATCATGTTGAAAAAGATGAGAAATATGATACTTTGATGGGGACATCAGTTTGTGGAAGGTTTATCAGAGGCGTGGTCGTCGATCTACCTACTGCTACAATCGAGTCTTTATATTTCTGAGTTATTTAAGTATTTGCTTATTCATGTATTTTCTATTTTTAGTGTCATGTATTTGTTTTATTATCTTTTTCAGTTGTACTCTTTTATTGGGAATTATCGTATGTGAGCCCGAAGGGCAAGCTGATCTTTTATTTTCTTGAGTCCATTGTACTTGGCTATTTATAACCTCATGTCTTATGTTTGAGGGAAATGAATGATTGATTAGAAATTTTCTTCTTGCATGAGTTCTTGTGAGAGCGTTTGAGAGTTCTTGGAGAGAACTTTGGAGAGATCCCTAGGAGAGGGAGAACGGACCACCCACCAACCTTGGAGATGGCCGGGTTCATGGTTTTTTTCTTTGTCTATCATCGTTCTCTTTCCCTTCTCCTTTCCACCCTCACTTAGCCGCCGGATTCCATCACACTCGAATCCACTTCCCCTTCCTCCTAACCCCACGGCCAAAACCCCAACCCGAGCCCCCCATGCCGCCGGCTCCAACCACCTAGCCGCCGGCCCCCACTCCCTCTTTCCCATTAAACTCCTTTGCCTAATTTGGGTGGACATATTTTGGGCAGATTTTGAAATTCAAGTTCATATAATTTGAAATTTGAAATCTTTCCTAATTTATGAATTCTATTTTTGGAAAGTTTCCTAATTAAAACTTTTTTGAATTTAAAATTCAAATAGGATTTTAAAAGCCCTTTCCTAATATTCAAAACCAAATCAAGTAACATTAATTGCTCTCCACAAATCTCTCCCCTTCTCCTTAATGCCACCGGCCCCCCCTTGGCTTGGATTAGGAAATATTTCCTAAAAGCCCCTCCTTGCTTTAGGCAATAATTCCAATCTCCCCCAATTCTCTCTTGGCCGAATTTCCCCTTCCTCCTTCTATTTAATTGCTTCCCATAAGTTGACCTCTCTTTTGGGAAACAAATTAAATCCCCACCTCCTCTACAAACCGCCGGCCCCTCTCTCCTATCCGCCCCCTCTCTCCCTCCAATCCCCTCTCTCCCTCTTTAATACCTCACTTGAATTGAGGCTAAAGTTCTTCCTCCAATTTCCCTACCTACTACACTCAGAAAATCTGAAATTTCTCTCAGATTTTGGCTCAAAATCTGAAACTCTTTTCAGATTTTTGGGAAGGGAACTTGGGAATTATTTCCTCTCCCCGTGCAAGAGAAACTTCTTTCTCTTCGGTGACATTCGAGAACATTAGCAAGACGGAAGGAGAGTTATTCCCTAGCCCCCATGAATGGCGGATCCAGCTACTGAATACGGCTTGACTTGGGACGAGGACGGCTTCACTGATATCCTACGATCAACCTTCTTCGACGTGAACCCAAAGATTGATCATACCGTCGAGGACTATTTGGGCGCGTTCTGGACACCTTGGTGGAAGCCATTGACAAACACTTCGAAGGCATCGAGTGGAGGATCTCCACTACCCCTTGACGAGAGGTTATCCTTTCTCCTTTTTATTATATTTCTTAGTCTAACTGGATCTTGTGCTTGATTGTAGTCACAAAGGACGACTCTATCCGCTACTGCTAAGCTTAGTAAACGTAGGGTTTTTTAGCGTGCCTTTATGCTTACTAATTCTTGTTGTTAGACCAGGGATTTCTTTGAAACTACTATTTGTCATTGTGTTGTTTTCTTAATTTATTTTGAAGGCTTCAAATCTCTTGCTACGTAATTTGGCCTAAGCGGGTGTGACCCCTATTTGTTTTGATTCATTGTTTTAAATTGCTAGTAGTTTTGTTCTATAATTATTCTAATCACGAGTTGTGCAAAATCCAAATGAACTAATAGCATTTCACATATAATCCTGCATCATACTTATATCATTTTTGACTTTTACCAAATAGATTCATGGCACACGCAATCATTGATAAATGACACAAACCACTAAACCCTAACTTCCCCTAGATGTTAGAAGTTGGTCCTCCTATGTCACAATGAATGAGAGAAAAATGGATCAAAGTTCTGATGTCCTAGTTAAAAATTCATATTTTAGCATCTTGCTAGTTAATAAATATCACAATTAAATTCTAGGATATTACTTTCCTTGAAGAATGAAGGAAACATAATTTTGAAAACAATAAATGACGTGCGGCCAAGGCGAAGGGGTTGAAGCCATATTTTTTCTTTATCGGATTTAAGGATTTTAGGGGGAAGAGATAATATTGAAGGTTGTATGGAGTTTTTTTATTATTGGATTCCTCAAGATGGTGAAGACTCCCTTTCTTTAGCAAGCCTAACTATCCTTTTCATGCTTTGTTCTTGAAAGACATAATATGGAAGATAAAAAACAACATTGCACTTGAAATTTATATGTAGCTTTTAAATGAATAACATGTCAATAAATAATTTAGATACATGAAAAGGTTGGAGTAGCTCCAGTGATAGATAAGATTAGAGAGAGTCGCCTTAGATGGTTTGGACACATAAAACACCAGCCTTCCAATGACCAGATTAGAAGAGTAAAATGTTTTGGATTTGGCCTATGTTAAAAAAAGTAGAGGCAGACTTAAAACGACTTGGCTAAAATATTAGAAATGATATTTTTTAATTAAAATTAAATGAGAATTTGACTCTTAATAGGACACAATAGAGAAAAAGGATTCATGTAGCCGACCCCACGTAGTGGTATAAAGCTTGATGATGTTGTTATTGTAAATAATTTAAGTACATGGAAAATATTCTAAAATTTGAGGGATCTGTTTATAAGAATATCGCTTTGACCTACCACGATCATCAATGATCCATAAACCATTATTTTTTAGTTGTTGACTTGTTGGGACACATAAACCATGATTATTTTTGTTGTTGTGAGGACAAAAGGTATATGAAATAGATGCATGAGAAGAGTTGGTCATATGTTGTATTAAAAGTTAAAAATGAGCATTTATGAGACTTTAAAGTCACGAGAAGAGGTAAAACCTGATAATCCTAAAGCACAAGTACCCATTAAAATTTTTTGCAAGGGCTTATTGTAAGCCTTTTTGTCTTTTTGTGCCTTATAAATGACTCAACTTTCTTCTCCCCTTTAAGAACCTACAAACCAATCACGATCACTTTAGATAGTTATTTTCAATTTTCATTAAACTGGCATGTTGGATGGTTGTTTAGTAACTCTTATGTTAGACTTAGATTGCTTCACTTAATTCCAAGAGGACCCAATATTAAGTGTATGTGAGTATTATTGTTGTTATCCATGGAGCGAGAAATTTTTGCTTATATTCACAAAGAAAGGAAAGGAAAAAAAAGTGAAATACAACGATGAAGGCTGCAACAATGGAGCAGTTTGTGACAATACATCAATAAAGGCTACAACAATGAAAAATATTCGTGCCAATACAATGATGAAGGCTGCAGTTATAAAAAAATAGGAGAAAAGGAGGAGAGTGCAATAATGAAAGCCAAACAGCTGTGATAATACAACAATGAAGGCTGTTATCATAAAAACACAAGGAAGAAAAAAAAAACATAGGGCTCTGATTCTATGCAAAAATTGGAAAGAATTGGTTGAGTATTTCACTTCAGATCTATTTGATTTGTTGAAAAAGGAATGCAAAGTAAAATGAAAAACAATGTAAAAACGAATGCAATGTTTTTGAAATGTTTGGAGTTGTTTAGATTTGTGAAATAAATGCAAGTGACTACTTTTTTTATTTGGTTTGAAATAAAATGAATGAAGAATAAACTTGATGATGATAATGATCGATGGTCAAAGATGTGGGAGGCGGCGTCAATAGGCGGTAGGTAGCGATCAACGGTCATGGGAACCGACAAATGACAGTGGTAGCAAGAGTTGGCTTGAAGTGTATTTAAAATTCGGCTAAAATAGTTGAGTATATAATACATAAAAAAAACTGAGTGAATTTGAAATTAACCAAAACTTTACTATGCATTCCTTCTTTATTACACCACATACCCAAATTTCTAAGAACTATGCATTTCAAATAATTTACACTCACTTTCATCAAATCAAACAACCCCTTCAATGTTTATGTAGCATTTAGACAATCTAAAAGAAAATATGTAAAATCAGGAAATAATAGTTACAATAATCCACAAATTAATGAGCAGGTAGAATAATAGTTACAAAATAATCACAAAAGCCCGTGACTTGATGAGTAGGCAATAAGGATCTCATGGATTAATGAGGAGGTAGCAAATGTAGAAGGAAAGAAGAAAAGGCCTTAATGTGGTTTCCAACTGGCATAAATTATGCAGATGTTTCGCAGTAATAAATCAGTCAAGGGGCCATCTTCATCGTACTGATTATGCCCCCCATATCAACATGTTAGACAAATTATTTCATTCGAAAGAAGTCGAATGTCTAAATTTGATACCTAGATAACTAATAAGCTAAATAAAATAAGGATGTCAAAGTGAAAAATTCAAGGCTGGCATTCTTCTTCCTTTATCACGTCTCAATTCTAAAATACAAAACAACTGCTCAAACCTCTTCTCTCTGCAGATTATTAGTATATCACTTTCTCTCGACCGTTGTTAGCATATTCAGTGCAGTTATTGACACCACCAGTCTGTAAGCCAGTCAATGATGTTTTTCTCAAGTCACCATAAACTCCAATTATTCAAATCTGCCCAAACAAATTCTCTTATTGGATTGCAAAATTCCTCTAAACATAAGAGGCAAAAGCAAGCATTACAGAGCGATTTGTTCTCTTCAATATTTAAAAGGATGGGCAAACCATACATGATGTTGTTTAAATACAATAATTTTTCTCTCTTAATGGTTGCTGAAACATAGTAATCCAGTTGTTCAACCCATAAAAAGTTTGTACTTAATTCTGCTGCTGCATAAATAAATCATTTCTCCCTACAAGTGAAATTAATGAAATACATAACTTAAAATATTAAAAAGGCATTGCAAGCATAACAACATGGAATCCAAAAATTTCCTTGCAGCTTCTATTTTATTATTATTATTATTATTATTATTATTATTATTATTATTGTGTGTCTGTGTTGGGGGGTGGGTGTGGAGGATATCAAACAAGGGCAATAATTAGGAATCAAAGAAGACCTATAACAAAACTTACAGAGACTCTGGAATGATTGCACCTCGAAGAGGAAAAGAGACACCAACAGCCCAAATATGCCATATGTAACCATAACTGCAACTACTCTGATCCAATCATCTAAGTTTAACCATCAAAACCAAAATTAAATAACTAAGATGATAACAATGAACCCCTAAAAGGAGATAAAGCATAGCAAAATTTAGCCCAATTAGCCAAAAAAGTAATTCATAATGTACGCCCAATTTTGATTTCTCTTCCAACTATTCTGCTCGGGTTGACGAGCTAGTTTAATATAGACTGTAGATATGCTAGCAAGATTCCTTCCAAATTCTTGTCTTTCCTTTCTCTCCAAATATGATATAAAGCGCACAAAAAAGAAGGTAAATTTTTTTAAAGCTTTTAGAGACTGTCAATTAAAGAAATAAGCCCCAAGAATTGAAGGAGAGAGGAGCTGAGGAGAAAGGTAGAAGTCCAAGGAAGCCAACTTTTTAAAATAGCATTACAAAAAGAGCAAAAAGGTGTCTAAGTGTTTCATACTCATTCCAACAAAGATGGAAGACCAGCGTGGTGAAGATTGCCTAATAGCAAGGGCAATAGCAGTCTTAAAACCTCAGTGATAGCAAGCAAAGAGTAGATAGAAAATGCAGTGCATAATTTTTATGCCAAATAAGATTGAACCATGACACATCTAAGAGATTATCATAAGAAGCGTAACAAAATAGACTCCAACCCCATTGAATATGAATTAACCCACACTTTTAAAATAGGCTCTTTAATGTGCCAAAAGCAATCTATAGAGGAAGGCCTTCAATAAGAGAGTTGAGGCATTAAGGAGAAAAGGGAAGAGCATACACAAATGCATTCCCAAGCAAATCAGAGATGCATTTACTGATTTACCATTGATTCAAGAATCTCAAAGCAACGAAAATGAAGCTCAACCCCAATATGACAGGAAAGGTGGCATTTACTAGAGTTAGCAATTAAAAATAGGCTTTCTAGAAAAAAATGTTTTTCATATTAAACGTTTCCAAATGGACGCACCTTTGCCAGTAAACAAAGAAGATACAATATTATCAACTTTTCCAACTCTCCAAATCAATCAAGGCATAGAGATAGCAAGTATGATTATTAGACCAAGGCCTCCCTTGATGTGAGGCCTATAAATGAGCTCCTAAGATACAATGTGAAGCTCCTTGGCAGAGATATTCCATGAAACAAAAAAATTGGTGCAATCTTTAGGTATGAAAAGAGATCTAGCCTAGTAAGACATTTCCATATAGAAAACTTTAATAGTTGGACCTCCCACCCAATAACAAACCTTTTGCCTTCCAACCATCAAGAACGAGGAAAACTTACCAACAAGAGGTTCGAAATCAACCAAATGAGGGTTGTGAGAAGACCTTGGAAGGCCAAGATAGGTGATATGAGAAATAGAGGCAGAAAAATCAAGAATGTCACTTACAGCTTGAAAACGTTGGGTGCTCTTAGAAATGTATATGGGTCTTTTGGTTAGATCAGTCTTGAGGTTGGAGGCAAGATAAAAATTGTTCAGAATAATCTTGAGACACTGTATATTGTCTTGAGAAGCTTCCCTCAAAGTAATGAAATCATCAACAAAGAGAAGATGTGAAAAATTAATATTGTCATAAGAGTAAGGGGAGAGAAATCACCACAAAGAATACTTTGCTCCAAAAGGTTAGAAAACCTATCCATGAAAATGCATAGGAGATACAAAGACAACGGACAACCCTATCTGAGGTCGGTAGTTAAGGGAAAGAAACCTTTAAGTGACCCATTAATACATATTGAAGAGGATACATTGGTGGTACAAGCCTCAATCCAAGATGCGAAGAGAGGAGGGAATCGTTCCTAGCATCCTGCTAATAAGGAAATTTCAATTAATTAAATCAAATGCTTTATATATATCCTTAGCATACAAAAGCTTGGAAGATGAGCTAGAGTTAAATCCATTAAGAATATTGTTTGCAAGAATGACAATATCAGAGGAGTTCCTATTGGAAACAAACTTAGCATGCACTTGATGAATGATATGTGGCACCACATTTATGAGTCTATTGGAAAGGAATTTGGAAATGATATTGTAAAGAGTATTGCACCAAAAAGATGGGGTTGTAATTAGAGATAAGCCCAACAAATGAGGGTTTGGGACTTGGTGCAATAGTCATAGCCTTGACCATATTTGGGAGCTGCTTGCAAAGAAAGAACTTCATTGCAGCACAAACCTCTTACCTTATAAGATTTCAGGAATTATAGAAGATCTCAAAGGTTAAGTCATTTGGACTAGGAGTAGAGATCATGAGAACATAAAATATCACATTTTTAATATCATCATTTGAGACAAGAACTATAAGCTGAGCAGAATGATGAGGAGGAAGCATGCTACCAGTATGAATTGATGGTGCAGGATGACACTCCTAAAAACTGCAAGAGAAAAGCTCCTTGAAGCAATTGACAGAAGCAATCGCAATATCATGGTGACAGGAGAGGACAACATCAGCAGTTGCAAGCTCTTTAATGAAATTTTTATTCTTCCAACATTTGATCCATGCAAAGAGAAATTTGAAATCATCATCCCCCAAACTTAGCTATTTAGATTTTGCACATTGAGAAAGCTAAGAGATATGGAAATTAGACAAATTCAAGAGTCTTTAACTGTGCTATTTCAATAAGCATTGAGATGGAAATCAGTAGGGTTGGCATCGAGGTGATGTAATTTATCTTGTTAGGCAGAAGCGTCCTCAATTGCATTAGAGAGAAATCCAACAGAATTCCAGAGCGCTTCTTTAAGCTTAAACTTCAGACATTTCAATTTATAACATAAGGAAACAAATGGGTCTCCATGAGGAGAAGCCCTCACTTACCTGCATAATGGGATTGAAGCCAGAAAGTGTCATCCACAATTTCTTAAATAAGAATCTGTGTCTAGGAGTGAGGGGAGGGGCAGCAGTGACAGTACGTGCGGAGTGGTTGTTTGTTTAAAGCAGAATATGACGGCCTAAGGTACAAATTTGTATTCGTTAACTCTACAATGGGCAAACTGTTTACATTGTGGGCTTCCCTCGAGGTTTTTGAAATGCACAATGTGTGCATTGTGCAAGTGCACTTTAAAAAGTCATGAATATCATCAAACAAATAAAAAAGAGTTGTAAGTTTAATACTTGCAGCACATGAAACGATAAATCAAACAATTCTATCTGACGGTACATAGAAGAGGTCTGGCTAGGAGATTCATTATTTTTCACAGAAAGAAAGAGAAATAAAAAGAAAATATATTGCACCTAGATAACATAGTGGGCATAACAAAATGATCATAAGTTGGTTACAAATCGAAAGAGAGTATAATGCTCACTGGTTTAACGAAATATCAAAACTATTGGAACAACCAGTGATGCAAAACACCCATGAAACAAATTAAACCAGATGGAAAGCACCCAAGACCCAAAAACAAGCGTAGAAGCCCTAGTTCTGTGCACTTTGTGTGGAAATCAACAAATTCAACGCACCAACGGATTACCATCCACATAAGCTAATTGTACAACAAGCAGTTTCAAACATAGTCAAGCCGAATCTCTAAATAACACGAAAGGAAAATTTTTAAGAAAAAAACATTAGCAGCCCTAAAGCGACAGAAAATAAAGCGTGAGATCATGAAATAGATACCAAAACAAAGCAAGCAAGCCCAAGATTTTACGAATTAATCACCTCGCTATTCAGAAAACCTTTCATCAACTTCTGCACGTAATCCACAACAGCCTTTCTCCTTTGCTCGGAGACCACCGTGGGCAGGATATGGTGTATAACCTCCTGGGTAGCCTGCTCCGCCTGCATCCATGCATCGGCGCTGATCGCCGAATGATGAGGGTTCGGGGGTCGCGGCGTCGAAGAAGGAGCCGCCGGGGACGGAGGCGAAGGACGGTTATGGTCATCGTCCGCCGCGCTGATGCCGTCAAGCTGCTGCGGCCAAAGCTGAAGGTCGCCCATGGTTAAAGAATTCGGAGAACGGTTGATTCCTCGGAAGCCCACAACGACGAATCAGATGAAAAGATCATCAGGGTCGACGCCAATCATGCTTGAGACGATCCGAATGTGAAAAAGCAGAGAGACGATTGCGATTCGATCGGCGAGAAGAAAAACCCCCGAGAAGTTGACGCAAGGAGATCGATCTGATAACACCTCTACCGCAGCAGTTCCGCCTTTCCGAACCTCCTTCCACGCTGAGAAACTCTCCGCCGAGAAACGGAAAAATTGCGCATAAAAAATTAAAAACCTCAAGAAGCTATCGGTTTCGCTCTCTACGAATGAATGAGGCCAAATTCGCAGGAACAACTTCTTCGGTTTTTGCTTCGCACGACACCTTACCGCATCTTATCCCGCCGCTGCATACTGACGTTGTGAATATAAATAACAAAAATTACGAAGAATGTAATAATAATTCGCACATTTTTTTATAAAATGGGCTATCACATTAGCATTTAGTAGGGGTGTCAATTTTGGGTCACGAATTGGATTCGGGTCGAATTCAGAACTGACACGGGTTCAATCGGGTCGACCCTAACCCGACCCGGGTAGGAAAACGGGTCGAAAACACTGACCCGGACCCGACCCGTCGGGTTGTCAGGTTGACCCGACCTGACACGGCAAGGCGAAACACGCGGACTCACAGGCGACGAGCGAGGGTGCGCGTGGGAGCGCGCAGGCGGTTCGGCGGCGAGCGCTGGTGCACGGGGTGTGCGGGCGAGCGCAGCCGCGCAGGTGCGCATGGCATTCGAGCGAGCGCGGGTGCGCGCGCGGGCGAGTGTGGGCACGCGCGGGCAAGCGCGGGGCGAGCTCGGCTGCGAGCGGTTGCGCGCAGCGCTGGTGCACGCGGGCACTAGGCAGGCGGGACAGCTTTGCGGGCAGGTTGGGTAGTGCGGGTAGTCGTTTTTTAAATGGGTTCGCGGGTTGACCCGGCAACCCGTCGGGTCCCCCCGAACCCGACCCATTTTTCAAACGGGTCAATTTCTGGAACCCGACCCGTTTTAAAATTGGGTTGGGTCAAACCCGAAATTTTTGGATCAGGTTCGAGTCGGATTTTCGTGTCGTGTCAAATATTGACACCCCTAGCATTTAGCAATATAATTTTTATTTTTTTTTTCTTTCTAATTTATATTGGAGCTAGTTGCATGGGTACTTGGGCTCCACCCAAAATAATATAAATGATTTGAAATTGAAATTTATTATTTTATCCAATATTTACAAATTAGTGGGGAAAGATAAATGGTTTATAAATAATTTTAATTTAAAGTAATTCTTTTAGGTTATTATAGGCATCATTGTTTGTGCCTTCCAAAAATAACCTAAAAGAACAACTTTAAGTTATCTCATATTTTTAGATGTTTAAGTAACTGTTTTATAAAAATCTTTTCTATCTTCAAAAAAATTTGCAGCATAAAAATGAAATTTTAATAAAATTAGGAGATTTAAATTGCTACTTTTACTTATTTTGTTAACATCAATGCAATGATTATTATGCACAAGTTCCGATGTCTACTTATACATCCACTTTCACTTATGTCTTCATTTTACCTCTCATACCCGTATATAGTGAGTGGGGTCAGAATCTCTCTCATATTTGCTCTAAACAGATGGAGCTAGAAGAGTATGTACAATGTTACTTAACCTCTCACACCTGCTTTCAGTAAGTGAGGCCAAAATTTCTCCCACATTTGTCTTGAGCGGATTGGGCCAGAATAAAATATTGAGGCCTTTACCACATAATAGATAATACTTTTTTTTTTTATTTTCACTCCAATGCTATGTTATGTATAATACAAATGCAATGCAATAGGAATTAAATGAGAAATATAATGCAATATCCAAATAATGCATATTTCATGTATACCAGTATACTCATTGAATTTTTTTCTATTTCATTTCTAATTTCAAAGAAGCATTCATATGAACATTTTAAGATTTTTACATAACTATTGTAATTACCAGAAAAGCCTCAATTGGAATATATACTCAAAATTTTAATTAGAAAAAATCAATAGATAAAAATTCAATTCCTTATAGTCATAACGTTCAAAGCAGAGCATACAATCACATATAAAAAGTTACACGGTGAAAACTTCATAAACCCAAGAAAAATATATTTTAATCCATAACTTTTTATAAAATAAGAGAAATTGAAATTAGAGACAAGGATTCAGAAGTCTACCTTGTGCTACATAATTCTCTTAACTAGTTTGACAATCAAAACTTGAGCTTTGGTATCCAAATCCTCTCTCTCTCTCTCTCTCTCTCTCTCTCTCTCTCTCTCTCTCTCTCTCTCTCTCTCTCTTTATCTTCTTCCCCTCTTCTCTTCTCTTCTCTGACAAGATGACTGGGGAATTGGAAATGACCAAATGGTTTGAGATATTTTAATATAATAATTTCATTATTTTGACCTAGCATCATGACGCTCACATTCCGACTGTCGCAACACCCCAAAAGAATATTCAAAATGCTCCTAGAATATCTTCATTTGAGACCTGACGCTGCGATAGAGCTGCTTTGACGCCGTAGTGCATGC